>JANUYF010000016.1:3428448-3813448 GCA_026167975.1 Phrynosoma blainvillii
GACTGTGAATCCCAACATGCAAAGGGGCTGTCCTAGTGACATCATGACCCTGGAAGGTGTGTCTGCGTCCTCCTCCCCCTCCTCCTCCCCCTCCCCTTCAGAGGCAGTCTCTCCCCACAGTCTTTCTCCACAGACCCCGGGGGGCTTCAGTTCTTGGCAATGGGGGGGTGGCGGTAATAATAATGAGAGTCATCCAAGCCCCCCGCTCAGCCCCCCGCTCTCCCCTGGGAGCCACAGCTCTGATCAAGAGCAAGGAGAGACAGTCCCTGCAGGCCCCCTTCACACAGGCTCTTCACACAGCAATTCCATGGCCCCCCTCCAGCAGGAACCGAGGCCCCCTGGTGTCTATGTGGAGAATGTCACAACTTGGCACCGAACAATCCCCAGATTCAATGCCAATGTTTATACACATGAATTCAGGTTTCATAATCTGGATCAGATAGCCTCATTCTCACAGGCTGTGGAAGTTTTACACGGTGCCATCCAAGACCTCCTTGACAACTTTTTGAGTAATTTGGAAGATGGAGATGTGGTTCAGATGAGGTTAGAATCACAAGTTCTGCGAAACCCTCTTTTCTCTCTTAGGAGAGGAAGAGATAACTTTAATGCTGAAGACTTCCTAAATAATATTGAAAACCTCTTGCAAAGCAACACTGAGATCTGCATAGATTCGGGTCTAAGGCTATTTATCACTGTCATACGTGCTCCACGAGGGGGCGCACGCAGAATTCTTAAATCTATTCCATCTAGCAAAATTGTGGAGATGAAGAGGCGCTTTTTAATAGATTTCAATTGTGTAGGACAAAACTTGTGTTTTGCAGGGGGGTTATTGGGAGCTTTAGCTGTAGATGATTGCACAGATGCAGAACTGTTAGCTGATGCTAAAAAATTACATAGGGATCTGGGGTGGGCTTATAATAGGAAGGTAACCTTCTCAGATCTACCTGTACTGGAGCAGCATTTAAGAATTAATATTCAAGTTATTTCATGGGGAGAAAAAGGGTGGGCTCTGTTTAAAACAGATGAGCCTAGATATTCAAAAACCTGTTTTATGTTTTTCCACGAAAATCATTTTTATGGAATTAAAAATGTAAGAGCCTTTTTTGGTTCAAAAAATTATTGCAGTCTCTGTCATGCTTTATATGATAAAAATCATAGCTGCTTGTACATGTGTGGGTCATGTAGAAGGATGGATTGTACCTATGATGATTTTGGGTTGATCCATTGTGATATTTGCAAAATACTTTGTAAATCGCAAACATGTTTGCATACCCATCTGAATCAAGCTTTGGAGCAACCGGAGCTTTGTCGCCCCCGCGAATGGTGCAGGGGGTGTCAAAGCTATGTTAGGCCAAATCATGATGGCCGGTGCCCAGGGAAGCGCTGTAGAATATGTAAAATTATCCTTGAGGGGGGAAGAGAACATCTCTGCTTTATGCAGAAGCTGCCAAGACCGGTAGTGAATAGTAGAATTGTCTTTTTTGACATGGAGGCCATGCAAGACACGGGGATCCATATTCCCAATTTTATTCATGCTCGGTCACTGATGGCTGAGACAACCCCCATTTTTAAAAGTAAAAGAAAATGGACCCATTATAATAAGGAATGGAGCTTCAGGGGGGAAAATTGTGTTTCAGAATTCATTGAGACCTTCACAAAAAAAGCATCATTCAGGAATTCTGTTTTTATCGCGCATAACGCGAAAGCTTATGATAGCTATTTTATCGTTAGAGAGCTTATTCGGCAAAAACTCGATCCTGACCTAATTACCCAAGGAGGAAAAATCCAGGCTGTCGTGCTGAACAGTCTGAAAATCACCTTCATTGACTCTCTTAATCATTTACCAATGGCCCTAGCCAAGCTGCCATCCTGTCTGGGTTTTGAATCTGTGAAAGGTTTCTTCCCTCATTTTTTTAACACAGCTGCAAACCAAAACTATGTAGGGCCCTTACCGGCCCCCCATTTTTATGGTGTTGATACAATGAAACCTAAAGAGAAGGAGGAATTTTTAAAGTGGCACAATGAGAATTTGAACAGGCCTTTCGATTTACAGAAAGAATTGGAGTATTATTGTAAACAGGATGTTAAAATTCTGGAAGAGGCTTGTACTCGATACAGAGATGAAATAATTTCTATGACTAGAACGGAGGAGTTCATAGAAGACAAGAATGGTAACTACAAAAAACAGGTCACAGCTATAGATCCTTTTCAGAGTCTCACCTTAGCTAGTGTCTGCCTGAAAATGTACAGGTTCTGTTTTCTCAAGCCTGAAACAATTGCCATCCCTGACCCTAGGGATTACCATGGCATGGTTAAAAGGTTCTCCACTGCTTCCATTCAGTGGCTGACGTACATTGAACATACAGAAAAGATACATATCAGGCATGCCTTAAAGGGTGGGGAAGTACAGGTTGGTTCTTATTTCCTAGATGGCTATGCCTTTGTAAATAACCAAAAAATTGCCTTTGAGTATTTCGGCTGCTTTTTTCATGGGTGCAGGCAATGTTATTCCCTATCTGATCGAAATCCTCTGACAGGTTCCTCTTATGAATTTCTTTACAATGCTACTCAGAGGAAGCTTCAGTATTTGAAAAAATGTGGTTTTGAAATTAGAACTATTTGGGAACATGAGTGGATTTCTATGACCAAAACAGAAGCCACTCTTCAAAACTTTCTTACAGCAGCCAAGTTCCCAGAGCCGCTCTGCCCCAGAGATGCGCTCTATGGAGGCCGAACCAATGCCATTTGCCTCTATTACAAACCCCAGCCGGGGGAGCGGATACACTATTACGACTTTACCAGTCTATACCCTTTTGTCAATAAGACGAAACCTTACCCAATTGGGCACCCTACAATTATCTATCAGGATTTTCAAGATCTTGAAAACTATTTTGGCTTGGCTAAAGTGAGGCTGGTACCCCCTAGGAAGCTGTATTTTCCTGTTTTACCCGTAAAAATAGGAGGTAAGCTAATGTTCCCTCTCTGCCGCACATGTGCAGAGAACAGACAATTATCCCCGTGTTCACACAGTGTTGACCAGAGAGCTTTGGAAGGGGTGTGGTGCACTATAGAATTGAATTTGGCTCTCAAAACAGGCTATAAGCTGTTGAAAATTTTTGAAGTATGGCATTTTGAAGAAAGATCTGAGACGCTGTTTTCAGAGTACATTAAAATGCACCTCAAGCGGAAACAAGAAGCTTCAGGCTATCCCGATTGGTGCGTGACTGATGAAGATAAAAACAAGTACATTCAGTCTTATTATGATAAGGAGGGCATAAAACTTGATGCTGGGGAGATACGTAAGAATCCAGCCAAAAGACAGATTGCTAAACTGTTTTTAAATTCTCTATGGGGTAAGTTTGCCCAGAGGGTGAATCTCCCAAATACAGAAATTGTGAGGGATCCAAATTATCTTTTCCAACTTCTCTTTTCTGAGAAATATGAAGTATCCTCATTTGATTTTATAGATGACGAGGCGGTGTGTGTAAGTTGGAAGCAAAATAAAACCAGGATAGTGCCACCTTCTAACACCAATGTGTTCATTGCAGCTTTCACTACCAGTTTTGCTAGAGTTCAACTTTACAATCTTATTCAGAAATTAGACCGGAACTGCTTATATCATGATACAGATTCCGTCATTTTTGTGAGCCGGGAAGGGGACTGGGTTCCTGAGTTGGGGGACTACTTAGGAGATCTGACAAGCGAGGTCCCTTCAGATCAACACATTACAGAGTTCGTGGCGGCTGGGCCCAAAAGCTATGCCTACAGGCTATCAGATAATTCTGTTTGTATAAAGGTTAAAGGGATCACGCTGAATTCAGCCAACAGTGAGAAGATTACCTTTAACAGCCTGAAAGATTTGGTTTTTTCATATGTCTCAGAGAGAGCTGGACAGCCCCGTCAAGAGATAGTAGTGGAACAAAACGGAATTGTTAGGAACAAAAATCAATTTCTGATAGAAACCAAGCCCCTCAGGAAAACGCAGAGGGTTGTTTATGATAAAAGGGTCATTGTGGATGATTTCAAAACTTTACCCTACGGCTATTGAAAATATGGATACCCGCCTACAGCATCCTTTCTCAATGATTTTGTCAGGACCTAGCAATTGTGGGAAAAGCTACTTTATTAAAAATGTATTGATGCATGCTGATCATGTGCTTTCTGTCAAACCAAATAATGTTGTATGGTTCTATTCATGCTGGCAGCCTTTGTATAAGGAACTGTTGTCTAAATATCCCTTTATTCGCTTTGTGGAAGGCTTACCTCTTACTTTGGATGATGATGTTTTATTGCCTGTCAATAAAGTTAATCTGGTGATACTGGATGACTTAATGGAAAAAGCTTGTGAAAATGAATCTGTTCAGGTGGCTTTTACAAAGCTCTGTCACCATAAAAATCTAAGTATCATATATGTAGTACAAAATTTATTCTGCTCCGGGAAGCAGGGGCGAACAATCAGCCTTAATGCTAAATATATAGTGGTCTTTAAGAATCCCAGAGACAAATTGCAAATATCGATTCTGGCTCGCCAAATGTATCCTAAAAACACTGCCTTTTTTTTGGATGCTTTTAATGATGCAACCCTGAAGCCCTTCCATTTCTTATTGATAGATTTGCAAGCGGTAACTCCTGAAACACACAGATTACGAACAGGTCTTTTTCCACCTGATCTTCCGGCAGTCTATGTTCCAAAAAAGCCTTTAGGCACTTATAAAAGGCGCTAATTCCTACATAGTGGATTTTTAAGCCAGCGTCGTCAGCTGAAGCAACATCAGCATGTCTGCCAATATAAAGAAAAACTGGGCCCTCTTGAAACTTCTTATTAAAGCCGGTCCCAAGCAGAGAAGAGCCATTTTATGCGGGGCTTCTGAGAGTCTCATAGCGGCTATTGCTGAGATAGCCCTTAATACTGTGAAAGGTAACGTCCCCCTGAAGCCTGCACAGTTTAAGGTCCTGAAAAAGCGGAAGGCCTTCATCAAGCAGCTAAGCAATAAAAAGCTGTCACTAAAAAAGAAAAAGCAACTCATTGAGCAGAGCGGAGGCTTCATCGGACCCTTGCTCGGTTTTGCTATCCCTCTCCTGACCAGCCTGCTCACAAAGTAAAGATGGAATATGCTGAGAAAATGTATCTGGTTCCCAGTAAGCAATTGGAAACCCTGCGAGGAGAGCCAGAAAATATCAGAAACACGGTGGTTAGGCGCCTGGACTCGGACATGCGAGATATTCTCTTAAGGACAGACTTGTCTGAATATGAGAAGGCTAAGCTCTACACCGGTGTTCTACAGCGTTATCTGACCCTAAACCGGATTGGTGAAATGGAGAAAAATCCCATTCTCCCCGATCTTCTGCCACCACCACCACCACCATCACCACCATCACCACCAACCCCCGCTCCTCCTGAAAAAGATGCCTCCATTCAAGAGATTTTGGAAGGTGTCCACGGTCGCTATAGGAAAAATGCTGAGCTTCTGCTAAACAAATTAAGCCAGCATAAAGACATCTCTTCGTGGGATGAGCGAGGAACATTTCTGTATAGAGGAGCAGCCCTGCCTGGGTCCAATATCATCGATCTGATCAGAGGCATCACTCATTCTAACACTGTCCCTGAGAAGAGGAAACCCAAAGGATGGGATACCTTTCTGAAAGCTCTGGCAGAGCTAAATATACCCACTTCTCTTGTGGGAAATATGGATGTTAGACAAACAGTAGAGAACTTGAAAATACCCTCCTTACCACCAACGACACCCCGTTCCCGAGCAAAAAGATCATTCAAGAGACCTCCATGGTTAAAGCTGGAAACCATCCCTGAGTCCCCTTCAGCAGCCCTCGTTAAGAAACCTGAATGGCTAACTTTCTAGCCTGTGTATATAAATAAATAAATAAATGCCACAACATTGAATCATAAATCGGTCTCTCTCTCTTTTATTGTATCAGTTTTACAATTGATTTTTACATAGGGGGAAGCATGTCTGGACATGTTGAAACAAGCTGTAAGGCTTCTGGTATAGCTGGGTTCTTCTGTCTCTGATAAACCTTATGACCATCCGATCATTTTTTAAAACATCATCAGAATACAGCTTTAAAATCTGGTCAAAAGATAATCCACTGGCCCTGCTTTCTAAAAAGAACACGCAGTGGTACCCGCAGGTCACTGCCTGGGGGTGCTGCAGCTGTTTCTGTTGGAACACCGTCTCCTCGGTCTGGTGTTCTAAAAACTCTGCAATGGTCTTAGGGAGGCGGGGATCATCGGGGGCCATGCCATAGGAATCAAAAAATTCTCCTGGACCCTCCGGTGGCAGGTGGATAGCTATCCAATGTTCTCCCGGTAAATGGTGAGGGTGGGTGTTCACCACTAGCCCGACAGGCCTTTTGGCGATGAATCTCTTTGGAAGCAGATCACTGGGGTATACGTCTAGAAAAGACTTGTTCCGATATAATAGCCGCGATATCTGTCCCGTGTTCATCTTCACATATAATCAAAGAGAATGTTTCTGCTGTGGTTGATTTCAATCACATTGTCAAACACTCCATACAGGATCATATTAATAGTATTTGGTAGGGGAATAGCAAATCGGATCTCGGCTCTGAGGTTCCCTGTTTTTATTAGAGAATAGTGGTCAGCGCAGCTCTGTCCTGGAGTCAGGTCGAATCCGTACAAGGTATACCCATTCAAAAACTCATTGCGATTAATCAGAAGGGCCTGGTCTTTCATTTCTTTTCCCGTCACTTGTACTAGCTGCATGAACTCCCTGACACACTGCTCCTCGGCATAATTGGGTTGGAGGGGCTTAGATGGCACTTGGACCCCATCAACATATAGGGCCATAAAATTAACGTTGAAGTGTTTGAAATTGAAGGGGTTTCGGGTGTAGTCTCCGCTAAAAGCGGCATTGTCAACAAAGCCTATGACTATTTGCTTAGGTAGCTGGCCCAAGAAGAGGTTTTCCTGGTTGCATACGAGGCTGCCTCCGGGTATACTGAACACCTTCATACCCACACGCTCGATGGGGTACTTGGCATTAGAGGTAAGCAGCGCTTCTGCATGCCCCAAGCGGACACCCGGTGATACTTTTACCCTTTTCACAAACAGGGCGGCGTTCAAAATATGCAGTTTGTAATTCTCTTGTCTGTTGGCACTCATCAGGCAAAATGCGTCCTTGGTGCGGGTGAGTTTAATTTTCACATCCACACCATTCAGCAGCATTTTATCCTGAAAGAACAAATCGCTGTGCAGAGGCCCCATCAGTTCCCATTTTCGACTGCCAGCAGTTAGAGCCGCCCTCGCTCTAAATCCCCTGTTTCCGGCATCTGTGAGAAGAGTTTCCTCCATCAGGCCAGAGGTATCTTTATGGAAGCCCCCGGCCGTGAACTGGGTGCTCAGGGTGTCACCGCTGTAATTCAGAATCAGCTCCATCATTGCTCTGTAGGGATAGCAGTTGTTGCTCTGCGTAATGAGTCTATCCCCCAATGTGACATCAAGCTGGCTAAAAAGAGAGGCTATGGGGTAATTGACTAAGGCCACTCGAGCAGCATCATCGATATTGGAGTCATCCTCTTTTGTTATTTTACAGCTGATGTATAAAAGAGTGTTGTTTAGATCGATGTAGTCTTCGCTGTTTCCTGTGATATAAAAATCCAGAGGCGCATTGGGAGAAAGGGCCGCCAAAGGAGGGACCTCGATATACATACTGCTCTCGATGCTGGTTTGGGTTGGGGATAGTTGAAAGAGATCCAATTCGGACTTAGCACATTCTTCAGAGGTTCCGTGAATGAATGCCATCTTAAAATATATCTCTTCTATCCCTTTTCGACCCCCTTTTTTTCTTCAGCGCAGCTTTCTTCTTCTTCGCTGTCCGCCGCTTCTGAATCTTTGTTTGCCACACTACCATCCTTTTTAAAGGCATCGGAGGCCCCTGGCGATGTTGAGACGCCTTACGCTTCACTCCGCCCCTTCTTTTCAAGTAGGCTACACCAGAGCCCTCCTGGGGATGTATTTTGTTCATAACTTTTCCCACAACGTCCCCGGCAATGTTGTGCAGCGCTGTCTTAACATGAGGCTTGATAATTTCCAGACCTCTCCTCAGAAGCGGAACAGCTTTTCGAAAAAGACCGCGAAATATTCCTCCCAGCCCCGCTCCATACATCGTAGGTGCCCCTATGAAGCCAGGCAACCCCTGCCCCGCCTGAGCTCTGTAGTAGGCTCTGTAAGCATCGATGTCCCCGTAGTCTTTCAACACAACCATTTTTCTTAAAATTTAAAGATAGGCTTTCCTGGGTCGGAAGTGCAACCTCACTATCACCTTCCCAAGACGAAATGGTACATGTCTGTTCAAATCTGTCTTTATTTCAATGGTAATGGTGTGAATGTGGCTCTTACTGACAGGAATATAATGTGGCTTATCATAGATCACTGTGATGCACTCATGACTTTTTCCTCTGACCGGTATGCAGCGCAGCAGCGGCACCGAAAAATCCCCAACAATCTGATGTTCTATAATATCTGTGTACAGGTACAACGAGGTGAATCCTCCGGTAATGTCAGCTGCTCGAACTGTTGCTTTCCTGGAGTCTCTATGGGGATCATATATACCTAATATACGGCCTAGCTCCTCGGGGTGTGAAAACTGATAAACATGCGGTCCTCTAAACTGCACTGTGCCTGTCACTATATCATAATAGAGATATACATCATCTAGACGTGCCAGTATAGCAGTATTCATGGCTTTCACAATATCGGGGATGTCCTTGTAATAGCCTTTCTTCAGCTGGAACTCCCAGTTCTGTGAATCTCTGGACAACTGAAATGGCGCATTTTCCTTAAGCGTGTACCAACTGTTGGGGTACTGTATCTCTGCTAGCCCCACTTCCCATTCTCCTTGCAAATCTAGAGGTTGAGCCAGTTGTATTGTGAAATTGGAATTTGTATTATGTGGATAGGCGTCTCGACTGGCGTTACTGGGGAGGGTGATGTAAAATCCAGCACTCATTTCTCTCACTCCTTTGATTTCTGTTCAGGATCTGTGAGCTCTGAAGCAGGCACCCAGCTGTTAAATTTATCAGGCCACCCTGACCACTTTACCAAGTAGTATTTTTTCTTTTTTCTGAACCTTGTCGATATAATTTTTTCAATTTGATAGCTTCTATTCTGCAGGTCATTCACTTTTTGTAATTCCTCAGGGTAGAAACCTCCCAACACTGCTTCACCATCATAATCTTTTAGCTGGAAAACAGGCCTCTTTCCTCTTCTGTGGACCTTGTCAACTATGAAAATTTCCTGGGAATACGTGCCTTCATAACTCTTTTCAAACCGGCCCCTACTTTTTGATACCCTCACATGATCTCCTTTTCTAAAGGCAGCTTTTTGCTCCCTCATTTGAAAATAGGGTCCATAAACTCTTTTCCAAATCTGCAGAGAGTTGGAAGAATTCACATCCTGAGGCCTCTCTTGTATAGTTCTATGAAAGCTGCTATTATAACTCTTTATGAGTGCAGGTAATATGTCAATATACTTGAAGGTGTTGTTGGCAGTAAAGTATCTCCACATTCGTGACTTTAAAGTTCTGTTGAACCTTTCCACTATCGCCGCTTTGACTTCGCTATGTGTTGAAAAATGGTGCACCCCGTGCTCCTTTAGCAAGTTTTTCACCTTTTTATTTAGAAATTCTTTCCCCGCATCTGTTTGCAAATGGTGGGGGGAACGACCTGACCCCAAAATAATCTTGAAACCTCTGTACACCTCCGAGCCTGTCTTGTCTTTCAAAGGTACAGCCCATGCATATTTTGACAAAATGTCCACCACCGTTAAAATATATTTATACCCCCTATTGTATTTTTGTAGACTTTGCATGTCCACCAGATCCGCCTGCCATTGATCATCCACATCCGAAACAACTGTTCTGTTTCTTAGGAAATGCTTTCTGGCTGGTTTATGAAGGGTATATGCTTCTTGGTCCCTTAACCACTCTTTCACATGTTTTCTTGTTACACCTTTGTGCTTGGAAGCTTCTCGAAAGAGAGCTTCCACTCCTCCAAAGCTCCCTGCTCCCCCTGGATTATAATATATCTTTTTCAATAGCTCATTCTGAGAAACCATATTGACAGGCGCACATACAGCAATAAAAGCACAATGTCAAAAACACACTATTTTATTAATTTTTTTTTTAAAAAAATATATTTACTCCTTGTTAACACAGAGGTCACAAGAATTGAGGAAATAAGTATATTTTACACGGTCAACTATTTTTTCAGCGTAGCGTAAATACACTTTATCTCTTTCTTTTATTAACAGCGCCACTGTGTCTGAAGGAAATTTTGAACTTAAAATACGATTTTGTATTTGAGAACCCAATATCAGGTGCTTTGTGTTTAAACTAAGGCAGTCAAGGGCAGCTGCAAGGGTGATCACTGAATTTAAAAATTTCTGCATATTCAGCTTACAACACAGAGACTTTAAAACAGAATTAATATATGCACTGTCCCACATTATGCAACAATGAGATTCTTGATTTCCTTCATCAAATAAGCAGCCTAAACAACTTTCCTTTAGTCTTCCAAATTTTACATGTTGAATTATTGCGAAAAACATCACGGGAATCAGTCGGGTCATCACTCCTGCTCTTTTCTTTGGAGCCACTAGATGGTTCGGATCAACATCCAACTCGAATGCCTGACTGGTTTGTTCATGGGCTTTGCCTTCATAGACTCGGCCTTCCGTCACATAGCAGCTACAAAGTTTCCTTTCTTCGTTACAGTCACCCCATTCCTGAAAGATAAGATTACAACTAATTTGAAAACACTTTAATATAACATTTCAGATGCCTGATCCCAACCCACCCCACCACCGCCTTTCATACATACCTTTGTAACACTGACTGATTCCTCCCCAGACTCTGCACTGTGTTCGGCCTCCACACCATCCGCATTTCTGAGTTCCTCTTCTGATTCACAGACCGCTGAAAACAGCTGCTTGATCACCTCACATCTTTCAAGGGTACCACGCTTCCCCCCAAAACGGGGTTTTTTGGGTGCAGGAGCAGATGGAGCTGTGAGTACTGTCACCGGCGTCTCCATTGCAGGTAGGTAGCCCCAAAAGCGCTAGCAGGCGTTAGCAAGGCGGTAGTCGAGGTAGCGGGGTGAAGTGCGGATCTCAGGGACTCCCTCATATACCCCAGCGCCGAAGGGCGGTGGTCCCTTCGCCTGAAACGCCATTGGAGGGGCTCAGAAGCGTAGGACATTTGCACCAATCAGAGACAACCCCACTGCCCCTTGGACCAATAAGCTTCTCTCAAAAGCGCGCCTTTTTTGAAAACACACCCCCAGGGGAGGGGCGAACAGTAGCAGATTGGACGGTGCGCCTTTCTGAAGCTCAGAACGCAACAGACCTCTGAACCGTTCACTTCGGGAGCTCGAGACGAGTCCGGAGACATGTCACAACCACCCCGAAAACTAAAGTCGGCGCAGAAAAAAATGGCCGCCGACTGCCATCTTCGAACACGGCTTGCGGCTATACCGGCGGACGGAGAGGTATGGGAGCTGCTCCTAGTGGTCGGGGGGCCCGAGACGAATCCGTAGAGGGGTCACACAACCCCCCAAAAACAACTTTTGCAAAAAACAAAAATGGCCAAACTTTTGGGGTTCAGGGGGGCTACCGATTGAACCCCAAAAAAGTAGCACCCCAAAAAGTAGCACCCCAAAAATTGGCACCCCAAAAAAAAAATTGGCACCCCCAAAAAGTGGCACCCCAAAATCTAGAACCCCGAAACCTAGAACCCCCAAAACCTAGAACCCCCAACCCTAGCACCCCAAAACCTAGAACCACCCCAAAAACAGGAAGGCGGGACTAAGACCCAAAAGGGGGCGGAGCACCTGTCACTTTTTGATTTGACGAAAGGTGGGGGTATTATACTACTTCTGCTGCTCCAGAGAATAGAAGCCAGAGCAATAGATGCAAGCTAAAGGAAAAGAGCATTCAGCTCAACATTAGAAGGAATGCATTGACAGTAAGAGCTGGTCGACATGGAAGATGCTCCCTCGGAGAGTGGTGGAGTCTCCTTCTTTGGAGGTCTTTAAAGAAAGTCTGGATGGCCATCTGTCAGGGATGCTTTGATTTTGAGTTCCTGCATGGCAGAATGTGGTTGGACTGGATGGCCCCTGGAATCTCTTCCAACTCTATGATTCTGTGATTCTATGATTCTTTTTAGGGTCAGAATATTTCCAGCTGTTCCCAGAGTATTGTGGCCCATGCAGACACAGCTAGAGAGTTTGCTTACAGGCAATTACAGGTTCAGAAATCTTCCAGACTCTTCAGTTCTTCTGAGAACAACAACAAAATGAGCTTGAAAACTTTTCAACTGCCTTGATCTTACAGAATGATGGGATAATGCAGCATTTCTTGAGGAGTCTGTTGTCCAAAATATGGCAATTAGAATCTAATCTAGATGGCATTTTCATCTGATCATCAAGGTGCATTGCTGACTTCTTCCTTTCAAACCTCAGATTGTTCTCGAAGATAAAATCTCCCAGAATCAATTAAAGTTATTAACATGCACAGCATTTTTAAATGCATTTTTGAAATGAAGGAATGCCTTTCCTCCTTTATGGTTTCCCTGGTCTTCCTGACAAAGCTTCTTTGCCGCGATTTGCTAATTTAAATGGAAATATTCAGCAGAGTGGGAAAATTTAGGCTATAGAAGAGAGAAAGAAGATAAGGAAGGTCTTCATTCATTTAAAATTTAGCAGATAATGCTTTGCCCTCATTTGACATCTGTCATATAATCCTCATTTTTCTTGATCGTCCTCCTTTTCCCCAAAACTGGGACTTCTTGTTGTTGTATGCCTTCAGTTTGTTTTCAACTTATGGTGACCCTGAGGTGAAACTATCAGGGTGTTTTCTTCAGAAGTTGTTCAGAGGAAGGTTTCCATTGCCTTCCTCTGAGGCTGAGAGAGTGTGACTTGCTCAAGGTCACCCAGTGGGTTTCATGGCCAAGCGGGGAATTGAACCCTGGCGTCCAGAGTTGTAGTCCAATGGTCAAACCACTGCACTGCGCTGGCTCTCAATCTGGCTGCTAAACAATCAAAATGAATATAGTAGAGCTAAAAAAATAAAATCAATAAATATCAAAACTCACCATTAAAGTGGAAGAAAAAGTGCACAATATTAAATTGTGTCCTTTGTATTATATGTTTTATTGGACTGTACTTTTAAACTTGTAAGCCGCCCGGATTGGTGTACCATTGGGCGGGATATAAATAAATTTTATTATTATTATTATTATTATTATTATTAAATTGATTTAAAAATAGAATTGAAACACTTTGAAAAAAGTTAAGAAAGAGGTCAATTAACACAATACAGCACTCCCTTAGAAGCCTTTTTGTTCTAAAAGTTTTTATGGCTTTATTTCCATCCTAACACCATCACACATATGTTTGGTGAGGACATGGGAATAAGGCTTCTCAATGGTAGCTCCTAGTTTTTGGAATCCATGAGGTGTGCATTTGACCCTGTCTTTGCTCTCTTTCTATAAGTTGGGAAAGACTTTCTTATTTAGGCATGTCTTTGCATCGTAATTCATGTGCCCAAAGGGATTTCAGTTGGGATGCACTTTAATCTAGTTTATTGTGCTTTAAATGACTTTTTAAAACTCATGTTTTTAACTTTTGTACTAATTGCTTGGCTTTCCCCCCTCTCTGTTGAAACTGGAAGTAGGTAGGGATGAGAAGAATATTTGAAAAATATCCCCTTCCCTTTAAAAAAAATGGTTTCAAACCATCATTTTCATGTTCTGTGAAACCCTGATGTGAAGAATCCTGGACTGAGAAGAATCACACGTACACGCTCGAATTACTATCTCATGACTTCAATGATTTTGAACTTGTGATTTTATTGTTCTAGAATTTGCTTGGAAATTGTTCGAAGCTTTTATTGTGGCTGTGTATATATATATATATATATATATATATATGAAATTGTTTAAGTATTTTTAAGTCTTTCTTAAATCCAATCTAACTGTAAAGATGGAAGTGTCAGGAGGTACGGCCGTAGTGTATTTATTAACCTATTGATAAGTGTTAACTGGGGACTAAGTCATAGTATATGTGTGGTTAACGTCGTTAGCCTAATTAAAAATATCCACCCAAATAAGTAGTACCCCATAGATATTATTGTTCTGCCTCACTACGTTTCTGGTAGAATAACCTTCCTGTTTTATAATTTTTATGATTTATATAATCTTTATTCAATTATATTTTATAAATACCATTATTTGATATGATAAAAGCATTTTAAAATGTTTTCTGTATACAATGCTGTGAAGTGCGTGGTAACTAACTACTAATACTGTTTAGTCTTTTCTTTCTCCCAGTTAAAGGGAATGACTGTAGCTATTGAACCAAAGTGTCCTAGGAATAGTACCATACGCTTAGAGTAATGTACGAGGCCATACCATTTCATCTTATTGAAGTTATTAGAATTTCCAGCTATCATTGGGGTTTTGATAATTATACTATCCTATTTTTGTCTTTGCGCAAATTATAAATTAGGATTTGTCCGTAGTTATCAGTATGTTCTCACAAGAAGCTATTGTATACAATTAAGAAGTGTTGTATTGTAACTTGTGCTGGCCGAATGGCTGTAATAAAGAAATTGAAATTGAAATTGAAATTGAAATTGAAATTCTGGGCTTGTGTTTGCTGGGAAGTCATCAAAGGCCATTCACTGGAGGGACACCTGGCTTTAGGGTTTCTTTTTGCAACAGAGAGAAGGTGGACTAGATTGTAGGAGCTATTGCCTTAACCATGTCTTTGACAGACAACTGTAGGAGCCCATTCCCCTTGGGAATGTAGAATACAAAATGCACACACAACAGTCCTCACAAAGTGATTTTAGGCTGCATCAATAGAAGTATAGTGTCTACATCAAGGGAAGTCATAGTGCTACTGTGGGGGGTTGCAGACTGCCAGAAATAGTGTGAATTCAGTCCACTTTTAGGGTTAGGGTTAGTGCTAGGGAATCATGGGAACTGTTATTTTTCTGAGACATTGAGCCTTCTCTGTCAGACAACTCTGATGCCACAATAAAATACAGTTCCCATGGTTCCCTAACTCTAACCCTAACCCTAAAAGTGGACTGAATTCACACTATTTCTGGCAGTCTGCAACCCCCCTGTATTCTGCTTTGGTCAGGCCCCACTTGGAACGCAGTGTCCAGTTCTGGGCACCACAATTCAAAAATATTTTGAAAAACTCGAGTGTGTCCAAAGGAGGGCAACTAAAATGGTGAAACCATAAAGCCCTATGAAGAACGACTTAGGGAATTGGGTATGTTTAGCAGGAGAAGAAATGGTTAAGAGGCAATATGATAGCCCTGTTTAAGTATTTGAAGGGATGTAATATTGAGGAGGGAGCAAGCATGTTTTCTGCTGCTCCAGAGAATAGGAGACAATGGAGCAATTGATGCAAGCTATAGAAAAAGAGATTCCCCCTCAACATTAGGAAGAACTTCCTGACAGTAAGAGCTGTTTGACAGTGGGAAACATTCCCTTGGAGAGTGGTAGATTTTTCTTCTTTGGAGGTCTTTAAACAGAGGCTGGATGGCCATTTGTTGGGTATGCTTTGATGAAGAGTTCTTGCATGGCAGAAATGGGGTTGGACTGGATGGTGCTTGTGGTCTCTTCCAACTTTCCGATTCTATGATTCAGTTTTAGAATTAAACCACACGTGTTTATTCTGTCTTCATTATTTTGCAGTGAGAATTATTAACAACATTTATTATGAATCTTTTATTTAAAAAAAAAACAATTAGAAAACCACCCGAGCAAAGAATACTAAATGCTGCAAGGACAATAATGAGTTGCCATTTGGAAGCACTTTGATCCTGTCTGATTCCTCCCTTCTAATGCTTTTATTAATTAGTTTCTTGCTTTGTGCTGCAAGATACATTGAGGTGAGTCAATGAGAAATGCCATTGTTAAAGTTTTTCTGCTTAGTAACATAGTTTTTTGTGAAGATGAAAAGAAAATTGTTTACCAGGAAGAAAGAGAGAAGGGGAAAAGTCAGCCAAAGAAGACTCACGTGATGCTATAAGAACTATACAAAAGCTCAACCTTCTCCCTTCAGTTCCATCAGCTTCATTTGACTTTTCTGTCTTCAAGTCTTGGAGTAGCAGGTAAGAAGATTTCCATTGTTTCCATGTTCTCATTCTGTTTCTCTCAGATATATTTAGCAAGATGCTACCAAAAAAAAAAAAAGAGGGAGATTTTAACCTAGAAGGAACTTTGTTCTGATTTATAAGGACTCTTCAATCCTATTCAGCTGTTAAACAAATATCTGCAGTTCTTTATTGTAACTTGGTAATGGGAGAAACTTCAACTAGTTTAAGTGTGGGCTTTGGAGGAAAGCCCATATCTTCTTTCTGCACATATAAGAAAGAATGAATATAAGGGGGGTTACAGACTGCAAGAAATAGTGTAAATTGAGTCCACTTTAACTGTCCTGACAGAGTGCTGGGGAATCATGGGAACTGTATTTTATTGTGGCACCAGAGCTCTCTGACAGAGAAGGCTCAATGTCTCAGAAAAAAACAAACCAATTCCCATGATTCCCTAGCACTAACCCTAACCCTAAAAGTAGACTCAATTTGCACTATTTCTGGCAGTCTGCAACCCCTTTGCATCCATACTGCAGAAAGAAAGCAGCCTGACACCAATTTAACTTCCATGGACCAATGCTATGGAATCCTGGGATTTGTAGCTTTGCACCTGAGCTCCATGACAGGGAAGGCTAAATATCCCACAAATCTACAAATGCTAGAATTCCAGAGCATTGAGAGTTAGCAGTTAAAGCGATGTCCAATTGCTTTTTTCCTGCATCTGAAGAATTCTTATGCCATTCTGAAAATGGTGAAGGAAACACAATATTTGGAAGATGCTAATATTTTCACACTGATAATATTATAATGACTTTTAGCAAGATACTGCCCAAGCATGGGATAGTAGACTAGATGGAACATTGTTCTGACACAGAAGGATCCTTCCTTCATATATTCCATCGTTTTCCAAAAAATGTCTGAACTGCTTCACTGTAATTAAGAGATATGAGATGAATTTGTAGAACTCACAGCCTAGGCCTGACTCTAGACAATTCCTGCTGTCCTTACTTAGGTCAAGGGGAAAGAATCACAGAGAAAGAGTACTGACAGACACAAGACACACACCTATATACCTATATCTTCATGATTTCTACTTGGTCTTCCCTGTTTAATGACATACTTGTGCAACTGTGGTTGATATTTAATACATCATGTTTGCTGATATAGTCAGAGGGAGCCACTTGTAACATCACTTTGGTGCCATGATCCGATCCTTCCTCCTATGACATTACAAGTTATCATCCCTAGGTCAGAGTTTTGCCCTAATCTGGCAAACCTAGACATGAGTGTCTCCAACTGATGAGAATATGGGATATATAGGAGATACCATATCCTTTTTCAGGAAGGGTGCTCATAGGGAGACATTGAGCCAACATAGGTCTCTAAGCCCAAATTGCAGTGAGGATGAATTTTAAAAACTAATAGATACCACCTCAGGGTTCTAAGCATAATGTTACTAACTATCCATTCAAATGTAACTTGCCTTGCTCCTGTGTCATCATTAGACTGTAATATTCATGCACTGGGAGGAGAAACATCTCAAGGTAGGAAGGCAGCTAGGATCTATTGTTTTGTTGTTGTTGCGTGCCTTCAAGTCATTTCCAGCTTATGGCAACCCTAATGGAAATGTGTTATGGGGTTTTATTTGCAGAGTTTGCTCAGACGAGTTTTCCTTTGCCTTCCTCTGAAGCTTGGAGAGTGTGACTTGGCCAAGGTCACCCAGTGGGTTTCTATGGCTAAATGCAGATTAGAATCATGGCATCCAGAATTGTAGTCCAATACTCAAATGCAATGCCATGCTGGCTCTAATAATCCTCTGTTACAATCACAGATTTGACTCTTTTCGAAGGAATCAATGTGATGAGTGAAAATATCCTGGCATCCTTAAGTGAAGGAAGCACAGTATGCAAAGGGACCTTGTAACACCTTTAACACCAACTATGAAAAAGAAGTTGTGGCATATGCTTTTTCAGACCAGATCTATTTTCTCAGATGCAGAACACATGAGGAAGGAGACTTTAGTCTGTATAAGGTTATGCTACAATTTCTTCCACACATTTAGTCTCAAAGGTGCTACTAACAGGCTATGTCTCTGAATTGTGAATTCTGATGAGTAAAACTGGGAGAGGAGAAAAGAAGAAGAAGAAGAAATGAAAGCCTAAGAGTATATTGCAGGCAATACAATGTTCTCTGTGAAATGCTTGAGCATGTGGTTAATCTTTGAAACATAGAATCATGGAATTATAGAGTTGGAAGAGACCCCAAGGGCCATCCAGTCCAATCCCCTGCTATGCAGGAACTCCCAATTAAAGCATCCCCAACAGATGGCCATCCAGTCTCTATTTAAAGACCTCCAAAGAAGGAGACTCCACCACAATCTCGGAGGAAGGAGTGTGTTCCACTGTCAAACAGCCCTTTTTCTCAGGACATTCCTCCTAATGTTGAGGTGGAATCTCTTTCCCCAGAGCTTGCACCCATTGTTCTGGGTCCTAGTCTCTGGAGCAGCAGAAAACAAGCTTGTTCCCTCCTCAATATGACATCCCTTCAAATATTTAAACAAGGCTATCATATCACCTTTCTAGCACTGTCTCTGTGGAACATTCACATCCTTAATCTCCACAGTCTTTTCCAGAAGAACATCCCATCATCTTCAGAGCAGAAGGCAGTTAGCTTTTGTACATCTACTTTGAAGATGACAGAGGTGTTCTTCCAGATATCAGATAGAACATGAATCTAAAGATACTTGTGCCATCTTAAAAATATCTAAGAAAATTCTCCATGTTCTGAAATTTCTAAGTGATAGTATTACAATGGTTACATACGGCCTTTACAGACTGCCAGAAATAATGCAATTGAGGCCAATTTAACTGTCCTGGCTCAGTGCTAAGGAATCATGGGAACTGTAGTTTATTGTGGCACCAGAGCTCTCTGACAGAGAAGGCTCAATGTCTCAGGAAAAAAAAATTCCCATGATTCCCTAGCACTGAGCCAGGACAGTTAAAGTAGACTCAAGTTGCATTATTTCTGGCAGTCTGTAAAGGCCCACAGTCTCTCTAAAGAGAAGAGGAAGTAAAAACCATGAATTTCTTTCTGTTTCTCCAATATTTTTTTCCCCCAGACTCACACCATCACTCAGAAATGCCTTCCTGTGGACCATCTTGTGCCATCCCATCCTGCAGCTCTGCTCCAGTGGTTGGATTTGGGTCTTCCGGTTCCCGTCTTGGAGGTTATGGTTACGGTGGATTGAGCTATGGTTCTGGGATTGGAAGCAGCACATCAGCCACAGATCTGGGCATCCTGGATGGGGTGATCCCTAAGCCTATCAACCAGGTCCCACCCTCTGAATGTTACATCGTGCCACCTCCTGTTACTGTCAGCATCCCAGGGCCCATCCTGTCTGCCACCTGTGAGCCTATTTTGGTTGGTAGCAATAGCCCATGTGCTGTTGAGGGTGTGGGGCTGGCAGGAGGCTTAGGGAGCAGCTACCCTGGAACAATTTCCTGGAACAATTTCCTGGAACAATTTAGGGGCATCTATGGATAAGTCTCTTAATGGCATGAAGGAAATCTCCTTGAGAACAGGAATGACCAAGGACTGGAGACCATGCTACTGAGTCTTGCTGAAACTTCTAGGCTCTCAGTTGAAAAGTGTTGACTCTGAAGAGCATCAACTCAAGTTGGACTCTTTCCCCTTCTCCGCTTTTCTCCCTTTGTTTTGATGCTGCTCTAACTTAACCCTGTCCATAGTAAATGCCCTTAATGCTTTGTGTGCAACTATTATGTTTTCAACCTTTTCAATAAAACTTATGTTGCATCCCTGGAACCCATATGTCTTGGTTGTTTTTTTTTTTGGTTTTTTTTTTTTTTTTTGAAACTCTGGTCTTAATCATTTGGTGTAGATATCTAGAAGCTCAGGTACCCCTCTGATTGAAAATTTGTGGAAAGAAAAACTATAGTCATCATTCCCACAAAGGTTGAATTCTTATTTACAAAAGAGTTTCTTCACTTTAAATAGATCCCATTACATTCTGCTTCAAAAAGAGTTGTGAATCTGTCATTGTGATGATGTATGCACTAATCTATTATGATAAACAACCTGGATTGTCCTCTAGGGGCCTGAGCAGATGGTCAGGAAAAAGTAGCTCTATCCTAGGTTATCTGAATGTTGGTGGAAACCCTGCTGTCTGCACAGCCAACTCCCAAGGCAGCTTGAACACCCATGGCTGATGGCCCTACATGTCATCAAGCTATTCAGTTCACTTATTTTTCCCCATCTCCCCATGTTGCATGTGCACCATTACATGAACACACTGCCTGCAACCTCCAATTGCCTCTCCCTTCTCACCCAAATGCCTATATGGCTGGCCACACAGTCGCATGTCAGATGCATCACCTGTACAATGCATCAGTGCATCAATGCATCAGTGTACCCAGTGACACATTGACAAAGCCCAATCATGGAGTCCCCGTCACCCCGCCTTCACCCCATGCCTCCCTATTGGACTCTCTGGTCTGGGTATGTTGTAATGACATCCATTGCATTATTGGCAACCTGTCCTGTTTAACCTACATTCACATTTTTGCTTTGCCTCATTTCCATACTCACATCATGCTGTTTATATGACCATGCAATGATGCACATTTTTGGCATTGAGGCACAGTATTGGGGCTTCTTTTTATTTCAGTTTTTAGCCCCAGAGTGTGGCATCATGTTGGTTTCCCCCCAGTTTCACATTGTTTTATTATCTAAACAGCTTGGCTTCCAGTCAGTTTGAAGCTGCTTTATTTTGCCAATGCAGACAACCCCTAAGTGTGGGTCATCTCTGTGTCTGGTGATGGAAAGAATATTTAAAAATATTCAGACATATTTGAAAAACATGTTCTTCGGATAGTAAGAGTCTGATGATAAAAGGTGTGGCTAAATATAAAGTAAAAGCATGTTGTCCTAAGTCTTATTAGAAAGTCCTGGTAAGAAAAGCTTCATTGTCTCAACTGCTGAACCAACACATCAGTAAATTATATTCATTTCCTCCATTTAAGACAAACATCTGGATCTTCCTAGATAGACCCAGTATGACTTGGGAAATGGAGACCTCTAGTGGTACCATTGTAATATTGTCACTTAGGATTTTCAGACTTTGGCGACTTTTTTTTTTATACATGTTGAGAATGACATAAATATCCAGTATGGTGTACTAGTTTGAGCATAGGACTATGGCTCTGGAGATCAGAGTTCGATTCCCTGCTTGACCATAAAAATCTGCTGGGTGATCTTGCGGGAGCCACACACTCTCAGCCCCATAGAACTCTCATGTCCTCATCTACAAATCTATGTTTGGTGATTATTTAATGTATGCTTGAGGCTGCAGGTTTCAAATTATGAAAGAAATTGGTATATTAAACAGGGCCAGGCATACTTGACACTGTTGAAAGTTGAAAAATCAAGGTGTATCACTTCTATATTTCATATCTGTTACTGCTTGCTTCCCAGAACCTCCTATTTGAATTTACTTGATTTCCCATTATAACTTACTCTACATCCTAACATTGGAGTACTGGTTTTTATCATCTTCAATCCAGAGTCCATTTCCACCTTTCTTACAGTTCAACAAAAGGTACAGTCCATTCATCTCACCAAGGATGGCTGTAATGTCAATAAGAGTCTCTCTCGGTTGCAGTCTGAAGTTCAATCAGCCATCTAATAATAATAATAATAATAATAATAATAATAATAAATTTTTATTTGTAGCCCACCCCTCTGCAGAGCAATCGGGGCGGGGGACAACAACATTTAAAACAAAACAGCAGTAAAACATTCCCTCTCCCCATAATCCCTTCCTCCCTCCACCCATCCCCTTAAAATAAGATTAAACCAAGGAGAATTAAAATACAGTGTAATTAAATTAATAAAATTAAGACAAAATATTACAGGGGAGTCAGACAAAAGGGGGCCCCTTATGGGCCGACAGCTATTCCAGGAAGGCCTGCCGGAAGAGATCCGTCTTTACTGCTTTCTTAAAAGCAGCAAGGGTAGTAATAAGATGGATCTCATCCGGCAGGCCATTCCAAAGTCTGGGAGCGGTTGCGGAGAAGGCCCTCTGGGAGGTCTGAGACAGCCTAGTTTTTATTGGCTGTAACAGATTCCTCCCAGAGGACCGCAGGGTGCGGGGGGGGGGGTCATATGGGGAGAGGCGGTCCCTAAGATAAGATGGACCCAAGCCATGTAGGGCTTTAAAGGTCAAAACCAAGACCTTGTACTGCGCCCGGAAACTGATTGGCAGCCAGTGGAGGGATTTCAGCACTGGTGTTATGTGCTCCCTCCTAGATGTTCCAGTAATTAGCCTGGCAGCCATATTCTGTACCAGTTGAAGTTTCCGGGTTAGGCACAAGGGTAGCCCCATGTAGAGTGCATTGCAGAAATCCAGACGTGAGGTTTCTGAATCCCATCCTAAAAACATATGAAGAACATGGGATAGCTCCTTCCAACTTCAGACTAACACCTTATGTCCCCAACCACAGAAAAGTGCTACCAGGGAATGTTTCTGTTCATATGGGATGGGATTCATTTTGGGGAAGGGGAGTGCTTGAAGTGAAGTCCTCCATAATCCCATTGGGGTGGAATAGGTCCCTAACCCCCTAAGGCTGCCAACCCTGGTCTAAAATATTGCAAAGTTATGGAGAGGGGAACAACTGAATCCTTGCTCACAGGCTTCCAATGGGAAATGAGAAGTATGAGAAATACTGAGGCAAAAGGAAAGCACATTACACCAATTCCAGAAGCCAACGCTTGGTTTCTATTATCAATAGATGACATGAAGACCATTATTCAATGTGGTGATCATTCCCCAAGATATACTGGTCCTCCATCTTCATATACCCTCCCAGAGACTTGCTTGCTTATTAATGTAAGCCTCACTATTGAGACTGAGAAAGGCAACTACCAGCAACAATGTTTTCTTTCTTCCTTATTCTTAGTGGAAAAAAAAATGGAATCTAAATGGGTCCCCTCATAAACTGTTATTCAAAGTACCTACCCACTGCCTAATAGGTTCAACCTAGCTGTGGCCATACACTCACAAATCTACGCAAATGCAAAGCCAGAGAGACAGAGATTAGAATGCAGATTGAGATTTATTGAAAATGAGGGGGGAAATGGTTTAGAAAATAATACAGAAAAGAGGGAAGGGAAAGATGAGACATGCACAGCTTTTCATTGATGATTTGCCTTGAGGGTTTCAGAAGAAGTGGGAAACAAGGGGAAAGAAAGGGTGCACAAATTCATGGGTAAGTTCTTGGCTGAGGGATGATTCCAGGGGATCTTTTTTTTTAAATGGCAGGCTGAGAACCTTGAAGTGGATCCATAGCATCACAGAATATTCAGGATCATTCTGAAGATCAGACAGCCACAATGGCCAAAGCCTCCTGCTATCCCAACACCTCCAATGCTACTGGGACCATTGCCTCCCACAGCAACAGACTCCCGGCTATCATAAATCATGGCCCTTGGGAAGGTGATAAGAAAAGGAGGTTCCTGAATCACAACCTCGAATGGTGAGACGTGGTTCATGGAGGAAGACATGACTCCAGACAGGATGTTCAGATTGCCCACTGATTCTGAACTTCCAAAGCCAAAACCACCAAAACTGACACCACTGTTGATAGAGGTGACTCTGAAACCAAGCATCAAGAGAGACAAGAGCACAATGTTTAGTCATTGATTGGGAAGATAAAGGGATCTGCTGCCTATGATCCTGCTGTCCTGTTTTGATCCTAGTCCAAATCACTCTCCCAACATAGAGCTTTTTTCCTCTTCCATGCACCTGTTAAATGCTGAGATGTTTGACTACTTATTTTATATGAATGAATTTTATGGAACTGTCCATGTCTTCTCTTTTATCCAGGCTCATAACCCTGGTTGTGGGGATGCTTCATGTCAGTGAGGGGACTATCCATTCCTGGAACCATGAGTCTTTCTCTCTCCCCCCCCCCCCCCACATGGGAATTGTTTTGGATCTTCTCTCTATCTGAGAGTTTACGTAGCACAGGTTCTGTATTGAACTAATGGGAAAGGGACGAAATATCCCTTTGAGGAAACTCTGACTAGCAGAGAGACACAAAGGGGGACTTTACGCTTTAAGGGAAACATTATTAATTGGAGAACAATGTAATGCTACTTATTAATTGATCCAATGGGAAGTTGAAGGCATCTGTGAACTATCATCTCCCTGTGTAGAGATGCAAAAATGTTAGAAAATAAGCATAAAATGATCAGAAAAAGTAGGCTCTTTGAGTGTGTAGAAACCCTAATGAGAAGAATTTTGAACTGATGAGAAACCATGCCCTACGAAGAATGTCTTAGGGAACTGGGTCTGTTTAGCCTGGAGAAAAGAAACCTAAGAGGGAATATGATAGGCCTCTTTAAATATTGGAAAGGATCTCATGTCGAGGGGGGCGCTAGCTTGTGTTCTGCTGTAAGGTACTGCACTTAGGTGGAAAAATGAAAAGCACAGATATACGATGGGGGACACCTGGCTGAATGAGATTACATGTGAAAGGGATCTAGCAATCCAGGTGGACCATAAGTTGAACATGAATCAACAGTGCGATGCAGCAGCTAAAAAGGCCAATGCAAATTTAAGCTGCATCAGTAGAAGTATAGTGTCTAGATCAAGGGAAGTAATAGTGCCACTGTATTCTGCTTTGGTCTGGCCTCACCTGGAATACTGTGTCCAGTTCTGGGCACCACAATTCAAAAAAGATGTGGAGAAACTGGAGAGTGTCCAAAGGAGGGTAACTAAAATGGTGAGGGGTCTGGAAACCATGAATCCCTATGAGGAATGACTTAGGGAGCTGGGGACGTTTAGCCTGGAGAAGAGAAGGCTGCGAGGTGATATGATAGCTGTGTGTAAATATGTCAAAAAAGGGATGTCATATTGAGGAGGGAACAAGGTTTCCTCTCAAGAGTTTTTAAAAGTTCAACACTCAGCCCCTTAAAATGGCTGCCCAGGAACTGCTCACCTCTTCCTTTTCTCTAGCAGGAACTGGTCTAGAAGGAATATTAGTTGAAAGAAGAGGTGCTTTAGTCACCTGGGACATGAACCAAATGGCACATTTCCCATACCTACCCTAAGGGGACATCCCATATTAAGGATGAAAAGGTTTCCCCCCCAAAAAAACAACAACAACCAAAACTGGAAAACAAAATGTGTTACATTAACATGAGTCATGGCACCTGCCTTTGAGGGCCTTTGCAGATTGCCATAAGGGCTAGGGTTAGTGCTAGGGAATCATGGGATTATTTTTCCCCCAGAGACAGACATTGAGCCTTCTCTGTCAGAGAACTCTGGTGCCACAATAGAATACAGTTCCCATGATTCCCTAACCCTAACCCTTAAAGTGGACTCAATTGGCACTATTTCTGGCAGTCTGCAAAGGCGAGAGAACCATATCTCCCCATGAGTTAGAACACACTCATTCCTTATCAAGATATCTGCACAAGTCAGTCCTTTCCCATTCTTAGCACTGACTCTTAACAGTTCTCTGGGGTTTTAGGCAGACATCTCCTTCCTGACCTGGAGATAGCAACCATTGGACCTGGGATCTTCCCTTCCTTTAGCAGAAAACTCTCAGCAAATGTTTTGAAAATGGTACAGAATCCCAATGCAGACTTCATCCCACCAATAAAGAAAAAACCATAACAAAAGGCATACTCACTTCTATGAAGAGCAACTGTGAAGGATTGGAGATAAGTCGAGGAAAGTTGTTAAAGCAGTTCAAAAGAGCTGGGGATTTTATACTGTTTTGATGGCTTTGTAGTTTGATGCAGGGCTTTTAAGTAGTGAATAATTATTATGTTCATCATTTTGGCATTCTCAGAGTTAGAAGAATGACGAAAAAACACCCTTTGTCTTTATGCATACACCAACAGTTTTACCCTCTACGCTACGTTAATGTGCTTTGTGTGGAGGTATCATGACTACATTGAAAATGTTCCATCAGCAGTCCATTTCTTGTTGCTTTGACTCAGGAAAGGAAACATGGCTTCCATCATGTCTGAACATTGAGCAAATAGCTTGAATTTGAGAGATGTTCTTATGACCCAAATGAGCTGCACCCATCTGCAGACCCTGGCTTACCTCCTCTCAACACAAAGCTTGGCAAACACAGGGATGTGGGGTGTGTTTTTGGAATAGAAGGCGTGCTTCATCAAATTGGAAGATGACACTAGATTAGGAGGGATAGCTCATATCCCAGAGGAGAGGATCAACATTCAAAGTGACTTTAATAGATTAAAAAGCTGGGCCAAAATTTACAGAATCAATTTCAACAGGGGGAAATGTAAGTTTTAGCCAAGGAGGACAAAATGAAATTCCCAGATATAGGATGAGTGACACCTGACTTGATCACAACACATGTGAAAAGCATTTAGGAGTCTTAATAGAAGAAAACCTGAACCATATTGTGATGTGGCACATGGGTGTACCCTTCCCCTTCCCCTTCCCCTTCCCCTTTTCCTTCCTTCCTTCCTTCCTTCCTTCCTTCCTTCCTTCCTTCCTTCCTTCCTTCCTTCCTTCCTGTGCATCTTTCCTGAGGCTGCATGCATTGTGCAAAAAGATGACCATCCCAGATAGAAGGATACTGCTATTCTTCACTGAACAGAATAGCTATGTTCCCCTCCTAGAACAAAGAATGCCATTCTATAGCTGATAGTGCTTCATTACAAACCTTGATATACATTGTGGGATCATTTAATCAATATACAAATAAACAGCAGTAATGCAATAGGAAAGTGGTACAGAACTAACCACAAGCTATGAAGAATTGGTTCTGGTTCACATCAGGTATTCAGCAATCCAAAAAAAGAGGAACAAGAAAAGGAATGAATAAGATATGTTTCACCTTCATTAACCTTCAAACAACATGAAAGCTTGAAAGGGCAAGCTCATAAAAACTGAAAGAGAAAAATGGAAGACGATTATATGGTGCCCCAGATAGTTTAGTATTAAGACATGGGATATTATATGATTCCTGAAGAGTTTATGTTTTTAAAAAAGCAGGTTATCTTTCAAAACCTCATGCAACTCCACCTTCTGGTGACCAGCTGAAAATGCCCTGCAGTCTGCAAATTCTGCAAACTCCAATTATGGTGTTTTCATCTGATTTCCTCAAAGAAATCTGGATTACACCACAACTCTCTGGCATCAGAACAATCCAAGAATTGTGACTTAAATTTTGAAGGAAAGAGAGAGGAGGTCTTGACAGGTTTGGGCCTCATGAGGGATCCAATGTGGGAAAGGGATCTAGGAGTCCAGGTAGACCACAAGTTGTACATGAGTCAACAGTGCGATGCAGCAGCTAAAAAGGCCAATGCAAATTTAAGCTGCATCAATAGAAGTATAGTGTCTAGATCAAGAGAAGTAATAGTGCCTCTCTATTCTGCTTTGGTCAGGCCCCACATGGAATAATCCTGTATCCAGTTCTGGGCGCTACAATTCAAAAAGGAGGTTGAGAAACTGGAGCGTGTCCAAAGGAGGGCAAGTAAAATGGTGAAGGGTCTGGAAACCAAGCCCTATGAGGAATGACTTAGGGAACTTGGGATGTTTAGCCTGGATAAGAGACGGTTAAGAGGGGATATGATAGCCGTGTTTAAATATTTGAAGGGATGTCATATGGAGGAGGGATCTATCTTGTTTTCTGCTGCTCTAGAGACTAGGACCTGGAACAATTGATGCAAGTGGAACAGCTGGCAGAACTGTACAACGTGTAACAGCCTTTGCAACCTCATCTGCCTGGAAGACTGTCATGGATTACGATATCAGAAAGGGTATCTGAGTATCCACATGGGAATAGCAAATAAGACAGCAGAGGCAGGTGTTTGTTGTTCAGCTGTTGCAGACCCATGGCATAACCCATTGCTATGCCAGCCCAAAAACTGGTCCACGTCAGAATCTTAGGCAGGATAGCATGGGTTTGGCCTCTGCTATCTTGTCCATCTGCTTAGGACCTGACCCAGTTGTCACTCAAGGAATACTGTGAAGGAGGGCCTATGCGGAAAGGATATAATCTCCAAACCTTTAGAAATTAAGAAATGTAAACAATGAGGTGTGTAGCAAATGAAAGGATGGTGACAAAAATGGTGGAAGGTCTGGAAACCATGGCCTATGAGGAATGGCTTAGGGAACTGGGTATGTTTACTCTGGAGAAGAGATGGTTAAGACGTATCAGGAAGTACCACTAATGTTTAAGTGGAATCTCTTTTCCTGTAGCTGGCGTCCATTGCTCCATTGTGTCCTATTCTCCTTCCTTGATATGACACCCCTTTAAATCCTTAAATATGGCTATCATATCACCGCATAAGCCTAGTGATGCCCCTGCTTAACCAGATGAATTCTGGAAGTGAAAGAAGTCAGAAGAAGACTGAATTCAGAAAATTCTTAAATTTGATATGTATCCCCTGGGACAGCACAGCCCTCGAAACCTGTAGGTCCCAGTCAATTCAGGTTTGCACTATTTTTGTTCTTCTTGTTATTGTTTTCTCTGTCCATTGTTGAGATTTTCTGCCTTGATAAAGAAGGCTATTTTGTCAAACATAGGGACTAAAGAGATGGTCAGACCGGGGCTGTGGCAACTGCATGCTGCGGAGTCGATCTGGCACTTTGCTGCTCTAAAAATATCTGGCAAATGCTGCTCCTTTTTTGTTTTGTTTTTTAAAATATTTTATTTATAACCTTAATAACATACAAATAAAGCATAGCTAATGGTGTTATTTGCATACTAGTCATTTCTAGTAGCTATATTTGTGTGAGAGAAAACCTTTGACATTCATAATGGCTGAGAACCAAATACTCTTTTAACTCTTAACTTTGGTATTTTGTTTTTACCATACGTAGTATTTAAATCACAATATCGACAGCAATCTTTACTTTTTCAAGAAGTTTTTCGTTGATCTGTTTCCTACAAAGTTACCATAAAGTCCCTCAAAGTTATTCTCACAGAGTTACTAAGCTCTCAGAATAAAAGTATAACAATCAAAGAGAAGGTTATTAAAAATAAATAAATAAATATTTGTAGCATCCAAAAGCCACCCTTGCCAAAAAGCAGCGGCTTTTCCACTCTTCTTTGGCACAGTGTGTCTGTGAATTAAAACAGACTACTCCATGTTCTCAGTGCTGTGTATCACTTCATGTACCATAGCCTGGAAACATGTGGAACAAAAGCCTAGAATTAAAAAGAAACAGAGATAGAGACAGAGAGAATTGGAAAACGGAAAGGATACCCCTTATTTAAATCAAAATCTGAAGACATGAGCTGTTAGAGAAGACTAAGGGGTGACAAATCTTGCCAAGTTGACAGTTTGACCAAAGAGCAAAAATGCAAGGTGGTTTCTTGGCCTGTGCCTCTCATCTGGTACAAAGTAAAGAAAAAGCTGGGGCAAGGGGAATTGAAAGGGCACAGGAATTTCAACACCAACAAAAGCAATTTAAAAAACAACAACATGCATGCAATTTGTAATTTTAAAGCCCTGAATCCTACTAGAGTAGCCCCACTGCCTTCAATATTGATTCACCATTCAACAAGTGACTCAATGGGTCGACTCTACTTGAAACTAGTCAATATTATTCAGGACATCCATTTAAACATAAAAGATATAATGCAAATGAAAGAGAACTATTCTATTAAAGTAACTCACCATAGCAATATAACCTGAAAGTCTTACGGAATCAGTGGAAGCTTAAAATGACACAGAAGCAGTAAGGTAGCTCTTTTAGAGTCTTGAAGTCTTAAAATTTCACTTCAATAACCAAAATGCCATTCCACTAACAGGTGGATGATGAGTGGTCTGTATAGGCTGCTGGACTACAACTCCCAGTATGCTCTTCCACTAGTTTGGATTTGAAGCTTAATTAAAACCTGAAGGCCAAAGCTTTCCAAACTTACACAAGGAGGGTGTCATGGCTATGGCTTCCAACTGCATGAACTAGGAAAGTGGAAGGGCCACAACCTCCAGCATGCTCCACAGGCAGCTCAGAGTTGAGCCTAAGAATACCTGGCCTGGGTCTGGACAGGCAGGAATACCCAGTTTACCATTGGGGCTTCCAGATTAGTGGAGAGGATGAATTGTCTGCTGAAAGTGGCAGTCCCATCCCCATACACTGTTGTGTATATGTACATTTGAGAAATTTGCATTAGTGTGTGCACTGACAGTATTGTTCTGCAAATATGCACTTGTACTATCAACTAGCACATTTGCAAAAATAATGGAATTAGAAGACCTGCACAATTTTAGAAGTGAAAGCGATGGTGGGGTGGAAATTCTGGGCAGAAAGAGGTCACAAACCTGCGTACTCACCAACTCTCCCCCCATCCCCAAACTGGCACACAGGGATTTCCCGGAGTATCTGCCCTGATTCGGGGCAATGCAGGACTCTTTTTACTCCAGAGAGGGGCTGAACAGACAGGCCAGGATAGCATTGCTGAGTCCATTTTATTTTGGATCCCTTGCCCACCTGGGCTAGTCCCCAATTCATTGCAGGCCCAGGCATAGGTTTATACACTTGTCCCATGCTGACTGGAGATCTACTACTGGAGCATGCACCTTACCTTACCAGACCATTGCTAGTACTGACAGCATCTGATACAGAAATGGGGCACCTGGGTGCTGATACATGGCCAGGTGCCCCTTTTCCATATTGGAAGCTTTGTTGCAGGTGTCTCTATAGCAGCAATGGCTCAGAAAGGTAGGGAACATGGGAGGGTGTGTGAACACATCTGGAGTTTGCTGCATAGTTTCTAAAAAAGTCACATCTATACAGGGAACAAATTGACCTAGGGAAGTCTCATTAGCAGCAATGGGATTGGACCAGATCCACCAGATCTCTGTCTGGTCTATAAGGATTGGGGCAAGGTTTTTACTTGCATATTCTGACCTGGACAATGAAAGGCTTTTTAAATATGGCTACTGTCAACTCTTAAAATTCTCTTCTCTTCTTCAAGCTTCAACATATCCACTTCTCCCACCTTCTCTTCATGGGGCATGGTTTCCAGACCTTTTAGATCATTTTGGCCACCGTCCTCTGGACACATTCAAACTTGTCAATACACTTCTTGAATTGTGGTGCACAAAACTGGACAGCGTGCTCCAAAAAAAGAGAAGAAAACCAGAATACTATGATAAATAATAAATAATGTTTCATGCTTTCACCGCTTCAGATGACACCTAACCATGCTTGGTGTGACGGAGTGACAGTATTTTCAATTTCCAAAACCCCAAGGCTTTTGTGAACAAAACCTGATATTGACTGGATGTGGTGGCCTCTTTCTACATCCTCTTCCCAAATCAATTGAGAATGTGTCAGTCAACTGTCAACACCAAGAGCGAATTAGTACCATCTTGAATCTGAATTCAACATTGACACGTTTGATGCATCATGGGGCACAAACCTGTCAAGACCCACTCTATCTTTTCTTCAAAATTTAAGTCACAACTCTCGGATTGTTCTGATGCCAGAGAGGTGTGTTGTGATCCAGATTTCCTTGAGGAAACCAGATGGAAACACCATAATTCAAGTCTTCATAATTTACAGACTGGGTGGCATTTTCAGCTGGTCACCAGATGGTGGTGTTGCATCAGTTTTTGAAAGACAATCTGTTTTTTTTTTTTTTTTAAATATAAACTCTTCAGGAATAATGTGCTTTTACTAACTTATCCCCATTCTTAATACTAAACTATCTGGGGCACCACACACAGTTGTCTTCCATTTTTCTGTTTCAGTTTTTATGAGCCTGCCCTTTCAAGCTTTCATATAGTTTGAAGGTTCAGGAAAGTGAGACATATCATAGGACGTTATCAAACGTGGCCCAGAAACTGAAAATAGAGTGGAAATGAGGCATCCCGAAAATAAATAGGAAATAAAGCTTGTTTCCGCAAACGTCATTACCTTAATTGCGAATTTACAGTAAGTGCATTGAACGTCCACACACAAGAGAAAAAAACCTGTAAATGTAGTAGAAATGAGCCTCTTGCACATGCGCAGATAGAGGAAGGCTAGCTGGAACCATGGCAACAGCAGGGAAATGCTCCCCAATGCGCATTTGGCGATCACATTATGGTAAATGCGTAATTACCGTAATTTCGTATTTGCATTTCCTCCAGAAACTGGATTACAAAAGATCACGTTTAACACCAGTTTCTGTCCACTTTCTGTCCACTTTCTGTCTGGATTTTGTGTGGATTAACCAGCAGATTTGCCCCCATGTGATAACATCCTTATTCATTCCTTTTCTTGGTCCTCTTTTTCTGGATTGCTGAATTCCTGATCTGAAACCGAACCATTCTCCACAGCTTGTGGTTCCTTCTGTTCCACTTTCCTTTTTCATTACTGCTGTTTATTTGTATATTGATTAAATGATCTCACAATGTATTTCAAGGTTTGTAATTAAATATTAACAGCTATAGAATGATATTTGCTCTGGCAGGGGAGCATAGCTATTCCATTCAGTGAAGAATAGTAGCATCCTTCTATCTGGGATGGCCATCTTTTTGCACAATGCATGCAGATTCTGGAAGGGGCGCACAGGAAGGAAGGAAGGAAGGAAGGAAGGAAGGAAGGAAGGAAGGAAGGAGGGAAGGAGGGAAGGGGAAGGGGAAGGGGAAGGGGAAGGGTGCACCCATGTGCCACATCACACAATGGTTCAGATTTGATTCTATTAAGATTCTTAGATCCTTCTCACATGTGCTGTCATCAAGCAAATGTCACTCATCCTATCTCTGTGAATTGCATTTTTTCCCCTTGGCTAAATGTAGTACCTTACATTTCTCCCTATTGAAATGCATTGTGTAAATTTGGCCCAGCTCTTTAATCGAATAAAGTCACTTTGAATGTTGATCCTCTCTTCAGGGATATGAGCTATCCCTCTTAATCTGGTGTCATCTTCCAATTTGATGTAGCACACCGTCTATTCCAAAAACACACTCCATATCCCAGTGTTTGAGAGGAGCTAAGCCAGGTTCTGCTTCTGGGTGAGGCTCATTTGGGTCATAAGAACATCTCTCAAATTCAAGTTACATGCCCAGTGTTCAGACATGATGGGAGCCATGTTTCCTTTCCTGAGTCAAAGCAAAAGGGAATGGAATGCTGATGGAACATTTTCAATGTAGTCATGAAACCTCCACACAAAGCACATTAACGTAGCATGGAGGGAAAAGCTGTTGGCGTATGCATAAAAGCAAAGGATGTTTCTTAGTCATTCTTCTAACTCTGAGGAATCCAAAATGATGCACATAATAATTATATACTAATTAAAAGCCCAGCATCAAACTACAAAGCCATCAAAACAGTATAAAATCAGCAGATCTCTTGGGCTCCTTCAACAACTTTGCTCAGCTTCTGTCCAGTCCTTCACAGTTGCTCTTCAGAGAAGTGAGTATGCCTTTTGTGATGTTTTGTTGTTGTTGTTGTTTGGTGGGAGGAAATCTGCACTGGGATTCTGTACCATTTTCAAAACATTTGCTGAGTTTCTGCTAAAGGAAGGGAAGATCCCAGGTCCAATGGTTGCTATCTCCAGGTCAGGGAGGAGATCTCTGCCTAAAACCCCAGGGAACTGTTAAGAGCCAGTGCTGAGAATGGGATAGGACTGACTTGTGCAGATATCTTGATACGGAATTAATGTGTTCTAACTTATGGTGAGATATATAGTTCTCTCAGTCAGGTGCCACGACTCATGTTAATGTAACACGTTTTATTTTCCAGTTTTGTTTTTTTGGGGGAAAAAACCTTTTCATCATTAATGTCAGGTTTAGCAAAATCAGAACTCTGTGAAATCAGTAAACAGCCGATAGCAGCAATCAGGAGTTTATTGAATACACAAAGTCAGTATTTCACATCACTGTGTTTAAGCCAGAACTGCCCCCCCCCCAGCATTACAGTCCCATAATTAAACCCAACCAAACCATTACTGCACCCACTGGACATTTAGGCGCGCAAACCCATCTCCACCTACATTTCTCAAAGTTTCGCTTCACTTCCCCCATTACATCACCCCCTTCTGAGCTCATCTCATACCAACGGCTCTAAGGAGTACCATCCTCCCTTCCAGTTCTCAGCATTCCAAAGCACCCATTACCAAAACACCCAACAGATACACACATCCCATCCCCCCAGACCTTCCAGCTTCTTCCAGACTATTCTATTTGACCATCATCCCCACAATCTATTCTGGCAGAACCTGAACCCAGGTTCTGACAATTAATATGGGATGTCCCCTTAGGGTCGGTATGGGAAATGTGCAATTTGGTTCATGTCCCAGGTGACTAAAGCACCTCTTCTTTCAACTAATATTCCTTCGAGGCCAGTTTCTGCTAGAGGGAAGGAGGAGGTGAGCAGTTCCTGGGCAGCCATTTTAAGGGGCTGAGTGTTGAACTTTTAAAAACTCTTGGGAGAGTGTGTTGTTGCTGATGGGATGGAGCTTCTGTGAGTCACACACAAATCCAGTCCAACCCCATTCTGCCATGCAGGAACTCCCAGTCAAAGCATCCCTGACAGATGGTCATCCAGCCTCTGCTTAAAGACCTCCAAGGAGGGAGACTCAACTACATTCCAAGGGAGTGTGTTCCACTGTCCAACAGCCCTTACTGTCAGGAAGTTCCTCATAATGTTGAGGTGAAATCTCTTTTCCTGGAGATTGCACCCATTGTTCCAGGTCCTTGTCTCTGAAGCAGCAGAAAAAAACCTTGTTCCCCCCTCAATATGACATCCCTTTTTTGACACACAGCTATCATATCGCCTCTTAACCTTCCCTTCTCCAGGCTAAACATCCCCAGCTCCCTAAGTCGTTCCTCATAGGGATTCATGGTTTCCAGAACCTTCACCATTCTAGTTGCCCTTCTTTGGACATTTTCCAGTTTTCCCACATCCTGTTTGAATTGTGATATCCAGTACTAGACACAGTCTTCCAGGTGAGGCCTGACCAAAGCAGAGTAGAGTGGCACTATTACTTCTCTTGATCTAGAAACTATATTTCTGTTCATGAAGCCTAAAATTGTATTGGCCTTTTTAGCTGCTGCATCGCACTGTTGACTCATGTTCAACTTATGGTCCACCTGGATTCCTAGATCCCTTTCACAGATATATGATGGGGGACACCTGGCTGAATGAGACTATTCAGCCAGGTGTCCCCCATCATATATCTGTACTTTTCATTTTTCCACCCTACGTGCAGTACTTTACAGCAGAAAACAAGCTAGTGCCCTCCCCGCCATCTCTTCTCTGGGCTAAACATACCTAGTTCCTCAAGTCATTCCTCGTAGGGCATGGTTTCTCATCAGTTCAAAATTCTTCTCATTAGGGTTCCTACACACTCAAAGAGCCTACTTTTTCTGATCATTTTATGATTATTTTCTAACTTTGTTGTATCTCTACACAGGGAGATGGTAGTTCATAGATGCCATTAACTTCCCATTGATTCAATTAATAAGTAGCATTACATTGTTCTCCAATTAATAATGTTTTTCTTAAATCCAAAAGTCCCCCCCTTGTGTCTCTCTGCTAGTCACAGGGTCCCCAAAGTGAGATTTGGTCCCTTTCTCATTAGTTCAGTACAGAACCTGTGCTACATAAACTCTCAGATAGAGAGAAGATTGAAAACTATTCTCATGGGGTGGGAGGGAGACTCATGGCTCCATGAATACATAGTCCCTTCAATGACATGAAGCATCCCCACAACCACGGCTGTGAGCCTGGGTATAAGAGAAGACATGGACATTTCCATAAAATTCATTCATATAAAATAAGTAGTCAAACATCTCAGCATTTAACAAGTGCATTGAAGAGGAAAAAAGCTCTATGTTGGGTGACTGATTTGGACTAGGATCAAAACAGGACAGCAGGATCGTAGGTAGCAGATGCCTTTAACTTCCCAATCAATGACTAAATATTGTGCTCTTCTCTCTCTTGATGCTAGGTTTCAGAGTCACCTCCATCAACAATGCAGGAATATGGCCGTGGAATTATAGGCTACAGTGGCTTCAATTTTGGTGGTTTTGGATTTGGAGGTTCAGAATCAGCTGGCAATTCGAGCATCCTGTCTGGAGTCGGGTCTTCCTCCATGAACCAGGTCTCACCATCCAGGGTTGTGACTGAGGAACCTGCAATTCGTCTTACCCTCCCAGGGCCCATCTTCTGTCTGGGAGTCTGTTGCTGTGGGAGGCAATGGTCCCAGTGCCGTTGGGGGTGTTGGGATAGCAGGAGGCTTTGGCCATAGTGGCTGCCTGATCTTCGGAATGACCCTGAATTATCCATGATGCTATGGATACACTTCAAGGTTCTCAGCCTGCCATCAGAAAAGAATGATCTCCTGGAATCATCACTGATGCCAAGAACTTGCCCATGAATTTATCCAACATTTCTTTCCTCTTGTTTCCTACTTCTTCTGAAACCCTCAAGGCAAATCATTAATGAAGAGCCATGTGTGCTTCATCTTGTCTCTTCTGTCTTTTCTGTATTATTTTCTAAACAATTTCCCCCTTCGATTTCAATAAATCTCAATCTGCATTCTAATCTCTGTCTCCCTGGCTTTGAATTTAATTGTGCAAATTTGTGAATGCATGACCACAGATGGCTTGAGCCTATTGGGGTTGGTACTTTGAAGAACAGTTTATGAGGGGACCTTTTAGATTCCATTTTTTTCACAAAGTATAAGGAAGGAGGAAAACAGTGTCCCCGTTAGTGAGCCTTATATGAATAAACAAACAAGTCTCTGGGAGGGTACATGAAGATGGAGGACCAGTATATCTGGGGGAATAATCACCACATTGAATATTATTCTTCCTGTCATCTATTGGTGATAGACACCAAGCTTTGGCTTCAGGAATTGTTGTACTGTACTTTCCTCTTGCCTCAATATTGCTCATATTTTTTATTTCTCATTGGAAGTCTGTGAGCAAGGGCTAAGTTGTTCCCTTCCACATATTTTTGCAATATTTTAGACCAGGGTTGGCAGCCGTAGGGGGTCAGGGACCTATTCCACCCCAATGGGATATTGGAGAACTTCACCTCAAGCACTCACCTTCCCCAAAATGAATCCCATCCCATATGAACAGAAACATTCCCTGGTAGCAGCTTTCAGTGGTTTGGGAGGTGAGGGGTTAGTCTGAAGTTGAACGGAGCTTTCCCATGTCCTTCACATGTTTTCGGGATGGGATTCTGAAACTTTAGATGGCTGATTGAACTTTGGATTGCAACCTAGAGAGACTCTTATTGACATTAAATCCATCCCTGGTGAGATTAATAGACTGTACCTTTTTTTTTTGTACTGTAAGAAAGGTGGAAATGGGCTCTGGATTGAAGATATTAAAAACCAGTATCCCAATGTTATGATGCAGAGTAAGTTATAATGGGAAATCAAGAAAATTCAAATGGGAGGTTCTGGGAAGCAAAGCAGTAACAGATATGAAATATAGAAGTGATAGACCTTGATTTTTCAACTTTCATCACTGATGCCAACATATGCTTGTGCCTGCAATGACCTGGGGACTAACCCAGGTGGGCAAGGGATCCAAAATAAAATGGACTCAGCAATGCTATCCTGGCCTGTCTGTTCAGCCCCTCTCTGGAGTAAAAAGAGTCCTGCATTGCCCCGAATCAGGGCAGATACTCCGGGAAATCCCTGTGTGCCAGTTTGGGGATGGGGTGAGAGTTGGTGAGTACGCAGGTTGGTGACCTCTTTCTGCCCAGAATTTCCACCCCACCATCGCTTTCACTTCTAAAATTGTGCAGGTCTTCTGATTCCATTATTTTTGCAAATGTGCTAGTTGATAGTACAAGTGCATATTTGCAGAACAATACTGTCAGTGCAGCACACCAATGCAAATTTCACAAATATACATATACACAACAGTGCATGGGGATGGGACTGCCACTTTCAGCAGACAATTCATCCTCCCACTAATCTGGAAGTCCCAATGGTAAACTAGGTATTCCTGCCTGTGTAGACCCAGGCCAGGTATTCTTAGGCTCAACTCTGAGCTGCCTGTGGAGCATGCTGGAGGTTGTGGCCCTTCCACTTTCCTAGTTCATGCAATTGGAAGCCATAGCCAGGGGATTATGAGTCATGACACCCTTGTTGTGTAGGGTTGGAAAGCATTGGCCTCCAGATTTTAATTAGGCTTCAAATCCAAACCGCTAGAAGAGCATACTGGGAGTTGTAGTCCAGCAGCCTATACAGACCACTCATAATCCACCTCTGTTAGTGGAATGGCATTTTGGTTATTGAAGCAAAATGTCCGGGTGAAATTTTAAGAGCTTTCTGCTTCTGTGTCATTTTAAGCTTCCTCTGATTCCGTAAGACTTTCAGTTATATTGCTATGGTAAGTTACTTTAATAGAATAGTTCTCTTTCATTTGCATTATATCTTGCCCTTTGAATTCCTCCTGTCCCAGATTTTTCTTTACTTTGCACCAGATGAGAAGCACAGGCCAAGAAACCACCTTGCATTTTTGCTCTTTGGTCAAACTGTCAACTTGGCAAGATTTGTCACCCTTTAGTCTTGTCTAACAGCTCATGTCTTCAGATTTTGATTTAAATATAGGGTATCCTTTCCGTTTTCCAATTCTCTCTGTCTCTATCTCTGTCTCTTTTTAATTCTAGGCACTTCCTGATACGTCTTAACCATCTCTTCTCCAAAGTAAACATACCTAGTTCCCTAAGCCATTCCTCATAGGGCATGGTTTCCAGACCTTCCACCATTTTTGTCACCATCCTTTCATTTGCTACACACCTCATTGGTTACATTCTTAATTTCTAAAGGTTTGGAGATTATATCCTTTCCACATAGGCCCTCCTTCACAGTATTCCTTGAGTGGTAACTGACTCAGGTCCTAAGCAGATGGACAAGATAGCAGAGGCCAAACCCATGCTATCTTGCCCCAGATCCTGACCTGGGCTAGTCTTTAGGCTGGCATAGCAATGGATTATGCCATGTGTCTGCAACTGCTGAACAACAAACACCTGCCTCTGCTGTCATTTTTGCTATTCCCATATGGATACTCAGATACCACTTTCTGATATCATAAGATATGACAGGAGTCTTCCAGTCAGATGAGGTTGCAGAGGCTGTTAAGCATTGCACAGTTCTGCCAGCTGTTACAGTTCAGACACTTAAAAACTCTGCAGCAAACAGCCAGATTTTTAGACCATGTTTAAGGTCCCTTTGGCCAGGATTAGATCAGATCCACTTGATCTGAACCTGGAGTGCCTGATCCCTCCCTGGAGTTATTAGCCTGTGTTGTTTGGAAAGTACGATGCAAAGTCAGGTGAAGCAGAAGCCTTGTGGCCTGTATGTAAAAACCCTCCATCTATTCCAGCTTGCCTAGATGTTTTGCTTTCACAGCATCAGATGATACCTAACCATGCTTGGTGTGATTGAGAGTCAATATTTTCAGTTTCCAAAATGCCATGGCTTTTGTGAACAAAACCTGATATTGACTGACTTTGGAGACCTGTTTATCTATCCTCTTCCCAAGTCAATTGAGAATGTGCCAGTCAACACTCAACACCAAGAGCAAATTAGATCCATCTTTCATCTGAATTCAACATAGAATCATAGAATCATAGAGTTGGAAGAGACCACAAGCGCCATCCAGTCCAACTCCCTGCCATGCAGGAACTCCCAATCAAGCATCCCTGACAGATGGCCATCCGGCCTCTGCTTAAAGACCTCCAAGAAGGAGATTCCACTAACTCTGAAGGAGTGTGTTTCAATGCCGAACAGCCCTTACTGTCAGGAAGTTCCTCCTAATGTTGAGGTGGAATCTCTTTTCCTGGAGCTTGCATCCATTATTCCAGGTCCTAGCCTCTGGAGCAGCAGAAAACAAACTTGTTCCCTCCTCAATATGACATCCCTTCAAATATTTAAACACAGCTATCATATAACCTCTTAACCATTTCTTATCCAGGCTAAACACCCCCAGTACCCGAAGCCATTCCTCATAGGGCTTGGTTTCCAGACCCTTCACCATTTTAGTTGCCCTCCTTTGGACATGCTCCAGTTTCTCAACCTCCTTTTTGAATTGTGGGGCCCAGAACTGGACCAAGGATTATTCCAGGTGAGGCCTGACCAAAGCAGATTAGAGTGGCACCATTAATTCTCTTGATCTAGACACTATACTTCTATTGATGCAGCCTAAAATGGCAGTGGCTTTTTTAGCTGCTGCATCACACTGTTGACTCATGTTCAACTTGTGGTCTACCTGGACTCCTAAATCCCTTTCACACGTTGGATTCCTCATGAGGCCCAAACCTGTCAAGACCTCCTCTCTCTTTCTTTCAAAATTTAAGTCACAACTCTTGGATACTTCTGATGCCAGAGAGTTGTGGTGTAATCCAGATTTCTTTGAGGAAATCAGATGAAAACACCATAATTGGAGTTTGCAGAATTTGCAGACTGCGTGGCGTTTTCAGCTGGTCTCCAGAAGGTGGAGTTGCACAAGATTTTGAAAGACAAACTGCTTTTTTAAAAATATAAACTCTTCAGGAATCATGTACTTCTATGATAATATCCCATATCTTAATACTAAACTATCTGGGGCACCACACATAATCGTCTTCCATTTTTCTCTTTCAGTTTTTATGAGCCTGCCCTTTCAAGCTTTCATTTTGTTTGAAGGTTAATGAAGGTGAAACATATCTTGTTCATTCCTTTTCTTGGTCCTCTTTTTCTGGATTGCTGAATGCCTGATGTGAAACAGAACCAATTCTCCACAGCATGTGGTTCCTTCTGTTCCACTTTCCTTTTGCATTACTGCTGTTTATTTGTACATTGATTAAATGATCTCACAATGTATATCAAGGTATGTAATTAAACATTAACAGCTATAGAATGAGATTTGTTCTGGCAGGGGAGCACAGCTATTCCATTCAGTGAAGAATAGTAGCATCCTTCTATCTGGGATGGCCATCTTTTTGCACAATGCATGCAGATTCTGGAAAGACGCACAGGAAGGAAGGAAGGAAGGAAGGAGGGAAGGAAGGAAGGAGGGAAGGAGGGAAGTGGAAGGGGAAGGGGAAGGGGAAGGGGAAGGGTGCACCCATGTGCCACATCACACAATGGTTCAGATTTTATTCTATTAAGATTCTTAGATCCTTCTCACATGTGCTATCATCAAGCGTCACTCATCCTATCTCTGTGAATTGCATTTTCCCACCTTGGCTAAATGTAGTACCTTACATTTCTCCCTATTGAAATGCATTGTGTAAATTTGGCCCAGCTCTTTAATCTATTAAAGTCACTTTGAATGTTGATCCTCTCCTCTGGGATATGAGTTATCCCTCTTAATCTGGTGTCATCTTCCAATTTGATGTAGCACACCTTCTATTCCAAAAACACACTCCATATCCCAGTGTTTGAGAGGAGCAAAGCCAGGTTCTGCTTCTGGGTGAGGCTCATTTGGGTCATAAGAACATCTCTCAAATTCAAGTTACATGCCCATTGTTCAGACATGATGGGAGCCATGTTTCCTTTCCTGAGTCAAAGCAAAAGGGAATGGAATGCTGATGGAACATTTTCAATGTAGTCATGAAACCTCCACACAAAGCACATTAACGTAGCATGGAGGGAAAAGCTGTTGGCGTATGCATAAAGGCAAAGGATGTTTCTTAGTCATTCTTCTAACTCTGAGGAATCCAAAATGATACACATAATAATTATATACTAATTAAAAGCCCAGCATCAAACTACAAAGCCATCAAAACAGTATAAAATCACTCTCTCTCTTGGGCTCCTTCAACAACTTTGCTCAACTTATCTCCAGTTCGTCACAGTTGCTCTTCAGAGAAGTGAGTATGCCTTTTCTTATGGTTTTTTGTTTATTGGTGGGATGAAGTCTGCATTGAGATTCTGTACCATTTTAAAAACTTTTTCTTAGTGTTTTCTGCTAAAGGAAGGGAAAATCCCAGTTGCAATGGTTGCTATCTCCAGGTCAGGGAGGAGATCTCTACCTATAACCCCAGAGAACTGTTAAGAGTCAGTGCTGAGAATGGGACAGGACTGACTTGTGCAGATATCTTGATAAAGAATGAGTGTGTTCTAACTCATGGGGAGATATAGTTCTCTCACTCAGGTGCCATAACTTATGTTAATGTAGCACATTTTATTTTCCAGTTTTTTTTTTTGGGGGGAAAAAACTTGTGATTATTAATATGGGATGTCCCCTTAGGGTAGCTATGGGGAAATGTGCAAATTTTGTTTTCTTTTAGTTTTCCAATTGTAAGATCCACATATTGGGATCTTTGCAAATTTTTCTTTTAAAGCCAAACATTAAAAAAAAACAAACGTGTTTCCTTGAGTTCACATAAAGAGTTTGTTATCCAGTTTTACCTAACATACATATCTTTCTACCAGTTTCCTAATTTTCCCCGTTTCTCTTTTTTTAAAGTAATATATCAACTGTTTGCAAAATGTCAGTCTTGTAATGTTTTGAGGATTATTATAATCACCCCACATTTCTTCCCAGGAGAGTTTCCAAATATTGAAACTGTGTTGGTTAAAAGAAAACACGTGTGAATTTTCCTTCCAATGTCAACTCTCCTTCATTCCTCTTATGATTGTGTCCAGAAATGATGCAGAGCTGGCATTGTTCATGGTCTGACTGTGTACTGATCTCTCTCCTTCTCTTTCTCTTGCCTGTTTCAGGATCTCCCCCAAACTCAGACATGTCCGCAGAGCTGGGGATCCTGCCTGGTGGCTTTCGTCAACCTATCAATGAAGCTGAACCAACACAGGTTTTTTGCATTCCACCTCCTTACATTTTTAAGGTGCCAAGACCTCACTGTGAGACCACTGTGGTTGTATGCACCACTTTCTCTGAAGTCGATGGGCTTGGCAGTCTCTCTGGTGGTCCTTGCTTCCAGAATGGTTCCTTGAGAATCCCCATCTGCTCTTTCCCCTGTTATTTTCGAAGGACTGTCTAAAGTGGAAGAAGATGAAAGAAAGGACCGCTCCACATATCCAAATCTGACAACTAAGATCTGGGTTTTAATATGTTATGAATAATCTAAATGCCCTCAGCACTTCAAAACTCAGGTCAACACCTCTCTGTCATTCCTCATCTCCTCATCTACAAATCTTTGTTTGGTGATTATTGAATCTATGCTTCAGGCTGCAGGTTTCAATTTATCAAAGAAATTGGTATATTAAAGAGGGCCAGGCATACTCAACACTGTAGAAAGTTGAAAAATAAATTTCTATCACTTCTATATTTCATATCTGTTACTGCTTTGCTTCCCAGAACCTCCCATTTGAATTTTCTTGATTTCCCATTATAACTTACTCTGCATCATAACATTGGAGTACTGGTTTTTATTATCTTCAATCCAGAGTCCATTCCCACCTTTCTTACAGTTCAACAAAACGTACAGTTCATTCCTCTCAACAGGAATGGCTGTAATGTCAATTAGAGTCTCTCTGGGTTGCAATCTGAAGTTCAATCAGCCATGTAAAGTTTCTGAATCCCATCCCGAAAACATTTGATGGACATGGAATAGCTCTGTTCAACTTCAGACTAACCCCTCACCTCCCCAACCACAGAAAGCTGCTACCAGGGAATGTTTCTGTTCATATGGGATGGGATTCATTTTGGGGAAGGGGAGTGCTTGAGGTGAAGTTCTCCAATATCCCATTGGGGTGGAATATGTCCCCGACCCCCTATGGCTGCCAACCCTGGTCTAAAATATTGCAAAGATATGGGGCGGGGAACAACTGAGCCCTTCCTCACAGGCTTCCAATGAGAAATGAAAAAAATATGAGAAATACTGAGGGAAGAGGAAAGCACATTGCACCAATTCCTCAAGCCAAAGCTTGGTGTCTATTATCAATAGATGACAGGAAGAATATTATTCAATGTGGTGATCATTTCCCAAAATATACTGGTTTTCCATCCTCATGTGCCCTACCAGAAATTTGTTTGTTTATTAATGTAAGGCTCATTTGTGAGGCTCAGAAAATCACCTACCAGGGACACTGTTTTCTTCCTTTTTATACTTTGTGGGGGAAAAAATGGAATCTAAAAGGTCCCCTCATAAACTGTTGTTCAAAGTACCAACCCCAATAAGCTCAAGCCATCTGTGGTCATGCATTCACGAATTTACACAATTAAATGCAAAGCCAGAGAGACAGAGATTAGAATGCAGATTGAGATTTATTGAAAACGAGGGGGGAAATGGTTTAGAAAATAATACAGAAAAGACGGAAGAGACAAGATGAAGCACACATGGCTTTTCATTGATGATTTGCCTTGAGGATTTCAGAAGAAGTGGGAAAAAAGAGGAAAGAAAAGTTGCACAAATTCATGGGCAGGTTCTTGTCATGAGTGATGATTCCAGGAGATCATTCTTTTCTGATGGCAGGCTGAGAACCTTGCAGTAGATCCATAGCATCACAGATTATTCATGGTCATTCCAAAGATCAGAAGGGTATTATTTTCAGGTTTCATAGGCTTATTCACAGTAGCTACCGAGACGCCCGATGGAAGAATTGATCCCAAGATATCCTCCCCTCTGACCCAAAAGGCCCTGATTGCCTAAGCCTAAGCCACGATGGCCAAGGCCAAAGCCAAAGCCACGATGGCCTAAGCCAAAGCCACTATTGCCAAAGCCTCCTGCTATCCCAACACCCCCAACGGCACAGGGAGCATTGCCTCCCACAGCAACAGGCTCACAGCTAGCAGAAAGGATGGGCCCTGGGATGGTGACAACGACTGCAGGTGGCTGAATCACAAGCTCAGATGGTGGGACCTGGTTGATGCAGGAAGGCCTGACTCCAGCCAGGATGCCCAGATCGCTGGCTAATTCTGAACCTCCGAAGCCAAGAGCACCATATCCGATGCCACTGTGGCCTAAAATTCCATGTCTTCTGACACCTGCCGATCCAAATCCAACAGTGGGTTCAGAAGCACAGGAGGGGATGGCACAGGATAGACCACAATCCGGCATTGTTGATAGAGGTGACTCTGAAACCAAGCATCAAGAGAGACAAGAGCACAATGTTTATTCATTGATTGGGAAGTTAAAAGCATCTGCTACCTACGTTCCTGCTGTCCTGTTTTGATCCTAGTCTAAATCAGTCACCCAACATAGAGCTTTTTTCCTCTTCATTGGACCTATTAAATGCTGAGATGTTTGACTACTTATTTTATATGCATGAATTTTATGGTAATGTCCATGTCTTTTCTTCTCCCCAGGCTCTCAGCCACGGTTTTGGGGGATGCTTCATGTTAGGGAGAGTACAATTCATTCCTGGAGTCATGAGACCCCCCCCCCCTCCATGGAAATCATTTTCAATCTTCTAAGTATCTGAGAGTTTATGCAGCACAGTTTCTGTACTCAAGTAATGTGAAAGGAGAAAGGGACAAAAATCTCACTTTGGGGACACTGTGACTAGCAGAGAGACACAAGGGAGAACTTTTGCCTTTAAGGGAGATATTATTATTTGGGGAACAATGCAATGCTACTTATTCATTTTTCTAATGGGATGTTGATGGCATCAGTGAACTATCATCTCCCTGTTTAGGGATAGAAAATGTTAGAAAAGATTCACGAAATGATCAGAAAAAGCAGGATCTTTGAGTGTAAAGAAACCCTAATGAGAAGAATTTTGAACTGATGAAAAGCTATGCCATTTGAGGCTTACTCTGGTACTCATCTTTTACATCTAAACGTTTACTATAATCTTTTTCCTAGCTTATCTTCCCTGCTTCCTTCCTTTTATTATATCTTTAACCTTTTTTTGTTGACTTTTAAAGTTTGTAATTGTTCTAGAAATATGTGTTTAGATATTGTTTCTTTATTCTGAGTTTGTTGTTAGTTTATTTAGTTTTGTAAGGTATTTGATTTGTGTAGTTTGTTGTTGAATTTTATTTTTGAATGTTGATGTATATTTTTAAAGATGCAACAATAATTTTTTTCAAAATTTAATTTAAAAAAAGGAGAGATTTACTCTGTACAAAATATTCATGTCTTTGTGCAGAAAACAATATATCCTGAAAAATGGAGGGAGGTTGCACAGAAAAGGATGCAATTGCGGATTCATCTTGCACAGAATTTTAACATGGTTCATTTGGAAGAAAACCATATTTCCTGGATAAGAAACAGCACTTGGTGTTCAGGACATAATATATCTGTGTAGAAATTTTATTTTCCACACAGAACATGTTGTTTTCATGGCAAAACAACCATATATGACTGCAGAAGAAATTGCAAGCATAATAAATTCAGAACTCAGATTAAGCCTTGAAAACTAAAGGCTCAAGCAGACTGTCAGAAATAGTGCACATTAAATTGAGGCACTGCCCTGGCTCAGTGCTAGGGAATCGTGGGAATTGTATTTTTTTCTGGGACATTGAGCCTTCTCTGTCAGAGAGCTCTGGAGCCACAATCAATTACAGTTCCCATGATTCCCTAGCACTGAGCCAGGGCAGTGCCTCAATTTAATGTGCACTATTTCTGGCAGTCTGCAAAGGCCCTAAGTCGCTTTGAAAGATTTCAGAAAAAGAGGAAGAAGATTGGGAATGTTACTGGCTCATCCCTCTTTGAAGAAACATAGTGAAGAATTATAGGTTTGCACATGGCCTACTGAGTCCCTAATCCCATTCTTAGTGCTCAGATCCAAAGACCGTTCTTTGCCTGCCCTTCACGGACTCTCTTCAACTTTCAGATGTGTTCAAAATTTCAAAAGAAATTAATCCGTAGATCCTGAATTTTTCATGGTTCTCCATCTCATTGCTATATTTCCCCTAGAAGAATGTTTTTATAAGAGCTTTATATTCTTCTTCTCTGAAACCTTCTGGGAGACTCAAATCTTGGGGGAAGGTAGGTGCCGGGAAGGGATTCTCCTTCGCCTAGAACCATGATTCCTCTTATTGTAAATGTTTAGAAACATTTAGAAAAGTAGATGTTTTTTCATTCATTGTCTGTTTGGATAGGGAAACAGCTGAGTTGACCAGTCTTATGTCGAAACTGGACTCTAAAACTATGGCAGATTCATGGTGCAGTTCTTTCCAAGGTCCATTCCTCCCTGGAATGCCTCTGTCTTAACTTTTGGGGAGAGGTGGGTTATAAATAATAATAATAATAATAATTATTATTATTATTTAGCAATCTTCAGTGACACTTTGCCATCTTATAGCCTGGAATCAATATAGTAATATTGATGCTCTCCCCTTTGGAGAAAGAAGAGCACCTTCCTTCTCTAAATGCATTTCTAACAAGGCAAGAGAGAAAGAGATTTTAACACAAAGAGATATTCCAACAACAGAATACATTTCAGCATCATGGTGCAAGAGCAACACATTCCCCAAAGAGATCATTCCAATGAAATTTCAACAGAGAGATAAACATGGATATAATCTGACTTACCAAAAACTCTGAGGAGTAGAAGTGAAGAGATGGAGGAAGGAAGCCAAGTGAAGCTGTTGGAGACTCTCAGCATGGACAACCCTTTTATAGCAATTTTATCCCCATGGTCCCATGACTTGGTGACTCTTCTTTTTGCCCAAGGCTTTCCTTTGCAAGCAATTTTTGTAACGCTTCATGCCCCCAAATTACTTTAATGAGGGACAAACCTGTAACAAACAGCATTTTGTCAGCTCTGCAGAATGCCACTTTCTTATCTCAACACTTTGATCTTCTCATTTTCATCTTGTCACAAAATGAGTTTGTTTGCTCTTTCCCATCCTTTGGAGAAGCAAGAGCTAAGCTTTTTTTTTTTTTTTCATTTCTACTTTAGGAATATCAAGGTCTTTCAGCCACCTTTTCTCTGAATCCCACCTGTATTTTTCTTCTCAGCATTCTTCCCTATCCGATTGCATGGTTTCCCGGGGATTTCAGTGATGTTCTTGAAGAGTTTTGATCGATAGAAAGGTTGCCTTCATTGAGAGGGTCCCATCCAGTGAAATGTTACTCAATCTCTTTTCTACTCAAAACAATATCTTTGGAACCCTAAAATATCTATGACGATTGACCTAATTCTCATTTCTCTCATTTCTAAATTTCCTCATCCTTCTGAAGAAGTAGACTGAATTTACAATAGCTTATGATACAAAGAAGTTTCATAATAGTCTCCAAGGTTTAACAAGATCCCTTTGCATGAATTCCTATAGGTCACTCTCAAGTAAAAGAGAATGATTCAAACAGGCGTTGAAAGGTGAGCCAAGATGCAAGTAAACCCAATTGATTCAATGTTCTTCTCTATTTGTGTCTAACTCGAGGACAACCATGAACCTTGAGTATCTCCATTGCACAACATTCCCAAAAGTATGTGTTCAGTTCCTTTACTCAGGTGTAGGACACCAACCCAATTCTGAGCAATTTGTCGATCAATCAATTCTTAAATATTTACCTTCCACCCAAGGCTGTGACTCACTGTAATTTATAGATTATAAGAAATACATTTTGTTTTCTGTCTTTGAACAAAAAGTTTCCTCTTTACAATTAGGGGTGCTCCTACCATTATAGATGATCAGTGTCCAGGTTCCAGTGTCATCTTTGGATCGCTGTAAGCATATTTTGCAAATGAAAGGAAAGGAGATAAAGATCTCTTGTTCCTGACGTTCGCACATTGAAAATAGAGCCTTTATGGAAAGCATGGAGAATGCTGGAGGTGGGGTGAATCCTGGTCTTCCTGACTACATTATGTTGGGTTTGGGTCCCTTGGGTCAAATATCCAGCACTTTTTATTTTGCTGTATCTGACAACATTCATGAGATCAAACTGAAATGGAGCACTGAGCTAAATCACCCCGAGTTGATCACAGCCACCACATTTTGATTTATCAGCTCAGTAATGCTCCTTGGAAAAGTAATAGGATGTTCAAGGAACATATATATATAGGATCTTTTAGGAATATATATATATATATATATAGAGAGAGAGAGAGAGAGAGAGAGACAAAGACACATACACGCACACATATATCTCATTACAATTTCAATTTGTTAAAAACAACATCATACTAAATTACTACAACATATTATTAAATCATATGCTTAGAGTAATGTACAAGGTCATACCATTTCATCTTATTGAAGTTGTTAGAATTTCCAGCTATCATGGGGTTTTGATAATTATACTGTCCTATTTTTGTCTTTGTACAAATTACAAATTAGGATTTGTCTGTAGTTATCGTTATGTTCTCACAAGAAGCTTTTGTATACAATTAACAAGTGTTGTATTGCTGGCCGAATGGCCATAATAAAGACATTGAATTATTAAATCAACTTAGTGAAATCTCAGAGGAGCTGGAATCAAGAAGTGAAAGAAAGAATTGAGAGGAAGGTGTTGGAAGATCTCCTTTTCCAAATCCTTTTCATGAGGTGTGGGTGTGTTTAATGATCTTGTAACCCTTGATAAAACATTTGGGCATCTTTCAGGATCTCTGTGCATTTTTAAAATAACCAGTTGGAATATCTTAATGCAAAAGTAAGTGATAAAACAAACAAACATAACACCTTTCTTCTCAATCAACACCAGATATTACTATCTTACACTTCCTACACAGAAAGTAGCATTTTCATGATTAGGTTTTACACAGAATTGTCCTCTGGGAGGAACTTGCTCCAGCCTTTAAAATCTAAGCTGTCTGCAAGCTTCCAGAGGGCATTCTCGGTAATCTCCCCCAGATTATGGAACGGCCTGCTGGATGAGATCAATCAGATTACAAAGTTAAACAGGTTTAAAAAGGCTGTTAAGATGGATCTCTTCCGGCAGGCCTTTCCAGAAGAGACTTCCCGGCCTCAGGAACTCCCCTATTCTGCCCTTTCCCATCTTGGATCCTGCCGCTACTCTCTTTGCTCTATTTCATTATTGATGTATTGTATTGTAGTGTATGTTATTTGTATTTTATGTCATTTTAATATATATGTTTAAACTGGTGTTTGGTTTAATACTTTTTTAAGGGGGGGTGATTATTTGGTTTTTCTGGTTTTACATTGTAAGTAATTTTAATTGTTGTTAGCCGTCTCGATTGTCCACAGAGGGGCGGGTAAAAATAAGTTTTATTACTATTATTATCAAACCTGTGAATCTTTCATGTAGAATAAATCTAGAACTGGGGAGATTCTTACTCTTCTAGACGTCTCCCCATCAGAGGTACCAATGGTAGCATCATGTGTAGTGATCATACAGTTTAGTCCAGTACACCAGGAATCGGGGGAAGAACAATAGGAGGATTTATTTATTTATTTATTTATTTACCTTTATTATTAAAAGGACAATAACAAACACCAAAGGATTAACTATACACTATTCACAAAAAAACAAAAACAAAAATCCCACACAGGACAATAACACAATAACACAAAACTTCAACGACTACATGTTAATTACATTAATACTAATTACAAAAACAGATTTGGGGGAAAAAAAAATAAAATAAAATAAACATTACAAAATAGAGTGTCACTTCCGAGCGTTGAAAAGGTCTCCTTCACCGCTGTTTAATCGACTCTGTGCCAACCTTTAAATAATATTAGGCTTAAACCAAAGAACTGAAAAAAGAACTCCCAGTTTACCCTTAGAAGATACAGCCAGACCTTATGCATATTCTAACAAAAAATATCCTTTACTAGATCTTTATGGCCATTCGCAATCAAAAATGTAATTAATGGCTCCCAGGCCTTCCTTTGTTTTTCCCAACATTCTCCCCGTAGCAGATGTGTTAATTTATCTGCACAAATACAATCTGCCAATTTAAATATTTAAATTATTTAAACAATAGGAGGATTTAGACAATTTCATAATTTCATGGGGATGTTTTGGATAGTTCCAGCTAACATACACTCATTGTTGAAAGGTGAATTGATTGAAAGGTTAAGTCTAAAGATTTGATGCGTCTGCTCTAGTTAAGAGTAGTCCCATTAGGATACACTGTCCTAGAATTTTCTATTCTGATGCAATTTTTTTGATGATGTCCTAGAATGACTGATGATGATGATGATGATGATGATGATGGAGCTTTGATATTAACCACCCCCCACCCTCTGGGTGTTTCTAGCATCCAACATCAGATAAACTGAAGTAATTTGACTTGAGGTTAACAATATTGAAAGGAGGAGAGGAAAAAAACAACAATGTAGGCACGATTGTAGGATGCTTCAATTAATTTTCTTATCTCAAAATCTCTGCTTATGTGTACATTTCACACATGAAAATAACATTTTTGACATGTACGCAAGATATTAGTTGAAAGAGGAGGTGCTTTAGTCACCTGGGACATGAACCAAATTGTATAAAAGCTCATCCTTTTTCCTGCATTTCCAACATCTTCAGTAGACTCTTCTTTCCTCCTGCATCTTCTCTACGGAACAGGTAAGTCTATTCTCCTAAGAATATTCTCATTTGTTCATGTTCTTGTTATCTACCTTCAAGTCAACTTTGACTTACGATGGGTCTACAAACGTAAGCTCCCAATAAACCCATTCCTAGCAGACCTAGTATGCTCTTGAAAGCCCACCAATCTACAATTCGGACTGACTTGAAGTTGGATAAATCTTCCAGCTAGAGACTTTGAACCTTCAGTTCATTGATATCTTCCCAGTTTTACAATTGAGAGCAGCTTGGGTAGCATGAATTGGTGGGTCTCGGCAACAATGGGTAAAAGCTAATGACTTCATGCTTTCCTTGTGAGTTCCCAAGAGATAACTGAATGGCCATTAAGGGATGCAAGAGACTCTCATCTTTATGTCTTCTCAATCATTCATTGACCTATTCTCTTCCTAGTCATTGGAGATTGAATGTCCTTCATTCCTAATTTAAAGTAAATAAAGTAATAAAGGCAGTACAGATGGCCCCTAAGGGGCGGGAGCACACCACCCCTTTCCTTCCCGGATCGGGGCCGTGGCAACCACATGCTGTGGCTCTGATCTGGGCTAACCGTGGCTCAAAAAGAAGTGGCAAAAAGCTGCTCCTTTTTGCACTACAGAAAGGGCACCTTACCTGTGAGGGCAGTGGCTTTTCTCTGCTTCTTCGGTGCAGCTTGGGTAAACAATGTGCCAAAGACACAACCTTTTGCCCCCTGCCTTGCGGTTGCTTGGGCGGTGTGACGCCCGCCTTTGGACAGAGTCAGGGTGGCCAGTGTGCAGTTGACATGTCCCCACTCTGCCCCAGTCTGGCCCTTTAGGCCAGTCTGTACTGGCCCAAAATAAGCATTATGTGATGTTTTCAAGTAAAGGTGTGCAACTTTACCACTCTCCAGATGCTTTGGCTCTAACTCCCTTTAGCCTGAGACATTACGACCAATATCTTTGGATTATGAAAATCTTAGCCAAAAAACTCAGACATTCATTACCCAGGGCTTAGATTTGGGGATCTGGATGACCATCTGGTCAGCGAGAGGATGTAGAGGAAATTTTGGAGGGGTTGCATGAGAGGAAAATGATACCAGGATCTCAATCGTTAAACAAGATATTATGTAGCAGATGCTATCAACTTCCCAATCAATGAATAAACATTGTGCTCTTGTCTCTCTTGATGCTTGGTTTCAGAGTCACCTCTATCAACAATGCCGGATTGTGGTCTATCCTGTGCCATCCCCTCCTGTGCTTCTGAACCCACTGTTGGATTTGGATCGGCAGGTGTCAGAAGACATGGAATTTTAGGCAACGGTGGCATCGGATATGGTGCTCTTGGCTTCGGAGGTTCAGAATTAGCCAGCGATCTGGGCATCCTGGCTGGAGTCAGGCCTTCCTGCATCAACCAGGTCCCACCATCCGAGGTTTTCATTCAGCCATCTCCAGTTGTTGTCACCATCCCAGGGCCCATCCTTTCTGCTAGCTGTGAGCCTGTTGCTGTGGGAGGCAATGCTCCCTGTGCCGTTGGGGGTGTTGGGATAGCAGGAGGCTTTGGCAATAGTGGCTTTGGCTTAGGCCATCGTGGCTTTGGCTTTGGCCTTGGCCATCGTGGCTTAGGCTTAGGCAATCAGGGCTTTTTGGGTCAGAGGGGTGGATATCTTGGGATCAATTCTTCCATCGGGCATCTCGGTAGCTACTGTGAATAAGCCTATGAAACATGAAAATAATACCCTTCTGATCTTTGGAATGACCATGAATAATCTACGCTGTTATGGATCCACTGCCAAGGTTCTCAGCCTGCCATCAGAAAGACATGATATCCTGGAATCATCGCAGTATCCAAGAATCTGCCCATGATCATGAACCTGGACTTTTTTTCCTCTTGCTTTCCACTTCTGAACTACTGAAGCCAAACAATCTGCAGATACAGATTTCTTGTTTTCTCTGCTTTACTTTGTTTCTCGCCTGTTTCCTGCACTGTCATGCATTCTGTTCTTTCCCCATTGTCAATAAAGCCTATTCTGCCTTTTAATTTGTTTTTCTCTGCCTTTATACCTCATTGTCTAAATTTCTTAATTTCTAAAAGTTTGTAGATTATGTCTTTTCCACATTGGCGCTCTTGCATCCATTCCTTGAGTGGCAATTGGCTCAAGCCCTAAGCAGATGGACAGGATAGCAGCGGCCAAACCCATGCTATCCTGCCCCAGATCCTGACCAGGGCCAGTCTTTAGGCTGGCATAGCAATGGGCATGTATTTACACATCTCGCCCTCTCCACTGCACCATGGAGCTGCAACTGCTGAACAACCCATACCTGCCTCTGCTGTCATGTTTGCTATACCCATATGGATACCCAGGTACCTCTTTCTGTTATCATAAGCCATGACAGGAGTCTTCCAGGCAGATGAGGTTGCAGAGGCTGTTACACATTGCACAGGTTTGCCAGCTGTTACAGTTGAGACTCTTAAAAACTCTGCAGAAAACAGTCAGGTTTTTAGACCATTTTTAAGGTCCCATTGGCCAGGATTAGGTCAGATCCACTTGATCTGAATCTGGTGTGCCTCAACCTTCCCTGGAGTTATTAGCCTCTGTCATCTGGACAGTACAATGCAAAGTCAGGTGATGCAGAAGCCTTTTGGCCTGTATGTGGAAACCTACCCTGTATGTGTCTACCCAAAAATGCCTAGTTTTTTGCATTCCCAGCATCAGATGACACCTAACCATGCTTGGTGTGATGGCGAGGCAATATTTTCAATTTCCAAAAACCCAAGAGTTTTGTGAAGAAAACCTGATATTGGCTGGATTTGGTGGCCTCTTTCTACATCCTCTTCCCAAGTCAATTGAGAATGTGTCAGTCAACTGCCAACACCAAGCGCGAATTAGTACCATCTTTCATCTGAATTCAACATTGACATATGAAAGGGGCCCAAACCTATCAAGACCTTCTGTCTCTTTTCTTCACAATTTAAGTCACAACTCTTGGATTGTTCTTATACAAAATAGTTATGGTGTCATCCAGATTTCCTTGAAGAAAGCAGATGGAAACAACATAATTAGGCTGAAATTTTCAGCTGGTCACCAGAAGGTGGAGATGCACCAGTTTTTGAAAGAAAACCTGCATTTTTAAAAATATAAACTCTTCAGGAACTATGTGCTTCTATTAAGTTAGCCCCAGTCTTAATATTAAATTATCTGGGGCACCACACACAATCGTCTTCCATTTTTCTGTTTCCATTTTTATGAGCCTGCCCTTTCAAGCTTTCATATTGTTTGAAGGTTCATAAAGGTGAGACATAGCTTATTCATTCCTTTAATTCAGAGGTAGGCAACTTTTCCCCATTAAGGGCCGAAGGACTTCAGCTCCCAGAATCCCAGGAGCTATTGGCCAACATGGCTGAGGCTTCTGGGAGCTGAAGTCCCTTGGCCCTTAAAGGGGAAAGGTTGCCTACCCCTGCTTTAATTGTTCCTCTTTTTCCAAATTCCTGATCTGGAACAGAACCAATTCTCGAAAAAATTGTGGTTCCTTCTGTTCCATTTCCCTTTTTCATTACTGCTGTTCATTTGTATTTTGATTCTATAATCACACAATGGATGGTAAGGTATGTAATTAAACATTAGCAGCTATAAAATGACATTCTTTGTTCTAGCAGGGGAGCATTACTATTCTATTCAGTCAAGAATAGCAGTATCCTTCCATCTGGGATGGTCACTTTTCCCCAGAATGCATACAGCTTCAGAAATGATGCACAGGAAGGAAGGAAGGAAGGAAGGAAGGAAGGGGAAGGGGAAGGGGAAGGGGAAGGGGAAGGGGAAGGGGAAGGGGAAGGGGGAACTCATATGCCACATCACACCATGGCTCCGCTTTTCTTCTATTAAGACTCCTAAATTCTTTTCACATGTGCTGTCATCAAGTCAGGTGTCACTCATCCTATATCTGGGAATTTCATTTTGTCCTCCTTGGCTAAATGTAGTACCTTACATTTCCCCCTGTTGAAATTCATTCTGTAAATTTTGGCCCAGCTCTTTAATCTATTAAAGTCACTTTGAATGTTGATCCTCTCCTATGGGATATGAGGTATCCCTCCTAATCTGGTGTCATCTTCCAATTTGATGAAGCACACTTTCTTTTCCAAAAACATACTCCACATCCCAGTCTTTGTCAAGCTTTGTTGTTGGGAGGAGGTAAGCCAGGGTCTGCAGCTGGCTGCAGCTCATCTGAGTCCTAAAACCATCTCTCAAATTCAAGCTATTTGCCCAGTATTCAGACATGACGGGAGACATGTTGCTTTTCCTGAGCAACAGGGAATGGACTGCCGATGCAACTTTTTCAATGTAGTCATGAAACCTCCGAGGCAAAGGGTGTTTCTTATTCATTCTGACTCTGCCTGAGGAAGCCAAAATGATGCACATAATAATTGGTTACTAATTAAAAGTCCAGCATCAAACTAAAAAGCAATCAAGACAGTATAAAAGCACCAGCGCTCTTGGGCTCCTTCAACAACTTTGCTCGACTTATCTCCATTCCTTCACAGTTGCTCTTCAGAGAAGTGAGTATGCCTTTTGTGATGGTTTTTTGTTTTTTGGTGGGATGAAGTCTGCATTGGGATTCTGTACCATTTTAAAAACATCTCCTCAGGATTTTCTGCTAAAGGAAGGGAAGATCCCAGGTCCAATGGTTGCTATCTCCAGGTCAGGGAGGAGATCTCTTCCTAAAACCCAGGGAACTGATAAGAGTCAGTGCTGAGAATGGGATAGGACTGACTTGTGCAGATATCCTGATAAGGAATGAGTGTGTTCTAACTCATGGGGAGATATAGTTCTCTCACTCAGGTTCCACAACTCATGTTAATGTAACAATTTTGTTTCCCAGTTTTTGTTTTTTGAGGGAAAAATAACTTTTCATCATTAATATGGGATGCCCCCTTAGGGTAAATATGGGAAAATATACAAATATTGTTTTTTTCTTAATTTTCCAATCGTAACACCCACACATTGTGATCTTTACAAATTTGTCTCTTAAAGCCACCAATTTGCAAGAAAAAAAAGAGGTGTTTCCTTGATTTCACATAAACAATCTGATACACAATTTTACCTAACATATATACCTTGCTAGCAGCTTCCTAATTTTCCCCCTTTTTCATTTTGTTAAAGTAATATATCAACTGTTTGCAAAATTTCCATCTTGTAATATTTTGAGGATTATTATTATCACTCCACGTTCTTCCCCAAAAGAGTTTCCAAATACTGAAACAGTGTTGGTTAAAAGAAAATACACATGAACATTCCTAGCAATGGCAACTCTCCTTCATTCCTCTTATGATTGTGTCCAGAAATGATGCATAGCTGGCCTTGTTCATGCTCTGACTGTGTTCTGATCTCTCTCCTTCTCTCTCTCTTGCCTGTTTCAGGCTCTCCCCCATAACTCAGTCATGTCCACAGAGATGGGGATCCTGCCTGGTGGCTTTTGTCAACCTATCAATGAGGCTGTACCAAGACCAATTGCCATTCCTAACCTTTTGAAGTTTCCAATAATTCACTGTGAGACCACTGTGGTTGTATGCACCACTTTCTCTGAAGTCGATGGGCTTGGCAGTCTCTCTGGGGATCCTTCCTTTCAGAATGGTTCCTTGAGAATCCCCATCTGCTCTTTCCCCTGTTATTTTCGAAGGACTGTCTAAGGTGAAAGAAGATGAAAAAAAGGACTGCTCCACATATCCAAAGCTGACAACTAAAATCTGGGTTTTAATATGTTATGATTAACCTAAATCCCTATCTGAAATGGTGGGGCAACAAGATGCCCTCAGCACTTAAAAACTCAGGTCAACACCTCTCTGTCATTCCTCATCTCATCTACAAATCTATGTTTGGTGATTATTTAATCTATACTTGAGACTGCAGGTTTCAAATTCTCAAATAAATTGTATATTAAAGAGGGCCAGGCATACTCAACACTGTTGAAAGTTGAAAAGTCAAGGTCTATCACTTCTATATTTCATATCTGTTACTGCTTTGCTTCCCAGAACCTCCTATTTGAATTTTCTTGATTTCTCACTATCACTTACTCTGCATCCTAACATTGGAGTGCTGGTTTTTATTATCTTCAACCCAGAGTCCATTTCCACCTTTCTTACTGTTCAACAAAAGGTACAACAGGGATGGCTGTAATGTCAATAAGAGTCTCTCTAGGTTGCAAGCCAAAGTTCAGTCAGCCATCCAATGTTTCTGAATCCCATCCTAAAAACATGTGAAGGACCTGGGAAAGTTCCTTTCAACTTCAGACTAACACCTTACGTCCCCAACCACAGCGAGGTGCTACCAGGGAATGTTTCTGTGCATATGGGATGGGATTCATTTTGGGGAAGAGGAGTGTTTGGGGTGGAATAGGTCCCTGACCCCCTACAGCTGCCAACCCTGGTCTAAAATATTGCAAAGTTATGGGGAGGGGAACAACTGAGTCCTTGCTCACAGACTTCCAATGAGAAATACTGAGGCAAGAGGAAAGCACACCACACCAATTCCAGAAGCCAAAGCTTGATGTCTGTTATCAATATATGACATGAAGAATATTACTCAATGTGGTGATCATTCCCCAAGATATACTGGTCCTCCATCTCCATGTCCCTTCCCAGAGATTTGTTTGTTTATTAATGTAAGGCTCACTTGTGAGGCTGAGAAAATCACCTACTGGGGACACTGTTTTCTTCCTTCCTTATACTTAATGAAAAAATGGAATCTAAAAGGTCCCACTAATAGGTTCAAGCCAGCTGTGGCCACAAATCTACACAAATGCAAAGCAAGAGAGACAGAGATTAGAATGCAGATTGAGATTTATTGAAAATGAAAGAGGAAATGGTTTAGAAAATAATACAGAAAAGAGGGAAGGGACAAGATGAGGCATGCATGGCTTTTCATTGATGATTTGCCTTGAGAGATTTAGAAGAAGTGGGAATTAAGGGGAAAGAAAGGCTGCATAAATTCATGGGCAGGTTCTTGGCATCAGTGTTGATTCCAGGAGATCATTCTTTTCTGATGGAAGGCTGAGAACCTTGAAGTGGATCCATAGCATCACAGATAATTCAAGGTCATTCCTAAGGTCAGAGAGCCACTATGGCCTAAGCCTCCTGCTATCCCAACACCCCCAACAGCAGAGAGAGCATTGCCTCCCAGAGCAACAGGCTCACTGCTACCAAAAAGGATGGGATCTGGGATGGTGATACGAAATGGAGCCGGCTCAACCACAATCTCAAATGGTGAGACCTGGTTCATGGAGGAAGACCTGACTCCAGACTGGATGTTCGGATTGCCAGCTGATTCTGAACCTCCAAAGCCAAAACCACCAAAACCGACACCATTGTAGCCACTAACTCCATTGCCATATTCCTGCATTGTTGATAGAGATGACTCTGAAACAAGACATCAAGAGAGACAAGAGCACAATATTTAATCATTGACTGGGAAAATAAAGGGATCTGCTACCTACGATCCTGCTGTCCTGTTTTGATCCTAGTCCAAATCAGTCACCCAACATAGAGCTTTTTTCCTCTTCAATGCACCTGTTAAATGCTGAGATGTCTGACTACTTATTTTATAGGAATGAATTTTATGGTAATGTCCATGTCTTCTCTTTTACCCAGGCTCACAGCTGCAGCTGTGAGGGATGCTTCATGTCAGTGAGGGGACCATCCATTCCTGGAGCCATGAGACCCCCCCCCTCCCATGGGAATTGTTTTCAATCTTCTCTCTATCTGAGAGTTTACGTAGCACAGGTTCTGTACTCAAGTAATGAGAAAGGAGAAAGGGACAAAAATCTCCCTTTGGGGACACTGTGACTAGCAGAGAGACACAAAGGGGGACTTTAGGCTTTAAGGGAAACATTATTAATTGGACAACAATGTAATGCTGCTTATTAATTGAATTAATGGAAAGCTGATGGCATCTGTGAACTATCATCTCCCTGTGTAGAGATACAAAAATGTTAGAAAATAATCACAAAATAATCAGAAAAAGTAGGCTCTTTGAGTGTGTAGAAACCCTAATGAGAAGAATTTTGAACTGATTAGAAACCGTGCCCTATAAGGAATGACTGAGGAAACTGGGTATGTTTAGCCTGGAGAAAAGAAAGTTAAGAGGGAATATGATAGGCCTGTTTAAATATTGGAAAGGATACTCATGTTGAGGAGGGCGCCAACGTTTTTTTCTGCTGTAAGGTACTGCACTTAGGTGGAAAAATGAAAAGCACAAATATATGACGGGGGTCACCTGGCTGAATGAGACTATGTGTAAAAGGGATCTAGGAGTCCAGGTGGACCAAAGGTTGAACATGAGTCAACAGTGCAATGCAGCAGCTAAAAAGGCCAATGCAATTTTAGAAAAATATAGTTTCTAAAATATAGTTTCTAGATCAAAAGAAGTGCCACTCTATTCTGCTGTGGTCAGGCCTCACCTGGAAGACTGTGTCTAGTACTGGATATCACAATTCAAAAAGGATGTTGAGAAACTGGAGAGTGTCCAAAGGAGGGCAACTAAAATGGTAAAGGGTCTGGAAACCATGAATCCCTATGAGGAACGACTTAGGGAGCTGGGTATGTTTAGCCTGGAGAAGAAAAGGTTAAGAGGCGATATGATAGCTGTGTGTAAATATGTCTAAAAAGGGATGTCATATTGAGGAGGGAACAAGGTTTTTTTTCTGCTGCTCCAGAGACAAGGACCCGGAAGAATGGGTGCAATCTCCAGGAAAAGAGATTTCACCTCAACATTAGGAGGAACTTCCTGACAGTAAGGGCTGTTGGACAGTGGAACACACTCCCTTGGAATGTAGTTGAGTCTCCCTCCTTGGAGGTCTTTAAGCAGAGGCTGGATGACCATCTGTCAGGGATGCTTTGACTGGGAGTTCCTGCATGGCAGAATGGGGTTGGACTGGATTTGTATGTGACTCACAGTAGCTCCATCCCCTCAGCAACAACACACTCTCCCAAGAGTTTTTAAAAGTTCAACACTCAGCCCCTTAAAATGGCTGCCCAGGAACTGCTCACCTCTTCCTTCTCTCTAGCAGGAACCGGTCTAGAAAGAACATTAGTTGAGAGAAGAGGTGCTTCAGTCACCTGGGACATGAACCAAATTGCACATTTCCCATACCGACCCTAAGGGGACATCCCATATTAAGGATGAAAAGTTTCCCCCCCAAAAAAAACAAAACTGGAAAACAAAATGTGTTACATTAACATGAGTCGTGGCACCTGCCTTTGAGGGCCTTTGCAGATTGCCATAAGGGCTAGGGTTAGTGCTAGGGAATCATGGGACTATTTTTCCCCCCAGAGACATTGAGCCTTCTCTGTCAGAGAGCTCTGCTGCCACAATAAAATACAGTTCCCATGATTCCCTAACCCTAACCCTTAAAGTGGACTCAATTGGCACTATTTCTGGCAGTCTGCAAAGGTGAGAGAACCATATCTCCCCATGAGTTAGAACACACTCATTCCTTATGAGGATATCTGCAAAAGTCAGTCCTATCCCATTCTCAGCACTGACTCTTAACAGTTTCCTGGGGTTTTAGACAGAGATCTCCTGCCTGACCTGGAGATACCAACCATTGGACCTGGGATCTTCCCTTCCTTTAGCAGAAAACTCTCAGCAAATGTTTTTAAAATGGTACAGAATCCCAATGCAGACTTCATCCCAACAATAAACAAAAAACCATAACAAAAGGCATACTCACTTCTCTGAAGAGCAACTGTGAAGGACTGGACAGAAGCTGAGCAAAGTTGTTGAAGGAGCCCAAGAGATCCGCTGATTTTATACTGTTTTGATGGCTTTGTAGTTTGATGCTGGACTTTCAATTCGTGAATAATTATTATGTGCATCATTTTGGCATTCTCAGAATTAGAAGAATGACTACGAAACATCCTTTGCCTTTATGCATACGCCAACAGCTTTTCCCTCCATGCTACATTAATGTGCTTTGTGTGGAGGTTTCATGACTACATTGAAAAAGTTGCATCGGTAGGCCATTCCCTGTTGCTTTGACTCAGGAAAGGAAACATGGCTCCCATCATGTCTGAACTATGAGCATGTAACTTGAATTTGAGAGATGTTCTTATGACTCAAATGAGCTGCACCCATCTGCAGACCCTGGCTTACCTCCTCTCAACAACAAAGCTTGGCAAACACAGGGATGTGGGGTGTGTTTTTGGAATAGAAGGTGTGCTTCATCAAATTGGAAGATGACACCAGATTAGGAGGGATAGCTCATATCCCAGAGGAGAGGATCAACATTCAAAGTGACTTTAATAGATTAAAGAGCTGGGCCAAAATTTACAGAATGAATTTCAACAGGGGGAAATGTAAGGTACTACATTTAGCCAAGGAGGACAAAATGAAATTCCCAGATATAGGATGAGTGACACTTGACTTGATGACAGCACATGTGAAAAGGATTTAGGAGTCTTAATAGAAGAAAACCTGAAGCATAGTGTGATGTGGCACATGGGTGTACCATTCCCCTTCCCCTTCCCCTTCCCCTTCCCCTTCCCCTTCCCCTTCCCCTTCCCCTTCCCCTTCCCCTTCCCCCTCCCCCTCCCCCTCCCCTTCCCCTTCCCCTTCCCCTTCCTTCCTTCCTTCCTTCCTTCCTTCCTTCCTTCCTTCCTGTGCATGTTTCTTGAGGCTGCATGCATTGTGCAAAAAGATGACCATCCCAGATAGAAGGATACTACTATTCTTCACTGCATAGAATAGCTATGCTCCCCTCCTAGAACAAAGAATGCCATTCTATAGCTGCTAATGCAGAATTACATACCTTGATATACATTGTGGGATCATTTATTCAATATACAAATAAACAGCAGTAATGCAATAGGAAAGTGGAACAGAACTAAGCACAAGCTATAAAGAATTGGTTCTGTTTCACATCAGGCATTCAGCAATCCAAAAAAAGAGGAACAAGAAAAGGAATGAATAAGATCTGTTTCACCTTCATGAACCTTCAAACAACATGAAAGCTTGAAAGGGCAGGCTCATAAAAACTGAAAGAGAAAAATGGAAGACGATTATGCAAAGCAAAGCAGCTTCATTTATATACCGCTTCATATCACGCTATGGGATGTCTAAGTGGTTTACAACTGTGAGCTGATTGCCCCCCAACAATCTGGGTACTCATTTTAGCGACCTCGGAAGGATGCAGGCCTGAGTCGAGCCTCAGCCCTGGCTGGTATTGAACTCGCAACCTTGTGGTCTATGAGTGAGTGGCTGCAGTACAGGCATTTAACCACTGCGCCACCAGGGCGCTTATGTGTGGTGCCCCAGATAGTTTAGTATTAAGACATGGGATATTACATGATTCCTGAAGAGTTTATATTTTTAAAAAAGCAGGTTATCTTTCAAAACCTTATGCAACTCCACCTTCTGGTGACCAGCTGAAAATGCCACCAGTCTGCAAATTCTGCAAACTCCAATTATGGTGTTTCCGTCTGATTTCCTCAAAGAAATCTGGATTACACCACAACTCTCTGGCATCAGAACAATCCAAGAGTTGTGACGAATTGTGATGGAAAGAGAGAGGAGGTCTTGACAGGTTTGGGCCTCATGAGGGATCCAACGTGTGAAAGGGATCTAGGAGTCCAGGTAGACCACAAGTTGTACATAAGTCAACAGTGCGATGCAGCAGCTAAAAAGGCCAATGCAAATTTAAGCTGCATCAATAGAAGTATAGTGTCTAGATCAAGAGAAGTAATAGTGCCACTCTATTCTGCTTTGGTCAGGCCTCTCCTGGAATAACCCTGTGTCCAGTTCTGGGCACCACAATTCAAAAAGGAGGTTGAGAAACTGGAGCGTGTCCAAAGGAGGGCAAGTAAAATGGTGAAGGGTCTGGAAACCAAGCCCTATGAGGAATGACTTAGGGAACTTGGGATGTTTAGCCTGGATAAGAGACGGTTAAGAGGGGATATGATAGCCGTGTTTAAATATTTGAAGGGATGTCATATGGAGGAGAGATCTATCTTGTTTTCTGCTGTTCTAGAGACTAGGACCTGGAACAATTGATGCAAGCTCCAGGAAAAGAGATTCCAGCTCAACATTAGGAGGAACTTCCTGACAGTAAGAGCTGTTGGACAGTGGAACACACTCCCTCGGAGAGTAGTGGAGTCTCCTTCCATGGAGGTCTTTAAACAGAGGCTGGATGGCCATCTGTCGGGGATGCTTGATTGGGAGTTCCTGCATGGCAGGGGGTTGGAGTGGATGGCCATTGTGATCTCTTCCAACTCTATAATCATATGATTCTATGTTGAATTTAGATGAAAGATGGTCCTAATTTGCTCTTGGTGTTGACTGTTGACCAGCACATTCTCAATTGACTTGGGAAGAGGATGGATAAACAGATCTCCAAAGTCAGTGAATATCAGGTTTTGTTCACAAAAGCCATGGGATTTTGGAAAGTGAAAATATTGCCTCTCCACTACACCAAGTATGGTTAGGGGTCATCTGATGCTGTGAAAGCAAAAAGCTAGGCAAGCTTGGTTAGACTGAGGGTTTGTACATATAGGCCAAAAGGCTTGTGCTTCCCCTGACTTTGCATCGTTCCGTCCAGATGACACAGGCTAATAACTCCAGGGAGGGATCAGGCACTCCAGGTTCAGATCAAGTGGATCTGACCTAATCCTGGCCAATGGGACCTTAAACATGGTCTAAAAACCTGGCTGTTTGCTGCAGAGTTTCTAGGAGATTCAACTGTAACAGCTGGCAGAACTGTACAACGTGTAACAGCCTCTGCAACCTCATCTGCCTGGAAGACTCCTGTCATGGCTTATGATATCAGAAAGAGGCATCTGAGTATCCACATGGGAACAGCAAACATGACAGCAGAGGCAGTTATGGGTTGTTTAGCAGTTGCAGACCCATGGCATAAGCCATTGCTATGCCAGCCCAAAGACTAGCCCAGGTCAGGATCTGGGGCAGGATAGCCTGGGTTTGGCCTCTGCGATCTTGTCCATTGCCTAGGGCCTGACCCAGTTGCCACTCAAGGAATACTGTGAAGGAGGGCCTATGTGGAAAGGATATAATCTACAAACCTTTAGAAATTAAGAAATGTAAACAATGCGGTGTGTAGCAAATGAAAGGATGGTGACAAAAATGGTGAAAGGTCTGGAAACCATGGTCTATGAGGACTGGCTTAGGGGATGTTTTCTCTGGAGAAGAGACGGTTAAGAGGTGTCAGGAAGTGCCACTAATGTTTAGCTGGCGTCCATTGCTCCATTGTGTCCTATTCTCCTTCCTTGATATGACACCCCTTTAAATCCTTAAATATGGCTATCATATCACCGCATAAGCCTAGTGATGCCCCTGCTTAACCAGATGAATTCTGGAGGTGAAAGAAGTCAGAAGAAGACTGAACCCAGAAAATTCTTAAATTTGATATGTATCCCCTGGGACAGCACAGCCCTCGAAACCTGTAGGTCCCAGTCAATTCAGGTTTGCACTATTTTTGTTCTTCTTGTTATTGTTTTCTCTGTCCATTGTTGAGATTTTCTGCCTTGATAAAGAAGGCTATTTTGTAAAACATAGGGACTAAAGAGATGGTCAGACCGGGGCTGTGGCAACTGCATGCTGCGGAGTCGATCTGGCACTTTGCTGCTCTAAAAATATCTGGCAAATGCTGCTCCTTTTTTGTTTTGTTTTTTAAAATATTTTATTTATAACCTTAATAACATACAAATAAAGCATAGCTAATGGTGTCATTTGCATACTAGTCATTTCTAGTAGCTATATTTGTGTGAGAGAAAACCTTTGACATTCATAATGGCTGAGAACCAAATACTCTTTTAACTCTTAACTTTGGTATTTTGTTTTTACCATACGTAGTATTTAAATCACAATCTCGACAGCAATCTTTACTTTTTCAAGAAGTTTTTCGTTGATCTGTTTCCTACAAAGTTACCATAAAGTCCCTCAAAGTTATTTTCACAGAGTTACTAAGCTCTCAGAATAAAAGTATAACAATCAAAGAGAAGGTTATTAAAAATAAATAAATAAATATTTGTAGCATCCAAAAGCCACCCTTGCCAAAAAGCAGCGGCTTTTCCACTCTTCTTTGGCACAGTGTGTCTGTGAATTAAAACAGACAACTCCATGATCCCAGTGCTGTGTATCACTTAATGTACCATAGCCTGGAAACATGTGGAACAAAAGCCTAGAATTAAAAAGAGACAGAGATAGAGAGAGAGAGAATTGGAAAATGGAAAGGATACCCTATATTTAAATCAAAATCTGAAGACATGAGCTGTTAGACAAGACTAAGGGGTAACAAATCTTGCCAAGTTGACAGTTTGACCAAAGAGCAAAAATGCAAGGTGGTTTCTTGGACTGTGCCTCTCATCTGGTGCAAAGTAAAGAAAAAGCTGGGACAGGAAGAATTGAAAGGGCACAGGAATTTCAACACCAACAAAAGCAATTAAAAAAGAACAACATGCATGCATTTTGTAATTTTAAAGCCCTGAATCCTACTAGAGAAGCCCCATTGCCTTCAATATTTATTCACCATTCAACAAGTGACTCAAAGGGTCAACTCTACTTGAAACTAGCCAATACCATTCAGGACATCCATTTAAACATAAAAATATAATGTAAATGAAAGAGAACTATTCTGTTAAAGTAACTCACCATAGCAATATAACCTGAAAGTCTTACAGAATCAGAGGAAGCTTAAAATGACAGAGAAGCAGCAAGCCAGCTCTTTTAGATTCTTGAAGTCTTAAAGTTTCACCCTGATATTTTGCTTCAATAATCAAAATGCCATTCCACTAACAGAGGTGGATGATGAGTGGTCTGTATAGGCTGCTGGACTACAATTCCCAGTCTGCTCTTCCAGTAGTTTGGATTTGAAGCCTAATTAAAACCTGGGGGCCAAAGCTTTCCAAACCTACACAAGGAGGGTGTCATGGCTATGGCTTCCAACTGCATGAACTAGGAAAGTGGAAGGGCCATAACCTCCACCATGCTCCACAGGCAGCTCAGAGTTGAGCCTAAGAATACCTGGCCTGGGTCTGCACAGGCAGGAATACCTAGTTTACCATTGGGACTTCCAGATTAGTGGGGAGGGTGAACTGTCTGCACAACTGGCCTCCGCTACAGGCTGAAAGTGGCAGTCCCATCCCCATGCACTGTTGTGTATATGTATATTTGAGAAATTTGCATTGGTGTGCTGCACTGACAGTATTGTTCTGCAAATATGCACTTGTACTATCAACTAGCACATTTGCAAAAATAATGGAATCAGAAGACCTGCACAATTTTAGAAGTGAAACCGATGGTGGGGTGGAAATTCTGGGCAGAAAGAGGTCACCAACCTGCCTACTCACCAACTCTCCCCCCATCCCCAAACTGACACACAGGGATTTCCCTGAGTATCTGCCCTGATTCGGGGCGATGCAGGACTCTTTTTACTCCAGATATGGGCTGAACAGACAGGACAGGATAGCATTGCTGAGCCCATTTTATTTTGGATCCCTTGCCCACCTGGGTTAGTCCCCAGTTCATTGCAGGCCCAGGCATATGTTGGCATCAGTGATGAAAGTTTAAAAATCAAGGTCTATCACTTCTATATTTCATATCTGTTACTGCTTTGCTTCCCAGAACCTCACCAGGAATGGCTGTAATGTCAATAAGAGTCTCTCTAGGTTGCAATCCGAAGTTCAATCAGCCATCTAAAGTTTCTGAATCCCATCCCGAAAACATTTGAAGGACATGGGATAGCTCCGTTCAACTTCAGATTAACCCGTCACTTCCCCAACCACTGAAAGCTGCTACCAGGGAATGTTTCTGTTCATATGGGATGGGATTCATTTTGGGGAAGGGGAGTGCTTGAGGCGAAGTTCTCCAATATCCCATTGGGGTGGAAGAGGTCCCTGACCCCCTACGGCTGCCAACCCTGGTCTAAAATATTGCAAAGATGTGGCAGGGAAACAACTGAGTCCTTGCTCATAGACTTCCAATGAGAAATGAAAAATATGAGCAATACTTAGGGAAGAGGAAAGCACATTGCAGCAATTCCTGAAGCCAAAGCTTGGTGTCTATTATCAATAGATGGCAGGAAGAATAATATTCAATGTGGTGATTATTCCCCAAAATATACTGGCCTTACCTCTCCATGTACACTCCTAGAGACTTGTTTGTTTATTAAGGTAAGGCTCACTACCGGGGACACTGTTTTCTTCCTTCCTTATACTTTGTGAAAAAAAATGGAATCTAAAAGGTTCCCCTCATAAACTGTTATTCAAAGTACCTACCCACCGCCTAATAGGTTCAAGCCAGCTGTGGTCATGCATTCACAAATTTACACAATTAAATACAAAGCCAGAGAAACAGAGAACAGAATGCAGATTGAGATTTATTGAAAATGAAGGGGAAATTGTTGATGAAGCACACATGGCTTTTCATTGATGATTTGCCTTGAGGGTTTCAGAGGAACTGGGAAACAAGAGAAACAAGAGGAAAGAAAGGTTGCACAAATTCATGGGCAGGTTCTTGGTGTGAATGATGATTCCAGGAGATCATTTTTTTCTCATGGCAGGCTGAGAACCTTGAAGTGGATCCATAGCATCACAGATTATTCATGGTCATTCCAAAGATCAGAAGGGTATTATTTTCAGGTTTCATAGGCTTATTCACAGTAGCTACCGAGACGCCCGATGGAAGAATTGATTCCAAGATATCCACCCCTCTGACCCAAAAAGCCATGATTGCCTAAGCCTAAGCCACGATGGCCAAAGCCAAAGCCGTAACGGCCAAAGCCAAAGCCACTATTGCCAAAGCCTCCTGCTATCCCAACACCCTCAACGGCACAGGGAGCATAGCCTCCCACAGCAACAGGCTCACAGCTAGCAGAAAGGATGGGCCCTGGGATGGTGACAACAACTGGAGATGGCTGAATGAAAACCTCGGATGGTGGGACCTGGTTGATGCAGGAAGGAATAACTCCAGCCAGGATGCCCAGATTGCTGCCTAATTCTGAACCTCCGAAGCCAAGAGCACCATATCCGATGCCACTGTGGCCTAAAATTCCTTGGCCTCTGAAACCTGCCGATCCAAATCCAACAGTGGGTTCAGAAGCGCAGGAGGGGATGGCGCAGGATGGACCACAATCTGGCATTGTTGATAGAGGTGACTCTGAAACCAAGCATCAAGAGAGAGAAGAGCACAATGTTTATTCATTGATTGGGAAATTAAAGGCATCTGCTACCTATGATCCTGCTGTGCGGTTTTGATCCTAGTCAAAATCAGTCACCCAACATAGAGCGTTTTTCCTCTTCAATGCACCTGTTAAATGCTGAGATGTTTGACTATTTATTTTGTATGAATGAATTTTTTGGAAATGTACATGTCTTCTCTTCTCCCCAGGCTCTCAGTGGGGGATGCTTCATGTCAGGGAGGGGACCATCCATTCCTGGAGCCATGAGACACCCCCTCCCATGGAAATCGTTTTCAATCTTCTAACTTTCTGAGAGTTTATGCAACACAATTTCTGTCCTCAAGTAATGTGAAAGGGGAAAGGGACAAAAATCTCACTTTGGGGACACTGTGACTAGCGGAGAGACACAAGGGGGGACTTTGGGATTTAAGGGAAATATTATTAATTGAAGAACAATGTAATGCTATTTATTAATTGAATCAATGGGAAGTTGATGGCCTCAGTGAACTATCATCTCCTGTTTAGGGATAGAAAATGTTAGAAAAGAATCATGAAATGATCAGAAAAAGCAGGATCTTTGAGTGTGAAGAAACCCTAATGAGAAGAATTTTGAACTGATGAGAAACTATGCCATTTCACACTTACTCTGTTACTCATCGTTTACATCTAAATCTTTACTATAATCTTTTCTCTAGCTTATCTTCCCTCCTTCTTTTTATTTTACCTTTAAACTTTCTTTTTTTGTTGTTGATTTTTTAAGTTTGTAATTGTTCTAGAAATATGTGTTTAGATATTGTTTCTTTATTTTTCTTTTCTTATTGGTTCTTTATTCTGAGTTGGTTGTTAGTTTAGTTTTGTAAGGCATTTGATTTGTGTGGTTGGTTGTTGAATTTTATTTTTGAATTTTGATGTATATTTTTAAAGATGCAACAATATTTTTTCCAAAATTTAATTTAAAAAAGACGCTTACCCTGTACAAAATATTCATGTCTCTGTGCAGAAAACAATATATCCTGAAAAATGGAGGGAGGTGGCACAGAAAAGGATGCAATTGGGGATTCATCTTGCACAGAATTTTAACATGGTTCATTTGGAAGAAAATGACATTTCCTGGATAAGAAACAGCACTTGGTGTTCAGGAAATAATATATCTGTGCAGAAATTTTATTTTCTACACAGAACATGTTGTTTTCATATCAAAACAACCATATGTGACTGCATAAGAAATTGTAAGCATAATAAATTCAGAACTCAGATTAAGCTTTGAGAACTGTCACTTTGAAAGATTTCTGAAAAAGAGGAAGAAGATTGGGAATGTTATTGGCTGATCCCTCTTTGAAGAAACATAGTGAAGAATTATAAGTTTGCACATGACCGACTGAGTCCCTAGTCCCATTCTTAGTGCTTAGATCCAAAGAGCGTTCTTTGGAAGCCCTTCACGGACTCTCTTCAACTCTCAGATATGTTCAAGATTTCAAAAGAAATTAATCCTTAGTTCCTGAATTCTTTATGGTTCTCCATCTCATTGTTATATTTCCCCTAGAAGAACGTTTTTATAAGAGCTTTATATTCTTCTTCTCTGAAACCTTTTGGGTGACTCAAATCTTGGGGGAAGGTAGGTGCCAGGAAGGGATTCTCCTTCTCCTAGAACCATGATTCCTCTTATTGTAAATGTTTAGAAACATTTAGAAAAGTGGGGTTTTTTTTCATTCATTTCGAAAACATTTTGAAAAGTGGGTGTCTTTACATTCATTGTCTGGTTAGATAGGGAAACAGCTGAGCTGACCAGACTTATATCAAAACTCGAGTCTAAAAGTATGGCAGATTCATGGTGCAGTCCTTTCCAAGGTCCATTCCTCCCTTGTCCCACTGAATGCCTCTCTCTTAGCCTTCAGGGAGAGGTGGGTTATAAAAAGGTATTATTATTATTATTATTATTATTATTATTATTATTAATCAACCCTCAGTGACACTTTGCCATCTTATAGCCTGGAAACAACATAGGAATATTGATGCTCTCCCCTTTGGAAAAGGAAAAGCACCTTCCTTCTCTAAATGCATTTCTAACAAGGCAAGAGAGAGAGAGAGAGAGATTTTAACACAAAGAGATATTCCAACAACAGAATACATTTCAGCATCATGGTGCAAGAGCAACACATTCCCCAAAGAGATCCTTCCAATGAAATTTCAACAGACAGATAAACATGGATATAATCTGACTTACCAAAAACTCTGAGGAGTAGAAGTGAAGAGATGGAGGAAGGAAGCCAAGTGAAGCTGTTGGAGACTCTCAGCATGGACAACCCTTTTATAGCAATTTTATCCCCATGGTCCCATGACTTGGTGACTCCTCTTTTTGCCCAAGGCTTTCATTTGCAAGCAATTTTTGTAACGCTTCATGCCCCCAAATTACTTTAATGAGGGACAAACCTGTAACAAACAGCATTTTGTCAGCTCTGCAGAATGCCGCTTTCTTATCTCAACACTTTGATCTTCTTGTTTTCATCTTGTCAGAAAATGAGTTTGTTTGCTCCTTCGCATCCTTTGGAGAAGCAACAGCTAAGCTGTTTTCCATTCTACTTTAGGAATATCAAGGTCTATCAGCCACCATTTCTCTGAATCCCACCTGCATTTTTCTTCTCAGCATTCTTCCTTATACAATTACATGGGACGTTATCACATGGGGGTCTAAAGCAGTCCCATCCCTGCGCCATCCCTGCGCCACCACGGTTCCTTTCCCTTGCGGTATAGAAAGCAGCATCATTCCGGCATCAGCAAATGTAATTCCCAAAAGAACCCGGCATTCAAAAGAACGGGGATGATGCCGGGTGATGCTGGAATGGTGCAGGGATGGTGCAGGGATAGATGGGGTTTCCCTGCGACGTCATGTGGAAACACGGGACAAGGATCCGTGATGGTGCAGGGATGGCACAGGGATGGGCAGGGTTTCTCTGCGACGTCGTGTAGAAACACACACAAAAAAAACCCCGCGATGGTGCAGGGATGGCGCAGGGATGGGACTGCTTTAGACCCCGTGTGATAACGTCCATGGTTTCCTGGGAATTTTAGGATGTTTTGTAGAGTTTTGTAGAAAGGTTGCTTTCATTGACAGAGTCCCATCCAGTGAAATGTTACTCAATCTCTTTTCTACTCAAAACAACATCTTTGGAACTCTGAAAATCTGACAATTGACCTAATTATCATTTCTCTCATTTCTAAATTTCCTAATCCTTCTGAAGAAGTAGACTGAATTTACAATAGCTTATGATACAAACAAGTTTCATAATAGTCTCCAAGGTTTAACAAGATCCCTTTCCATGAATTCCTGTGGGTCACTCTCAAGTAAAAGAGAATGGTTCAAATGATTCTTGATTCAAGAACAAAATGAGTTAGAATCATAGAATCATAGTATTATAGAGTTGGAAGAGACCACAAGGGCCATCCAGTCCAACCCCCTGCCATGCAGGAACTCCCAATTAAAACATCCCGAAAGATGGCCATCCAACAGCTTCACTTGGCTTCCTTCCTCCATCTCTTCTCTTCTATTCCTCAGAGTTTTTGGTAAGTCATATTATATCCATGTTTATCTGTCTGTTCAAATTTCATTGGAATGATCTCTTTGGGGAATGAGTTGCTGTTGCACCATGATGCTGAAATGTATTCTGTTGTTGGAATATCTCTTTGTGTTAAAATCTCTTTCTCTCTTATCTTTTTACAAATGCATTTTGAGAAGGAAGGTGCTCTTTGCAGACTGCCAGAAATAGTGCAAATTGAGTCCACTTCAACTAGCCTGACTCAGTGCTAAGGAATCATGGGAAATGTAGTTTATTATGGCACCAGAGCTCTCTGACAGAGAAGGCTTAATGTCTCAGAAAAAAATATATAATTCCCATGATTCGCTAGCACTGAGCCAGGGCAGTTAAAGAGGACTCAATTTGCACTATTTCTAGCAACCTGCAAATACCTATACTCTCATTGTTGAAAGGTGAATTGATTGAAAGGTTAATCCAAAGGATTTGATGGGAATACTCCAGTTAAGAGTAGACCCATTAGGATACATTGTCCTAGAATTTCCTATGCTGATGCAATTGTTTTGATGATGTCCTAAAATGCCTGATGGTGATGATGATGATGATGGAGCTTTGATAGTAACCAATCCCCACCCTCTGGGTGTTTCTAGCATCCAACATCAGATAAACTGAAGTAATTTGACTTGAGGTTAGCAATATTGAAAGGAGGAGAGGAAAAAACAACAATGTAGACACCATTGTTGGACGCTTCAATTAATTTTCTTATCTCAAAATCTGTGCTTATGTGTACATTTCACACATGAAAAGAATTTTTTTGACACGTACACAATATATTAGTTGAAAGAGGAGGTGCTTTAGTCACCTGGGACATGAACCAAATTGTATAAAAGCCCATCCTTTTTCTGCAGTTCCAACATCTTCAGTAGACTCTTCTTTCCTCCTGCATCTTCTCTAAGGAACAGGTAAGTCTATTCTCCTAAGAATATTTTCATTTGTTCATGTTGTTGTTATCTACCATCAAGTCAACTTTGACTTATGATGGGCTTATAAATGTAAGCTCCCAATAAACCCATTCCTAGCAGACCTGGTATGCTTTTGCAAGCTGACCCATCTACAATTGTCCGAAATTCGGACTGACTTGAAGTTGGATAAATTTTCCAGCTAGAGACTTTTAACCTTCAGTTCACTGACATCTTCACAGTTTTACAATTGAGAGCACCTTGGTATCATGAACTGGTGGGTCTTGGCAACAATGGGTCAAAGTTATTGGCGCTTCATGCTTTCCTTGTGAGTTCTCAAGGGATCTCTGAATGGCCACTAAGAGATGCAAGAGACTCTCATCTTTATGTCTTCTCAATTTTTCATTGACCTATTCTCTTCCAGTCATTGGAGATTGAATGTCCTTCATTCCTAATTTAAAGTAAATAAAGTAATAGAGGCTGTACAGATGGCCCCTAAGATGTGGCAGGGCACCACCCCTTTCCTTCCCGGATCGGGGCTGGGGCAACCACATGCTGTGGCCCTGATCTGGGCTAACCATGGCTCCAAAAGAAGTGGCAAAAAGCTGCTCTTTCTTGTGCTGTAGAAAAGGCATCTTACCTGTGGCAGCAGCGGCGTTTCTCTGCTTCTTTGTTGCAGCATGGGTAAACACTGCGCTGAAGACACAACCTTTTGCCACCCGCCTTGCGGTTGCTTGGGCGGTGTGACGCAAGCCTTTGGACAGAGTCAGGGTGGCCAGTGTGCAGTTGAAATGTCCCCACTCTGCCCCAGTCCGGCCCTTTAGGCCAGTCTGTACTGGCACAAAATAAGCATTATGTGATGTTTTTCAAGTAAAGGTGTGCAACTTTACCACTCTCCAGATGCTTTTGGCTATAACTCCCTTTAGCCTGAGACATTAAGACCAATATCTTTGGATTATGAAAATCTTAGCCAAAAAGCTCAGTTAGACATTAATTACCCAGGGCTTAGAGTCAGGATCTGGATGACGATCTGGCCAGCGAGAGAATGTAGAGGAGATTTTGGAGGGGTTGGATGAGAGACAAATGAGACCAGGACCTCAATAGTTGAACAAGATTTTATGTAGCAGATGCTATCAACTTCCCAATCAATGAATAAACTTTGTGTTCTTGTCTCTCTTGATGCTTGGTTTCAGAGTCACCTCTATCAACAATGCCGGATTGTGGTCCATCCTGCGCCATCCCCTCCTGTGCTTCTGAACCCACTGTTGGATTTGGATCAGCAGGTGTCAGAAGACATGGAATTTTAGGCAACAGTGGCATCGGATATGGTGGTCTTGGCTTCGGAGGTTCAGAATTAGCCAGAGATCTGGGCATTCTGGCTGGAGTCACACCTTCCTGCATCAACCAGGTCCCACCATCCGAGGTTTTCATTCAGCCATCTCCAGTTGTTCTCACCATCCCAGGGCCCATCCTTTCTGCTAGCTGTGAGCCTGTTGCTGTGGGAGGCAATACTCCCTGTGCCATTGAGGGTGTTGGGATAGCAGGAGGCTTTGGCCATAGTGGCTTTGGCTTTGGCCATCGTGGCTTTGGCTTAGGCAATCAGGGCTTTTTGGGTCAGAGGGGTGGATATCTTGGAATAAATTCTTCCATCCGGCGTCGTGGTAGCTACTGTCAATAGGTCTTCTGATATTTGGAATGACCATGAATGATCTACAATATTATGGATTTGCTGCCAAGGTTCCCATCCTGCCATCAGAAAGACATGATATCCTGGAATCATCGCAATATCCAAGAATTTTCCCATGAACATGAACCTGGACTTTTTTTCCTCTTGCTTTCCACTTCTGAACTATTGAAGCCAAACAAACTGCAGATACAGATTTCTTGTTTTCTCTGCTTTGCTTTGTTTCTCGCCTGTTTCCTGCACTGTCATGCACTCTGTTCTTTCCCCATTGTCAATAAAGCCTATTCTGCATTTTAATTTGTTTTTCTCTGTCTTTGCACCTGATTGTCTAAATTTCTTGATTACTAAAGGTTTGTAGATTATGTCTTCTCCACATTGGCCCTCTTGCACCAATTCGTTGAGTAGCAATTGGCTCAAGCCCTATGTAGATGGGCAGGATAGCAGAGGCTAAACCCATGCTATCCTGCCCCAGATCCTGACCTGAGCCAGTCTTTGGGCTGGCATAGCAATGGGCTGTGCCATGGATCTGCAACTGCTAAACAGCCCATACCTGCCTCTGCTGTCATATTTACTATTCCCATGTGGATACTCAGATATCTCTTTCTGTTATCACAAGCCATGACAGGAGTCTTCCATGCAGATGAGGTTGCAGAGGCTGTTATACGTTGCACAGGTTTGCCAGCTGTTACAATTCAGACTCTTAAAAACTCTGCAGGAAACAGTCAGGTTTTTAGACCATTTTTAAGGTCCCATTGGCCAGTACTAGGTCAAATCCACTTGATCTGAATCTGGCGTGCCTCAACCTTCCCTGGGGTTATTAGCCTGTGTCATCTGGACAGTACAATGCAAAGTCAGGTGAAGCAGAAGCCTTTTGGCTTGTATGTGGAAACCTAACCTGTATGTGTCTACCCAGACTTCCTAGTTTTTTTGCATTCCCAGCATCAGATGACACCTAACCATGCTTGGTGTGATTGAGAGGCAATAATTTCAATTTCCAAAAACCCAAGGCTTTTGTGAATAAAACCTGATATTGGCTGGATTTGGTGACCTGTTTCTACATCCTTTTCTCAAGTCAATTGAGAATGTGCCAGTCAACTGTCAACACCAAGAGCGAATTAGTACCTTCTTTCATCTGAATTCAACATTGACACGTTGGATGCATCATGAGGCCCAAACCTGTCAAGACCCGCTCTCTCTTTTCTGAAAAATTAAAATCACAACTCTTGAATTGTTTTGAGGCCAGAGAGTTGTGGTGTAATCCAGATTTCCTTGAGGAAAGCAGATGGAAGCACCATAATTAGGGTGGCATTTTCAGCTGGTCACCAGAAGGTGGTGAAGCACCAGTTTTTGAAAGAAAGCATGCTTTTTAAAAAACATAAACTCTTCAGGAACCATGTGCTTCTGTTAACTTATCCCGAGTCTCAATACTAAACTATCTGGGGTATCAGACACAATTGTCTTCCATTTTTCTGTTTCAGTTTTATGAGCCTGCCCTTCCAAGCTTTCATATTTTTTGAAGGTTCATAAAGGTGAGACATATCTTATTCATTCCTTTTATTGTTCCTCTTTATCTGAATTCCTGATCTGGAACAGAACCAATTCTCCACAAACTGTGGTTCCTTCTGTTCCATTTCCCTTTTTCATAATTGCTGTCCATTAGTATATTGATTCAATAATCACACAATGGATAGTAAGGTATGTAATTAAATATTAGCAGCTATAAAATGACATTCTTTGCTCTAGCAGGGGAGCATACCTAATCTATTGAGTGAAGAATAGCAGTATCCTTCTATCTGGGATGGTCACTAATTTCCACAATGCATGCAGCTTCAGAAATGATGCACAGGAAGGAAGGAAGCTAATTTGGGTCATAAGAACATCTCTCAAATTCAAGTTACATGCCCAGTGTTCAGACATGATGGGAGTCAAAGCAACAGGGAATGGACTGCCGATGCAAGATTTTCAATGTAGTCATGAAACCTCCACACGCAGCACATTAATGTAGTGAGGATGGAAAAGATGTTGGCATACACATGAAGGCAAAGGATGCTTCCTAGTCATGCATCTAACTCTGAGGAAGCCAAAATGATGCACATAATAATTATTTATTATTTCCAGAATAGACTTCCCGGTCTCAGAAATCTACTTATTTTGCCCTCTCCCAATTTGATTGCTGCCACTACTCCACTACTCAGTTTGTTGTTGGATTTTGTTGTTTATGGTTTTATTTTAATTTACGTTTTAGACGAAGATGTTTTAATCAGTGTCTGATTTTGTACTTTTTTAAAAAAGGGGGGTATTGGTGTTTTTTTTTGGATTTGTATTTTTAATTGTTGTTAGCTGCTCCAATTGTGCACAGAGTGGTAAGGTATAAATAACATTATTATTATTATTATTATTATTATTATTATTATTATTATTATTATTATTATTCTAATTAAAAGTCCAGCAATCAAACTACAATGCCAGCAAAACAGTATAAAATCACCAGCTCTCTTGGGGGTCCTTCAAAAACTTTGCTCATCTTATATCCAGTCCTTCACAGTTGCTCTTCAGAGAAGTGAGTATGCCTTTTGTGATGGTTTTTTGTTTTTTGGTGGGACAAAGTCTGCATTGGAATTCTGTACCCTTTTAAAAACTTTTGCTGAGAGTTTTCTGCTAAAGGAAGGGAAGATCCCAGGTCCAATGGTTGCTATCTCCAGGTCAGGCAGGAGATCTCTGCCTAAAACCCCAGAGAACTGTTAAGAGTCAGTGCTGAGAAGGGGATAGGACTGACTTGTGCAGATATCCTGATAAGGAATGAGTGTGTTCTAACTCATGGGGAGATCTAGTTCTCTCATTCAGGTGCCATGACTCATGTTAATGTAGCAGATTTTATTTTCAAGTTTTGGGGGTTTTTTTGGGGAAAAAATTCTTCATTAATATGGGATGTCCCCTTAGGGTAGGTATGGGAAAAGTTGCAAATTTTGTTTTCTTAGTTTTCCAACTTTAAGACCCACATGTTGCGATCTTTGCAAATTTTTCTTTTAAAGCGACCAATTTGCAAGAAAAAAAAGACCTGTTTCCTTGATTTCACATAAACCTAACATGGTACCTAACATACCTACCTTGCTAGCAGTTTCCTAATTTCCCCCCTTTTTCATTTTTTTCAAAAAATAATATATAAATTGTTTGCAAACTGTCAGACTTGAGGATTATTATAATCACCCCACATTTCTTCCTGGAAGAGTTTCCAAATATTGAAACAGTGTTGGTTAAAAGAAAACACATGTGAACCTTCCTACCAATGCCAACTCTCCTTCATTCCTCTTATGATTGTGTCCAGAAATGATGCATAGCTGGAGTTGTTCATGGTCTGACTGTGTACTGATCTCTCTCCTTCTCTCTTTCTCTTGCCTGTTTCAGGATCTCCCCAAAACTCACTCATGTCCACAGAAATGGGGATCCTGCCTGGTGGCTTTCGTCAACCTGTCAATGAGGCTTTACCAACACAGGTTGTTCGCATTCCACCTCCTTACATTTTTAAGGTGCCAAGACCTCACTGTGAGACCTCTGTGGTTGTATGCACCACTTTCTCTGAAGTTGATGGGCTTGGCAGTCTGTCTGGTGGTTCTTGCTTCCAGAATGGTTCCTTGAGAATCCCCATCTGCTCTTTCCCCTGTTATTTTCGAAGGACTGTCTAAAGTGGAAGAAGATGAAAGAAAGGACTGCTCCTCATATCCAAAGCTGACAACTAAGATCTGGGTTTTAATATGTTATGATTAACCTAAATCCCCTTCTGACATGGTGGGGCAACAAGATACCCTCAGCACGTCAAAACTCAGGTCAACACCTCTCTGTCATTCTTCATCTCCTCATCTACAAATCTATGTTTGGTGATTATTTAATCTATGCTTGAGGCTGCAGGTTTCAAATTCTCAAAGAAATTGGTATATTAAAGAGGGCCAGGCTTATTTGACACTGTTGAAAGCTGAAAAATCCAGGTCTATCACTTCTATTTTTCATATCTGTTACTCCTCTGCTTCCCAGAACCTCCTATTTGAATTTTCTTGATTTCTCACTATCACTTACTTGGCATCCTAACATTGGAGTGCTGGTTTTTATTATCTTCAATCCAGAGTCCATTTCCACCTTTCTTACAGTTCAACAAAATGTACAGTTCATTAATCTCACCAAGGATGGCTGTAATGTCAATAAGAGTCTCTCTGGGTTGCAATCTGAAGTTCAATCAGCCATCTAAAGCCATCTGAATCCCATCCCAAAAACATGTGAAGGACATGGGATAGCTCCTTTCAACTTCACACTAACACCTTATGTCCCAAACCACAGAAAAGTGCTACCAGGGAATGTTTCTGTGCATATGGGATGGGATTCATTTTGGGGAAGGGGAGTGCTTGAGGTGAAGTTCTCCATGATCCCTTTGGGGTGGAATAGGTCCCTGACCCCCTACGGCTGCCAACCCTGGTCTAAAATAGTGCAAAGATATGGAGAGGGGAACAACTGAGCCTTTCCTCACAGACTTCCTATGAGAAATACTGAGGCAAGAGTAAAGCACACTACACCAATTCCAGAAGCCAAAGCTTGGTTTCTATTAACAATAGATGACATGAAGATTATTATTCAATATGGTGATCATTCCCCAAGATATACTGGTCCTCCATCTTCATGTATCCTCCCAGAGATTTGTTTGCTTATTAATGTAAGGCTCACTATTGAGACTGAGAAAAGTACCTACCAAGTAAACTGTTTTCTTTCTTCCTTATACTTAGTGAAAAAAATGGAATCTAAAAGGGTCCCCTCATAAACTGTTATTCAAAGTACCTACCCACCCCCTAATACAGGGGTAGGCAACCTTTCCCCTTTAAGGGCCGAGGGACTTCAGCTCCCAGAAGCCTCAGCCATGTTGGCCAATAGTCCCATGTTGGCCAATAGCTCCTGGGATTCTGGGAGCTGAAGTCCCTCGGCCCTTAAAGGGGAAAGGTTGCCTACCCTTGCCCTAATAGGTTCAAGCCAGCTGTGGCCACAAATCTACACAAATGCAAACCAGAGAGAAAGAGATTAGAATGCAGACGAGATTTATTGAAAATGAGGGGGGAAATGGTTTAGAAAATAATACATAAAAGAGGGAAGGGACAAGATGAGGCATGCACAGCTTTTCATTGATGATTTGCCTTGAGAGTTTCAGAGGAAGTGGGAATCAAGGGGAAAGAAAGGCTGCACAAGTTCATGGGCAGGTTCTAGGCATCAGTGATGATTCCAGGAGATCATTTTTTTCTGATGGCAGGCTGAGAACCATGAAGTGGATCCACAGCATCACAGATCACTCATGATCATTCTGCAGATCAGAGAGCCACTATGGCCAAAGCCTCCTGCTATCCCAACATCCCCAACAGCAGAGAGAGCATTGCCTCCCACAGCAACAGGCTCATCTCTACCTAAAAGGATGGGGGATGGGATGGGGAGAATAATTGAAGGTGGCTGAATCACAACCTCGGATGGCGAGACCTGCTTCATGGAGGAAGACATGACTCCAGACAGGATGCCCGGATTGTTGGCTGATTCTGAACCTCCAAAGCCAAAACCACCAAACCCGAAGCCACTGTGGCCTCTAACTCCATGGCCATAGTCCAGCATTGTTGATAGAGGTGACTCTGAAACCAAGCATCAAGAGAGACAAGAGCACAATGTTTATTCATTGATTGGGAAGTTAAAGGCATCTGCTACCTACGTTCCTGCTGTCCTGTTTTGATCCTAGTCCAAATCAGACAAAATAAGGATAGCAAAAGGAACAAGACAGGGATGTCCCCTATCCCCTCTTCTTTTTTTAATCGTGATTGAGGGATTACTTAAAGATATTCAAAGGCAAGATTCAATTTTAGGAACAAAAGTCAAAAATGTGATGTACAAGATAAGAGCCTTTGCCGACGACCTGGTTTTGTTTTTGGAAAACCCACTAGAATCAATTGGAGAAGTGATTAAAATTTTAGAAAAATTTGGGGAAGTTACAGGGTGTAAATTGAATAAAGATAAATCACAGATACTTACTAAAAACATGTCCCAAGCTGAAGAGTTAGAATTAGAAAGTAAATCGGGAATGAAAATTCAGGAAAAAATAAAATATCTGGGGATTACAATTACAAAGAAACCAGTTGACTTATTTGAAGACAATTATAATAAAACATGGAAGGCAATTAAGAAAGATTTGAAATATTGGAACAACAAACGTTTGTCTTTTTCAGGAAGGATAGCTGCTGTTAAAATGGTAGTTCTCCCCAAAATGCTTTTTCTATTTCAAACATTACCCATTTTGTTGAACAAAAAAACCTATACAGATTTGGCATAAGGATATCAACCACTTTATATGGCAAAACAAAAGACCAAGAATTCGACTTAAGATTCTTCAAGACGAAAAAGAAAGAGGTGGAATGGGGCTCCCAAATTTACAAATCTATTTTGAGGCGTGATTGGATACTACTTGAATCAGTGGAATTGTTAGAATTAGAAGGGGAAGGTCTATGTTATGGTTGGCATGCCTATTTAGGCTATGATAAAGTTAGAATTAACAAAGAATTCAATAATCATTGTATTAGAAAAGCTCTCTTAAAGGTATGGCATAAATATAAAAATAGGATAATGCCCAAATTTCCGAAATGGTTTTCTCCACATGAGGCGCTACACAGAAGAGAAATGAGACATAGCGGTAAATGGATCACCTATAATAACTTATTGAAAAAAGAGGAAGATTATAGAATAAAAACACAAACAGAACTATTGGAGGAAGGATATAAATTAGATTGGTTTAAATATTTACAATTGAATGAACGTTATAAATTAGATAAAAAGGAAAAGGGTCTGAATTTAAATCATAATGAACTTGAGAAAATTCGGTACGAAGACAAAAAATGGATAGGGAAATTCTATAAGCTTTTGTTAAAATGGGATCTAGAAGAGGAAACTGTCAAGGAAACTATGATTCAGTGGGCTAAAAATTTTGGTTATCCAATCCATTTTGAACAATGGGAACTTGCATGGAAAAGGGTATTAAAACACACTGCTTCACAAAGACTCAGGGAAAACTTCTATAAGATCTATTACAGATGGTATTTGTCCCCAGAAAAAATTGCTAAAATATATAATACCAGCAGTGATTTATGTTGTAAATGCGGAAAAGAACCAGGAACAATTTACCACTGTTTGTGGACATGCAAAATAGTAGAGGGGTATTGGATCAAAGTAAGTAAAATAATTAAAATAATCTTAAAGAAGGAAATAGCTTTTAAACCTGAACTTTATTTGTTAAATATGTGGAATAAAGAATTGGAAAGGGAAGCAGGAAAAGTGTTATTTTATTTAGTTACTACTGCAAAGATAACATTGTGTCAATTTTGGAAAAAAACCTGTGTGCCTAAGTTGAATGATTGGATTATCAAATTCTACGATGCAATTGAAATGGATATAATGACTCAATATTTAAGAGGAAATAATTTACAAAACAATCTGGGTGAATGGGGACCAGTAATTAAATATTTAGAAAAATACTGGGGGAAGTTAGCAACAATTGCCTTTTAAGTTTATTTGTAGGGTGAGAGGGAGATAAAGTAGCAATAAAACTATTCTTTTTATATATATAATAGTGTAGTTATTGAGATACGATTGATTATCATGAGAGGTACTTAGCTTAAAAATAAAAATGCAAGAGAGACAAGAGCACAATGTTTATTCATTGATTGGGAAGTTAAAGGCATCTGCTACCTACAATCCTGCTGTCCTGTTTTGATCCTAGTCCAAATCTGTTACCCAAACATAGAGCTTTTTCCCTCTTCAATGGACCTGTTAAATGCTGAGATGTTTGACTACTTATTTTATATGAATGAATTTTATGGTAATGTCCATGTCTTCTCTTCTACCCAGGCTCACAGCCGCAGTTGTGGGGGATGCTTCATGTTAGTGCGGGGACTATCTATTCCTGGAGCCATGAGACCCCCCCTCCCATGGGAATCATTTTCAATCTTCTCTCTATCTGAGAGTTTATGTAGCACAGGTTCTGTACTGAACTAATGAGAAAGGGACCAAATCTCACTTTGGGGACACTGTGAGTAGCAGAGAGACACAAGGAGGGACTTTTGGATTTAAGGGAAACATTATTAATTGGAGAACAATGTAATGCTACTTATTAATTGAATCAATGGGAAGTTGATGGCATCTATGAACTACCATCTCCCTGTGTAGAGATACAAAAATGTTAGAAAATAATCACAAAATGATCAGAAAAAGTAGGCTCTTTGAGTGTGTAGAAACCCTAATGAGAAGAATTTTGAACTGATGAGAAACCATGCCCTACGATGAATGTCTTAGGGAACTGGGTATGTTTAGCCTGGAGAAAAGAAAGCTAAGAGGGAATATGCTAGGCCTGTTTAAATATTGGAAAGGATCTCATGTCGAGGAGGGCGCTAGATTGTTTTCTGCTGTAAGGTACTGCACTTAGGGCGGAAAAATGAAAAGTACAGATGGGGCACACCTGGCTGAATGAGACTATGGGCGTTATCACACGGGGTCTAAAGCAGTCCCATCCCTGTACCATCCCCGTCCCATTCCGGATCCTTTGCCCCTGTGTTCAAACGATGTCGCAGCAAACCCCGCCCCATCCAGTGCCATCCCCGGCGCATTGTGGCATCATCCCCGTTCTTTGCAATTCTTCTTTCATTTGAGGAATTACATCTGCCGCAACCAGAACCATACCGGAATGATGCTGCTTTCTTGTTTGAAGCTACGGGGTCTATTCCGGTATGGTTCTGGATTGATTCCATGCTGCTTTCTTGTCACTTTGATAACGTTCTATGTGTGAAAGGGATCTAGGAATCCAGGTGGACCACAAGTTGAACATGAGTCAACAGTGCAATGCAGCAGCTAAAAAGGCCAATGCAATTTTAGGCTGCATCAAGAGAAGTATAGTGTCTAGATCAAGAGAAGTAATAGTGCCACTCTATTCTGCTTTGGTCAGGCCTCACCTGGAATACTGTGTCCAGTTCTGGGCCCCACAATTCAAAAAGGATGTGGAGAAACTGGAGTGTGTCCAAAGGAGGGTAACTAAAATGGCGAAGGGTCTGTAAACCAAGCCCTATGAGGAACGACTTAGGGAGCTGGGAATGTTTAGCCTGGAGAAGAGAAGGTTGAGAGGTGATATGATAGCTGTGTTTAAATATTTGAAGGGATGTCATATTGAGGAGGGAACAAGGTTTTTTTCTGCTGCTCCAGAGATAAGGACCTGGAACAACGGATACAATCTCAAGGAAAAGCGATTTCATCTCAACATTAGGAGGAACTTCCTGACAGTAAGGACTGTTTGACAGTGGAACACACTCCCTTGGAATGTAGTGGAGTCTCCCTCCTTAAAGGTCTTTAAGCAGAGGCTGGATGGCGATCTATCAGGGATGCTTTGATTGGGAGTTCCTGCATGGTAGGGGGTTTGACTGGATTTGTGTGTGACTCACAGTAGCTCCATCCCCTCAGCAACAACACACTCTCCCAAGAGTTTTTCAAAGTTCAACGCTCAGCCCCTTAAAATGGCTGCCCAGGAACTGCTCACCTCCTCCTTCTCTGTAGCAGGAAATGGCCTAGAAAGAACATTAGTTGAAAGAAGAGGTGCTTCAGTCACCTGGGACATGAACCAAATTGCACATTTTCCCATACCTACCCTAAGGGGACATCCCATATTAATGATGAAAAGGTTTTTTTCCTAAAAACCAAAACTGGAAAACAAAATGTGTTACATTAACATGAGTCGTGGCACCTGACTGAGAGAACTAGATCTCACCATGAGTTAGAACATACTCATTCCTTATCAGGATATCTGCACAAGTCAGTCCTATCCCATTCTCAGCACTGACTCTTAACAGTTCTCTGGGGTTTTAGGCAAAGATCTCTTCCCTGACCTGGAGATAGCAACCATTGGACCTGGGATCTTCCCTTCCTTTAGCAGAAACTCAGCAAATGTTTTGAAAATGGTACAGAATCCCAATGCAGATTTCCTCCCACCAAACAACAACAACAACAACAACAACAAAACATCACAAAAGGCATACTCACTTCTCTGAAGAGCAACTGTGAAGGACTGGACAGAAGCTGAGCAAAGTTGTTGAAGGAGCCCAAGAGATCCACTGATTTTATTCTGTTTTGATGGCTTTGTAGTTTGATGCTGGACTTTTAGTTCTTGAATAATTATTATGTGCATCATTTTGGCATTCTCAGAATTAGAAGAATGATGAAGAAACATCCTTTGCCTTTATGCATACGCCAACAGCTTTTCCCTCCATGCTACGTTAATGTGCTTTGTGTGGAGGTTTCATGACTACATTGAAAAAGTTGCATCGGTAGGCCATTCCCTGTTGCTTTGACTTGGGAAAGGAAACATGGCTTCCATCGTGTCTGAACTATGAGCATGTAACTTGAATTTGAGAGATGTTCCATGACCCAAATGAGCTGCACCCATCTGAGGACCCAGGCTTATCTCCTTCCAACAACTAAGCTTGGCAAACATAGGGATGTGGGGTGTATTTTTGGAATTGAAGGCGTGCTTCGTCAAATTGGAAGATGACACCAGATTAGGAGGGATAGCTCTTATCCCATAGGAGAGGATCAACATTCAAAGTGACTTTACTAGATTAAAGAGCTGGGCCAAAATTTACAGAATGAATTTCAACAGGGAAAAAAGTAAGGTACTACAATTAGCCAAGGGGAAAAAATGAAATTCACAGATATAGGATGAATGACACTTGACTTGACGACAGCACATGTGAAAAGGATCTAGGAGTCTTAATAGAAGAAAACCTGAACCATGCTGTGATGTGGCACATGGGTGCACCCTTCCCCTTCCCCTTCCCCTTCCCCTTCCCCTTCCCCTTCCCCTTCCCCTTCCCCTTCCTTCCTTCCTGTGCATGTTTCTTGAGGCTGCATGCATTGTGCAAAAAGATGACCATCCCAGATAGAAGGATACTACTATTCTTCACTGCATAGAATAGCTATGCTCCCCTCCTAGAACAAAGAATGCCATTCTATAGCTGCTAATGCTTAATTACAAACCTTGATATACATTGTGAGATCCTTTAATCAATATACAAATAAACAGCAGTAATGCAAAAGAAAAGTGGAACAGGAGGAACCACAAACTGTGGAGAATTGGTTCTGTTTCAGATCAGGAATTCAGCAACCCAGAAAAAGGGGAAAAATAAAAGGAATGAATAAGCTATGTCTCACCATTATGGACCTTCAAACAGTATGAAAGTTTGAAAGGGCAGGCTCATAAAAACTGAAAGAGAAAAATGGAAGACGATTGTGTGTGGTGCCCCAGATAGTTTAGTATTAAGACTGGGGATATTTTAATAGAAGTACATGATTCCTGAAGAGTTTGTATTTTTAAAAAAGCAGGTTCTCTTTCAAAACCTCATACAACTCCACCTTCTGAAAACGCCATGCAGTCTGCAAATTCTGCAGATGGCAATTATGGTGTTTCCGTCTGCTTTCCTCAAAGAAACTTGGATTACACCACAACTCTCTGGAATCAGAACAATCCAAGAGTTGTGACTTAAATTATGAAAGAAAGAGACAGGAGGTTTTGACAGGTTTGGGCCTCATGAGGGATCCAACGTGTGAAAGGGATCTAGGAGTCCAGGTAGACCACAAGTTGAACATGAGTCAACAGTGCGATGCAGCAGCTAAAAAGGCCAATGAAGTTTTACGCTGCATCAAAATTTTAAGCTCCAGGAAAAGAGATTCCAGCTCAACATTAGGATGAACTTCCTGACAGTAAGGGCTGTTCAACAGTGGAACACACTCCCTCGGAGTTAGTGGAATCTCCTTCCTTGGAGGTCTTTAAGCAGAGGCTGGATGGCCATCTGTCGGGGATGCTTTGATTGGGAGTTTCTGCAGGGCAGGGGGTTGGACAGGATGGCCCTTGTGGTATCTTCCAACTCTATGATCCTATGATTCTATGTTGAATTTAGATGAAAGATGGCCCTAATTTGCTCATGGTGTTGACAGTTGACTGGCATATTTTCAATTGACTTGGGAAGAGGATGGATAAACAGGTCTCCAAAGTCAGTCAATATCAGGTTTTGTTCACAAAAGCATTGGGTTTTTGGAAATTGAAAATATTGCCTCTCCACTACACCAAGTATGGTTAGGGGTCATCTGATGCTGTGAAAGCAAAAAGCTAGGCAAGCTTGGTTAGACTGAGGGTTTGTACATATAGGCCAAAAGGCTTGTGCTTCCCCTTACTTTGCATCGTTCTGTCCAGATGACACAGGCTAATAACTCCAGGGAGGGATCAGGCACTCCAGGTTCAGATCAAGTGGATCTGACCTAATCCTGGCCAACGGGACCTTAAACATGGTCTAAAAACCTGGCTGTTTGCTGCAGAGTTTCTAGGAGATTCAACTGTAACAGCTGGCAGAACTGTACAACGTATAACAGCCTCTGCAACCTCATCTGCCTGGAAGACTCCTGTCATGGCTTATGATATCAGAAAGAGGCATCTGAGTATCCGCATGGGAACAGCAAACATGACAGCAGAGGCATTTATGGGTTGTTTAGCAGTTGCAGACCCATGGCATAAGCCATTGCTATGCCAGCCCAAAGACTAGCCCAGGTCAGGATCTGGGGCAGGATAGCCTGGGTTTGGCCTCTGCGATCTTGTCCATTTGCCTAGGGCCTGACCCAGTTGCCACTCAAGGAATACTGTGAAGGAGGGCCTATGTGGAAAAGATATAATCTACAAACCTTTAGAAATTAAGAAATGTAAACAATGCGGTGTGTAGCAAATGAAAGGATGGTGACAAAAATGGTGGAAGGTCTGGAAACCATGGTCTATGAGGACTGGCTTAGGGAACTGGGCATGTTTACTCTGGAGAAGAGAAGGTTAAGAGGTGTCAGGAAGTGCCACTAATGTTTAGCTGGCGTCCATTGCTCCATTGTGTCCTATTCTCCTTCCTTGATATGACACCCCTTTAAATCCTTAAATATGGCTATCATATCACCGCATAAGCCTAGTGATGCCCCTGCTTAACCAGATGAATTCTGGAAGTGAAAGAAGTCAGAAGAAGACTGAACCCAGAAAATTCTTAAATTTGATATGTATCCCCTGGGACAGCACAGCCCTCGAAACCTGTAGGTCCCAGTCAATTCAGGTTTGCACTATTTTTGTTCTTCTTGTTATTGTTTTCTCTGTCCATTGTTGAGATTTTCTGCCTTGATAAAGAAGGCTATTTTGTAAAACATAGGGACTAAAGAGATGGTCAGACCGGGGCTGTGGCAACTGCATGCTGCGGAGTCGATCTGGCACTTTGCTGCTCTAAAAATATCTGGCAAATGCTGCTCCTTTTTTGTTTTGTTTTTTAAAATATTTTATTTATAACCTTAATAACATACAAATAAAGCATAGCTAATGGTGTCATTTGCATACTAGTCATTTCTAGTAGCTATATTTGTGTGAGAGAAAACCTTTGACATTCATAATGGCTGAGAACCAAATACTCTTTTAACTCTTAACTTTGGTATTTTGTTTTTACCATACGTAGTATTTAAATCACAATCTCGACAGCAATCTTTACTTTTTCAAGAAGTTTTTCGTTGATCTGTTTCCTACAAAGTTACCATAAAGTCCCTCAAAGTTATTTTCACAGAGTTACTAAGCTCTCAGAATAAAAGTATAACAATCAAAGAGAAGGTTATTAAAAATAAATAAATAAATATTTGTAGCATCCAAAAGCCACCCTTGCCAAAAAGCAGCGGCTTTTCCACTCTTCTTTGGCACAGTGTGTCTGTGAATTAAAACAGACTACTCCATGATCTCAGTGCTGTGTATCACTTCATGTACCATAGCCTGGAAACATGTGGAACAAAAGCCTAGAATTAAAAAGAGACAGAGATAGAGAGAGAGAGAATTGGAAAACGGAAAGGATGCCCCATATTTAAATCAAAATCTGAAGACATGAGCTGTTAGACAAGACTAAGGGGTAACAAATCTTGCCAAGTTGACAGTTTGACCAAAGAGCCAAAATGCAAGGTGGTTTCTTGGCCTGTGCCTCTCATCTGGTGCAAAGTAAAGAAAAAGCTGGGACAGGAGGAATTGAAAGGGCACAGGAATTTCAATACCAACAAAAGCAATTAAAAAAAAAACATGCATGCACTTTGCAATTTTAAAGCCCTGAATCCTAGTAGAATAGCCCCATTGCCTTCAATATTTATTCACCATTCAACAAGTGACTCAATGGGTCGACTCTACTTGAAACTAGCCAATACCATTCAGGACATGCATTTAAACATAAAAGATATAATGCAAATGAAAGAGAACTATTCTATTAAAGTAACTCACCATAGCAATATAACCTAAAAGTCTTATGGAATCAGAGGAAGCTTAAAATGACAGAGAAGCAGCAAGCTTAGGGGGGTTGCAGACTGTCAGAAATAGTGTGAATTCAGTCCACTTTTAGGGTTAGGGTTAAGGTTAGGGAATCATGGGAACTGTATTTTATTGTGGCACTAGAGTTCTCTGACAAAGAAGGTTCAATGTCTCAGAAAAATAACAATTCCCATGATTCCCTAGCACTAACCCTAACCCTAAAAGTGGACTGAATTCACACTATTTTTGACAGTCTGCAACCCCCCTTAGAGTCTTGAAGTCTTAAAATTTCACCCTGACATTTTGCTTCAATAATCAAAATGCCATTCCACTAACAGAGGTGGATGATGAGTGGTCTGTATAGGCTGCTGGACTACAATTCCCAGTATGCTCTTCCAGTATTTTGGATTTGAAGCCTAATTAAAACCTGGGGGCCAACGCTTTCCAACCCTACACAACAAGGGTGTCATGACTCATAAGCCCCTGGCTATGGCTTCCAACTGCATGAACTAGGAAATTGGAAGGACCACAACCTCCAGCATGCTCCACAGGCAGCTCAGAGTTGAGCCTAAGAATACCTGGCCTGGGTCTGCACAGGCAGGAATACCTAGTTTACCATTGGTACTTCCAGATTAGTGGGAGGATGAATTGTCTGCTGAAAGTGGCAGTCCCATCCCCATGCACTGTTGTGTATATGTATATTTGAGAAATTTGCATTGGTGTGCTGCACTGACAGTATTGTTCTGCAAATATGCACTTGTACTATCAACTAGCACATTTGCAAAAATAATGGAATCAGAAGACCTGCTCAATTTTAGAAGTGAAAGTGATGGTGGGGTGGAAATTCTGGGCAGAAAGAGGTCACCAACCTGCCTACTCACCAACTCTCCCCCCATCCCCAAACTGGCACACAGGGATTTCCCGGAGTATCTGCCCTGATTCGGGGCAATGCAGGACTCTTTTTACTCCAGAGAGGGGCTGAACAGACAGGCCAGGATAGCATTGCTGAGCCCATTTTATTTTGGATCTCTTGCCCACCTGGGTTAGTCCCCAGGTCATTGCAGGCACAAGCATATGTTGGCATCAGTGATGAAAGTTGAAAAATCAAGGTCTATCACTTCTATATTTCATATCTGTTACTGCTTTGCTTCCCAGAACCTCCCATTTGAATTTTCTTGATTTCCCATTATAACTTACTCTGCATCCTAACATTGGATTACTGGTTTTTATTATCTTCAATCCAGAGTCCATTTCCACCTTTCTTACAGTACAAAAAAAAAAAGGTACAGTTCATTCATCTCACCAAGGATGGCTGTAATGTCAATAAGAGTCTCTAGGTTGCAATCCGAAGTTCAATCAGCCATCTAAAGTTTCTGAATCCCATCCCGAAAACATTTGAAGGACATGGGATAGCTCCGTTCAACTTCAGATTAACCCCTCACCTTCCAAAACACAGAAAGCTGCTACCAGGGAATGTTTCTGTTCATATGGGATGGGATTCATTTTGGGGAAGGGGAGTGCTTGAGGCGAAGTTCTCCAATATCCCATTGGGGTGGAAGAGGTCCCTGACCCCCTACGGCTGCCAACCCTGGTCTAAAATATTGCAAAGATGTGGCAGGGGAACAACTGAGTCCTTGCTCACAGACTTCCACTGAGAAATAAAAATATGAGCAATGCTGAGGGAAGAGGAAAGCACATTGCACAAATTCCTGAATCCAAAGCTTGGTGATGGTAGAGTCTTATGCCATCCTCAGGTTTTGTCGAGAATGTTTTGAAAAACTTCAAGGTAGGGTAGCCAGTGATTCCAAATTCCAAACATAGATGACAAGAAGAATATGATTCAACATGGTGAACATTCCCCAAGATATACTGGTCCTCCATCTTCATGTACCCTCCCAGAGACTTGTTTGTTTATTAATGTAAGGCTCACTAGAGAGGCTGAGAAACAGCACCTACCAGCACCTACCAGGGACATTGTTTTCTCTCTTCCTTATTCTTATTGAAAAATTGGAATCTAAAATGTCTCATCATAAACTGTTATTCAAAGTACCCACCCACCCCCTAATAGGGTCAAGCCAGCTCTGGACATTCATTCACATATTTACACAATTAAATGCAAAGCCAGAGAGACAGAGATTAGAATGCAGATTGAAAATTATTGAAAATGATGGGGGACATGGTTTAGAAAATAATACAGAAAAGAGGGAAGGGACAAGATGAGGCATGCATAGCTTTTCATTGATGATTTGCCTTGAGAGATTCAGAAGAAGTGGGAAACAAGGGGAAAGAAAGGCTGCATAAATTCATGGGCAGGTTCTAGGCATGAGCTATGATTCCAGATCATTTTTTTTCTGATGGCAGGCTGAGAACCTTGAAGTGGATCCATAGCATCACAGATTATTCAGGTTCATTCCCAAGACCAAAGAACCACTATGGCCTAAGCCTCCTGCTATCCCAACACCCCCAACAGCAGAGAGAGCATTGCCTCCCACAGGAAAAGGTTCACTGCTACCAAAAAGAAAGGGATCTGGGACAGTGATACGAGGTCCAGGTTCCTCAATCACAAACCCGGATAGCGAGACCTGGTTCATGGAGAAAGACCTGACTCCAGACAGGATGCTCAGATTGCCGGCTGATTCTGAACCTCCAAAGCCAAACCCACCAAAACCGACACCACTGTTGATAGAGGTGACTCTGAAACCAAGCATCAAGAGAGACAAGAGCACAATATTTAGTCATTGACTGGGAAAATAAAGGGATCTGCTACCTACGATCCTGCTGTCCTGTTTTGATCCTAGTCCAAATCAGTCACCCAACATAGAGCTTTTTTCCTCTTCAATGCACCTGTTAAATGCTGAGATGTTTGACTACTTATTTTATATGAATGATTTTATGGGAATGTCCATGTCTTCTCTTCTACCCAGGCTCACAGCCGCAGTTGTTGGGGATGCTTCATGTCAGTGAGGGGACCATCCATTCCTGGGACCATGAGTTCCCCCCCCCCCCCATGAGAATAGTTTTCAATCTTCTCTCTGTCTGAGAGTTTTATGTAGCACAGGTTCTGTACTGAACTAAAGAGAAAGGGACCAAATCTCACCTTGGGGACACTGTGACTATCAGAGAGACACAAGGAGGGACTTTTGGATTTAAGGGAAACATTATTAATTGGAGAACAATGTAATGCTACTTATTAATTGAATCAATGGGAAGTTGGTGGCATCTGTGAACTATCATCTCCCTGTGTAGAGATGCAAAAATGTTAGAAAATAAGCATAAAATGATCAGAAAAATTAGGATCTTTGTGAGTGTAGAAACCCTAATGAGAAGAATTTTGAACTGATTAGAAACCATGCCCTATGAGGAACGACTTAGGGAACTTCGTATGTTAAGCCTGGAGAAGAGACGGCTAAGAGGGAATATGATAGGCCTGTTTAAATATTGAAAGGATCTCATGTCGAGGAGGGCGCTAGCTTGTTTTCTGCTGTAAGGTACTGCACTTAGAGTGGAAAAATGAAAAGCATAGATATACAATGGAGGACACCTGGATGAATGAGATTATGTGTGAAAGGGATCAAGAAGTCTAGGTGGACCACAAGCTGAACATGAGTCAACAGTGTGATGCAGCAGCTAAAAAGGCCAATGCAATTTTAGGCTGCATCAATAGAAGTATAGTGTCTTGATCAAGATAAGTAATAGTGCCACTCTATTCTGCTGTGGCCAGGCCTCACCTGGAATACTGTGTCCAGTTCTGGGCACTACAATTCAAATAGAACGTGGAAAAACTGGAGAGTGTCCAAAGGAGGGCAATTAAAATGGAGAAAGATCTGGAAACCAAGCCCTATGAGGAACGATTTAGGGAGCTGGGGATGTTTAGCCTGGAGAAGAGAAGGTTAAGAGGAGATATGATAGCTGTGTGTAAATATTTGAAGGGATGTCATATTGAGGAGGGAACAAGGTTTTTTTTCTGCTGCCCCAGAGACAAGGACCTGGAACAATGGATGCAAGCTCCAGGACAAAGAGATTTCACCTCAACATTATGAGAAACTTCCTGACAGTAAGGGCTGTTGGACAGTGGAACACACTCCCTTGGAATGTAGTTGAGTCTCCCTCCTTGGAGATCTTTAAGCAGAGGCTGGATGGCAATCTGTTGGGGATGCTTTGATTGGGAGTTCCTGCATGGTAGGGGTTGGATTGGATTTGTGTGGGACTCACAGAAGCTCCATCCCCTCAGCAACAACACACTCTCCCAAGAGTTTTTAAAAGTTCAACACTCACCCACTTAAAATGGTTGCCCAGGAACTGCTCACCTCCTCCTCCTCTCTAGCAGGAACTGGCCTAGAAGGCTCTGGAAGGACTTATATAGAGCTAGACTGCTATCCTCACCCCCTAGTGACTCAAAAGTGTGACTCACAGACACTCCATCCCCTCAGCAACAACACACTCTGCCAAGAGTTTTTAAAAATTCAACACTCACCCCCTTAAAATGGCTGCCCTGGAACTGCTCACCTCCTCCTTCTCTCTAGCAGGAACCAGTCTAGAAGGCACTGAGAAGAGCTATATAGAGCTAGATTGCTATCCTCACCCGCTAGTGACTCACAAGTGTGACTCACAGAAGCTCCACCCCCTCAGCAACAACACACTCTGCCAAGAGTTTTTAAAAGTTCAACACTCACCCCTTTAAAATGGCTACCCAGGAACTGCTCACCTCCTCCTTCTCTCTATCAGGAACTGGCCTAGAAGGCTCTAGAAGGCTCTGGGAGGAGTTATATAGAGCTAGACTGCGAGCCTCACCCCCTAGTGACTCACAAGTGTGACTCACAGAAGCTCCACCCCCTCAGCAACAATACACTCTATCAAGAGTTTTTAAAAATTCAACACTCAGCCCCTTAAAATGGCTGCCCAGGAACTGCTCATGTCCTCCTTCTCTCTAGCAGGAACTGGTCTAGAAGAGTCTAGAAGGCTCTGGGAGGAGTTATATAGAGCTAGACTGCTATACTCACTCCTTAGTGACTCACAAGTGTAACTCACAGACGTTCCATCCCCTCAGCAACAACACACTCTCCCAATAGTTTTTAAAAGTTCAACACTCACCCCTTAAAATAGCTGCCCAGGAACTGCTCACCTCTTCCTTCTCTCTAGCAGGAACTGGTCCAGAAGGGATATTAGTTGATAGAAGAGGTGCTTTAGTCAGCTGGGACATGAACCAAATTCTATAAAAGCTCATCCTTTTCCTGCAGTTCCAACATCTTCAGTCAACTCTTCTTTCTTCCTGAATTTTCTCCAAGAAACATTTAAGTCTGTTTCCCCAAAGAATATTTTCATTTGTTCATGTTGTTGTTATCTGCTATCAAGTCAAGGTTGACTTTTGATGGCCCTACAAATGTAAGCTCCCAATAAACCATTCTTAGCAGACCTGGTAAGCTCTTGCAAGTTCAGGGCCAGAAATTCCTTTTTTGAGCCAATCCATCTATAATTGTCCTAAATTTAGATGGACTTGAAGTTGGATAAATCTTCCAGCTATAGACTTCGAACCTTCAGTTCACTGACAACTTCACAGTTTTACAATTGAGAGCACCTTGGGTATCATGAACTGGTGGATCTCAGCAACAATGGCTCAAAGCTATTGACTTCATGCATTCCTTATAATTCCCAAGAGATCTTTGAATGGCCACTAAGAGATGCCAGAGTCTCTCATCTTTATGTCTTCTCAATCATCCATCTCTTGCTATTCATTGACCTATTCCCTACCTATTCATTGATGATAGAATGTCCTTCATTCCTAATTTAAAGTAAATAAAGGAACAAATAAGTAAGCATTATGTAACATTTTTCACATAAAGGTGTGCAACCTTACCTCTCTTCAGATGCTTTTGGCTATAACTCCCTTTAGCCCCAGACATTATAGCCAAAATCTTTAGATTAGAAAAATCTTAGTCAAAAAGCTCAGTTTGACATTCATTACCCAGGGCTTGCAGTGGTGGATCTGGATGACTGTCTAGCCAGCAATAAATGCCACTGGGAGGACGTAGGGGAAATTTTGGAGGGGTGGGCAAGTATTCATAGATTGCATGAGAGGCAAATGAGACCAGGACTTGCAGATTGGGTAGTATTTTCAGCTAGTCACCAGAAGGTGGAGTTGCACGAGTTTTTGAAAGACAACCTGTTTTTAAAAAATTATAAACTGTTCAGGAATAATAATAATAATAATAATAATAATAATAATAATAATAATTTGTACCCCACCCCTCTGCATAGCAATTGGGGAGGCTTCCAACATAAAAATACAACACAATAAGATCAACGGCAAACCCCAACCCTCCCAACCCTTAAAAAGTTATTAAACTGTACTTCTATTAACATATCCCTAGTCTTAATGCTAAACTATCTGGGGCACCACACACAATCGTCTTTCATTATTCTGTTTCAGATTTTCATGAGCCTCCCCTTCCAAGCTTTCATATTGTTTGAAGGTTCATGAAGGTGAGACATATCTTATTCATTCCTTTTATTGTTCCTCTTTTTCTGGGCTGCTGAATTCCTGATCTGAAACAGAACCAATTCTCCACAGCTTGTGGTTCCTTCTGTTCTACTTTCCTTTTGCATTATTGCTGTTTATATGAATATTGGTTAAATAATCACACAATGTATAGTAAGGTATGTAATTAAACATTAGCAGCTATAGAATGACATTCTTTGCTATAGCAGGGAAGCGTAGCTATTCTATTCAGTGAAGAATAACAGTATCCTTCTATCTGGGATGGTTATCTTTTTGCACAATGCATGCAGCTTCAGGAAGGACACGAAGGAAGGAAGGAAGGAAGGAAGGAAGGAAGGAAGGAAGGAAGGAAAAGAAGAAAGTGAAGGGTAAGGGTAAGGGTACACCCATCTACCCACCCAGATGAGCCCTGTCAACCTGGAGATCAACAGGATGACAGATATCACAACTAGACTACACTAAAGCTAATAGATACCATCGTAGAGGAGCTCTAGAACAGGAGATAGTTATCTGTCACAGTTATTATTTCCTATCCTAGAGGCTCTTCTATGATGGTTCTGTTAGCTTTAGTATATTCTAATTGTGATATTTGTCATCCCATTGATCTCCTGGTTGATCGGGTTTTAAATAGATGCGATTTAAATATTAACAACTACAGCATAGCATTCTTGGTTCTAGAAGGAACAGTTGTGGCACGTTTGGAGACAACCTTTATGTCCCCTGAATATCCTGGGACTCTCAGAATTTTTTTTTAATGTTAAGCATTAGAGGGAGGCCTTACAATCTATTAAAAAGGTAAAATGTTTGCAGAGGCTTTCAAGAACAACAGTTTACTGTCTTTCCTCGCCAAAAAAGGTTGAGTCAGAGATTTCTGAGGTGTCAGTGACAGCACATCCTCAGGCTCACTTTACTTTTCTAACATCTTCCCCAAATGTGAATCGAGGGTTGGACAGATGCTGATGAAATTTCCACTCATCTAAAATGTTTATTGAAGATGTTATTCCTCACCTGGAATACTGTGTCCAGTTCTGGGCATCACAATTCAAAAAGGATGTGGAGAAACTGGAGCATGTCCAAAGGAGGGCAACTAAAATGGTGAAGGATCTGGAAACCAAGCCCTATGAGGAACAACTTAGGGAGCTGGGGATGTTTAGCCTGGAGAAGAGAAGGCTGAGAGGTGATATGATAGCTGTGTTTAAATATTTGAAGGGATGTCATATTGAGGAGGGAACAAGTTTGTTTTCTGCTGCTCCAGAGACTAGGACCCGAAACAATGGATGCAAGCTGCAAGAAAAGAGATTCCACCTCAACATTAGGAGGAACTTCCTGACAGTAAGGGCTTTTTGACTGTGGAACACACTCCCTTAGAGTGTAGTGGAGTCTCCTTCCTTTGTATACAATTGGACTTGAGCATCCATGGATTTTGGTGTTCACAGGGGGTCCTGGAATCAAACCTAAGCGGATACCAAGGGCCCCTTTGCAGAACTCAATTGCCCATGTTCCCCAACTCTTGTTGTTTTTGGTGGTTGTCAGTTTGGGACTTGTGAAAGCTTCTGGTACTATGGAAGAAGCAAAGTGGAGGACAGAGTGTTCTGTTGATAATTGCATTATGGGAAATCAAAAATAAAATGGGCAAATTAACCAAGAAAATAAGAGAAAGGAAGGAAGGAAGGAAGGAAGGAAGGAAGGAAGGAAGGAGAAGGCATCATAGTAATGTTAAGATTCCATAAACTCATCCTACATAAGATACAGACACTTATTTCCAATTTACTTTGGATTTATATGGTATAATTAAATCAAATAAAAGATGAGGCATTTCATTTTGAGGCATTTCTACCTTTCATTTTGAAGAGGCACTCATTATACTGAAGTTAAAATAAAGCAAAACACAATTCAACTTAATTAAATTTAATTAGAACAGACTCACCAGTGATCTCAGACCTTCGATGTCACTAAGTTCACCTTAGCCAAGCAATAGGTAGAACAGTGGTAAAATATGGAACAAAACACAGTGAAAAATATAATTCTTTAATATAAAAAAGCCAACTCCACCCTAAGGCACAATCTGAGAAGGTGAGATGTCAGTGGAGGAAATGTCCTTCCTCTTCATCCTGGTCAAGAATCTGCCAATGGAGAAAGCTGGCCAGTAGAGGGACCTCATCCGTTATTGCAATGGGGGACCTGCTGCCTTCTTCTCTTCCTTCTCCCCTTCCTCCTTGGTGTCTTCCAACATTTCATAGAAGAAAGTACTTGTGCAAGTTGATCTTAGAAATGAGGCGGAAGGAGAGCCATACTGGAACATTTTAAAGGCAGCTGATAGAATGAGGATCAATGGGGGCTGTCCCTGCAGTGAGTAGGCAGCAATGGGGAAACAATGACATCCTCTATTCTGCTGCTGCTCCTCCTCCTGTTCTTGTACTTGTCCTCTTCCTTCCCTTTCTCCTGCCTCTTACCCTTGTCAATGCAAGATATTGCAGATATCTGAGTTGTGCTAGCATTTGTAACTAGGTCTATGGAAATAATACCCTTCTGATCTTTCTGGAATGACCATAAGTAATCTATGATGTTACAAATCCACTGCCAAGGCTCTCAGCCTGCTATTTGCAAGAAATGATCTGGAATCATCAATGATGCCAAGAACCTTCCCATGAACTTTGCCTGTACTTTTCTTCCTCTTCCTTTCCACATCTGAACAACTGAAGCCAAACAATCAGCAGACACTGATATCTTACTTTCTATGTTTTGCCTTGTTGCTTGCCTGTTTCCTGTACTGTCATGTAAACTGTTCTTTCCATGTTTTCAATAAAGCTCATTCTGTATTTTAATTTGTGCTTCTCTGTGTTTTTCTTAACCCCATTTAAACAAACATCTCAATTAATGATTGATGCTGACTTGTATCCATTGAAGCAGAAGTGATAGAGGGAACTGGGTTTATGGGGTACCTTTTATTTTGAAAAGAGGGAAGATGGTGACTTGAATCCCATTGCTAGGGAGAATTAGATTAGACCCATTGAATCAATAAGAAATCACTAACTACCATTTAACAACTGATAGAATGGATCTAGCCTACAGGGAATGATCAATAGGACTGAGTCCTTTCCCCAAACCAGACTATTGGTCTATGTTGGTTAGTTTTAGTGCAGTACATCTTAGGGATAAATGGGCAGATTTTATACACACATGCACACAGAAACCTAAGCAGAAAGTGAACAGGTCTGAAAACTGGATGGATGAGTGGAACATGATCATCAGTAGCCCTCCTTGGTTTTCTGCATAATCCTTGGACAGAACCTGCAAACTGATCCATCTGTAACTCTGGATTCCACTGGATCAAACTTGGGAGTTCCAGGGTTCCAGGTAGGAATCAAACCAGGACTGACTGGGATCAATTTGTTTTTACAGACCCCTCAGAGCTTTTGCAGACACTCAGCAACCACCTCAGATCCACTGGCAGCTTGCAGAGACACGTTCTTCTCACAGGACCCCCGAACTGGACCCTCCATTTCTGGAATAATACCTTCTGCAATCTTGAAAGTCACTATCTGCTACCACCATTTATATCATCAGTTCTTGTATTTATGTGTGACTGAAATAAAACTACATGCGGACCTTGCATTCAGGAGTTCTGTTTCTCAGAACAAATATACTGTGTTTGATCTCTGCTTTTACTTGCAAAAAGCCCTCTCAGAAGCTTTACTTGGACTTTTAAAAATTCCCTTATTAAATATTGGTTGTGAATGCTCTCTGAGACCCTGGCATTTTGGGTAACATCACAGTCATCACTGGTGAGGTGAGTGGATTTTAACTTCGGATGACCTACAAGTAGGATTGAAATGGACTCCATGATGGATTAAAAGTAATGAAAAACAACACTCAGATGTTATGATTCAGAGTGAGATTTAATAGGAAATGAAGACAATTTAGACATAAGGTTCTGAGCAGCAAAGCAACACCAAACATGAAAGACAGAAACGATTGACCAGGATGCCCCAGCTTTTAAGAGTGCTGAGCATCTCTGGCCTTCTTCAATTTGACATATAATTTCAGATAGAGGGTATGCATGACTAAATGTCAGACCAGCAGCCTCAAGCATAGATTAGTAGATGAAAAGCACAGACATGAAAGAGAGGTGTGGACCTGAGTTTTGAAATGCTGTGTTCGGTGGGGATTCAGATTGAACACAACATATTGAAACCCAGGTCTGAATTGACATATTTGGATACGTAGTGTGGTCCTTTCCTTCTTCTTCTTCTTCCAGTTAGACAGTCCTTAAGAATCTAGCAAGGGAGAGAGCAGATGTTGCTTCCCAAGGAACCACTCAGATGTTGAGAGCCAAGACGACCACCAGAGAAACTGCCAAGCCCACTACTGCCAGAGAAAGTGCTGCCTCCAACACAAATGGGCTCACAGGTGGAAGCCAGGATGGCTCCTGGTATAGTCATAACAACAGGAGATGGCTGGATCATAACTTCTGCTGGTGGAAGCTGGCTGATAGGTTGAGGAATGACCCCAGACAGAGTACCCAGCTCAGTGGAGGTTGTGCTTCTTCCATTCAAACCAGAAAAGCCAGGAACTCCCAGGATTCCTCCATATCTGCTACCGCCAAGGCCTGAGGATCCAAGGGGAAAGACTGGAGTGGATGCACAAGATGGAATAGCACAGGATGGCAGATAGCAAGACATGGCTGAGTGAGGGGAGAGAGGCTGAAAAAAGCAAGAGAGAGAGAGAGAGATTAGTACACAAGCCGACCTTAAACAATGCCAGTTCAACATCATTTATTATCACAGTTTTCAGAAAAGCAAACGAGAGCAACATTGGTAGAAATATTCACAAGTGTCTACTAGCATGCGATTTTATTTATTTTTTCAATAGTTGTAAACTTTATTCTGTGAAGAAAGGCAAGTTAATCATAATAATCCTGATAAACATCATGAAAATGAAATTTCACACAGTGAACATATTTGTGCATTTTTTAAAACAACAACAACAACAACAACAACAACAACAGGAAATATTAGTAAACTGCTGGCAACATATGTATGCTAGGTAATATTAGGTATAACACTGCATGTATGAGATCAAAGGAACATCATAATTTATTCCAAAGTGGTGATTTTAAAAATAACATTTAAAAAAATACCCAGTGAATTGGTCTTAAAATTGGAAACCTAAGAAAAAGCAAAATTTGCAGGCTTCTCCATGCCTTTCCTAAGTAATGATTTAAAGTTTTGCTGAAATAGCAAATTAAAAAAATGAAATCTGCAATACATTAGCATAAATTGTAGCTCCTGATGCAGAGAATTATATCTAACCATGAGTTAGAACACATTCATTTATTCATTCCATGGTTATCCATCTGGATGTTCTCACAAGACCTTTCACATTCTCAGCACTGATTCTTAACAGTTTCCCTGGTTTTCAGGCAGAGTTGTCTTCAACTCCGCTTGGAGATACCAAGAATTAGACCTGGGGCCTTCACGATGATAAAAAAACCACAGAGTTTTGAACCCCTTCCTCTAGAGGAAAACCCTCTCCCTCCCCACACACACATATATGGATTAAGATTAAAACCAAATAACAAGATCAACCCAAGAACAGTCTGTAAATAGATTACAAGGTTCAAAAAAACTTATCTTTTCTCTAACCCCCCCCCCCAAAAGGTGTACACATAGTTTCCCAGTAACCGATTTAAATATGAAATGGAGTTTGCAAAATTCAAAAAGGGAGACCATTTTTTTTAGATGATATGCCACATCCATTGGGGGAGTTCCATTCTCTCAGAAAATTTTTCCATTAAAAGGGAGTCCCATATTCTTTGCCACCAACCTTCCAGATTTAATTGGCTGGTTTTCCACTTCTGAGCAATCTCCGTAACAGCAATAATATATATATATATTAAAAGTTTATAGCTTAGATTTTTATTAAGATCAATAAAAATTGACAGAAGTACTAAAACAGGGCACAAATAAAAATTGTATTAGTAATCTGAGAGATTATAGAGAGAACTTTTCCCCAAAAGTTAAAAATTTGAGTACAATAAAACCACATAGGGAGCCATGCTCCTCTTCAACCATTTTTAAACTGGTGCAAAGCCCATAGCAGATCTCACCCTACTAAAAACATAGCAAGCTATTTCTAGCACAAAAGGCATACTCACTTCTCTGAAGAGCAGCTGTGTAGGACTGGGGAGAAGTCAAGTGAAGTTGTTGGAAGAGCTCAAGAGAGCGGATGCTTTTATACTGTTTTGGTAGCTTTGTGGTTTGAAACCAGACTTTTCATTAATGAGGAATAATTCTGTGCATCATTTTGGCTTACTCAGGAAGATTTGAAAAAGTGACTAAGAAATATATACCTTTATGAACACGCCAACAACTTTTCCCCACCCCACTGATGTAATGTGTTTGTGTGTGTGTGTGTGTTGGTGTGAATATGTATATTTGTATTCATGATTACATTAAAAATTGCATCAGTGGTCCATACCACCTTATTGCTTTGTATCATGAGAAGCAACCTGATCTCTTTTGGGGGTCTTGGACAGTGTGCCCCATCATCTCTGAATGTTGGCCAAGCTGGCCGAAGAAGGTCGATGATATGGTGGTCCAAATCAGCTGGAGGGCACCAAGTTTCAGAAACACCACATACCAGACATTTATATCTTTTCGCATACATTGCGATGCTTGGTCTAAAATTCAAACAATATCTCACCATTGGTCATACTATCTGAGGTTGATGGGATCTATGGTCAAAAATTGTTTAGCTTTTTCTTTGTCCACTGGGGTCTGGAATATCAAATGTCATCTAGTGAGTGGAAGAAGCATCAGCTGTCATATAGATATTCTGGTCCATGGGAACCAAAACTATCCAAACCAAAATCCATAGTTGGACAACATTTTGATTAGAAACAGCTAAAGTGTTTGCTTTAGTTTGCAAGTCCTCGAGAATTCCTTTGATTCCCCCAGATTCCATCACTAACCTAGTTGCTAAAATAATGCCACTTGAAGGAAGGGTGAAGAAGCAGAGAAGTCCACATTTTGGTCAAATGATGTAGCCACCTGGTCCCAAATTAAACTTCACCACAAGGTAGAACTTTAGATGAGAATTCAGACATTAATAGGGTAAGACTCCTATCCATGTTGGGTCTGCACTTCCAATCCTTTGGCTCTTATCATGTTCGCCTTATCCTTTTACATTTAGGATCTTTCCCAGGGTCTGATACTTGGGCTTCAAGGTGACCCTTGTATGGAACAAGTGAATGTGTTGATTGCTGGGCTCAGAGGAATAATGTGACAGAGTCATCCTGATCAATTATTAAATTTAAAAAGTTAATATTTATTCTGATAAAATAAACATCTAACCTAATGCACAGTACATTGTAAAAGCTCAGTTTTGTATAAATATCACTTGTCTCTGAACTCTTCCCACATTTGTAGCTCCTCCAAATCCTCTTTGGATTGTCTCCATTCTCTTCTTCCTAACTGACCCTCTATTCTTTCATTGCTGTTTGCCTTCAAGTCATTTCTGACTTATGGCAGCCTTAAGAGAAATCTATCAGACTATTTTTTGATAAATTTCTTTAGAGGAAGCTTGCTGTTGTCATCCTCTGAGGCTGAGAGGGTGTAACTTGCCCAAGGTCACCCAGTGGGTTTCCATAGCTGACCTGGGATTCCAAGCCTAGTCTCTAGAGTCATAGTTCAAAACACAAACCATTACACCACAGTGACTCTCTGTTCCTAGCTGATCTATTTCTTCCTGGCCGTATCTCACCATTTAACAGAGAAGATCCAGGCTATATCTTTTTTTCTCTATCAGCCCTCTGACACATCATTGGAGAGAAGATTTAAAGATAGTAAAATCATAAATCAAAGATTGGATGTAAGAAGTCACATAATTGTTTTAACTGACACATCATTCAATGGGCTGTGATTGGTGAGCTTTACCCAGGCTTGCCCACTTTCTCATTTCTCAAGCCATACATATCGATATCTACTGGGATAGAAAGGCAAGGTTTTCAATTTCTGAAAACTCCATGTACGTGTGAACCAAACTTGAGAGTGACCAAATCTGGGGCAACCTCATCTTTCCAAGTCAACAGAAGAAGAGAATGGCAGCAAATTATCAGTACCTTTGGCAAATCGGCACCATCTTTCCTTTGAATTCAACATTTGGCATGTTGGCTGCATTATGGGGAATAAATTCATCAAGCCCTCCCTCAATATTTTCTTCATTCTGCCAAAATTATATCGAAAATGATTGCTCACTGCTTTGATAGAAGAGAATCTTTGTGTGACACAGCTTTTCTTGAGGACAAAAACACAGCCATTAGTGTTTAATTTGGAGACTGGGTGTTGTTTTCTAGTCATCGCAATGTTTTGCCGCGTCAATCCTTTTGAAAGACAAATCTGCTTTTTGAATGATAAAATCTTCAGGAGTCAAGCACTATTATTAATATTAAACTATCCAGAGCACCCAGAGCAATCCATCTTTCTGATTAATTTTTTTTGACTGCCATGTCTTTTGATGCATTCATTTGCTTGTGAGGCAGATGTTCATAAAGATGAAACACTGCATTCCATCCAATCCCTTAACTGTTTCTTTTGTCCAGGCTTCTGACTCCTTTAGGTTTGCAATTGTGGTTCCTTTTCGTTTGCCACTCTTTTGCATAACTGCTGTCCATGCTTATATTGATTAAAATAGAATGAGTCCAAGTTTATGTTATTCTGTTTAAAATTTATATCCCATAAAGGAACCAATTTTATAATAGATTTAAATACATGTAATTTCAATATTAGCAATTACAGCATGGCATCCTTGGTCCTAGCAGGGACAATTGTGGCACATCCATGGACAATTTTTATCCTGGGACTCTCAGAAATGGATAAACATAATGTCTTAATATTTAAGATTAAACAAGGAGGCCTTACAATCTATTTAAAAGCTAAGCTGTTCTTTATAGAGGCTTTCAAGAACAACAGATCATTCTCTTTCCTCACCAGAAAAACGGTGAGTCAGAGATTTTCAAGGTGACATCCTCAGGGCGACTTCATTTTTGTTAATATCTCCCCCAAATACGAATCTAGGGATAGACAGATGTTGGTGAAATTTCTGATCATCTGAAATTTTTATTGAAGAAAAAGAAGGAAATGTGCAGAAACTAGGGAGCATCAAATTGACCTATAGAAAAATGGGTAAACATGGCTGAAGATGTGGAAGGATAAGATGTTTCTTAACTGAGAAGTCCACTATCTCCTTTTTCTCTTGACAAAGGAAAACATCGAGGGTCACTCTTAGTGGACCATTTGCATTGTTCCTGCAGGCTCAAGTGAAGAGAAGAGGATGGCATGGGGCTAAACAGAAGGAAAGGGGAAAGAGTGGATGAGAATCATGTGACATCCCAGATGTGATTGGACCACAACTCCCAGCTTCCCAGCAATGTCCAGCTTTCCTCAACACTTGCAACCTTGGTGAATGGGGATTTGCAGTCCTACAACATCTGGAGTCCTCATAATTCCCACCTGTGTTCAACAAAATCCATTTTTAGCTCATGGAGATGGGGAGTTCATGGATTCCATCCCCACTGGCCAGAGAGTTGGTTAAGATTCTGAAAACTCCTTACTCCTTTTCCTGAAGATCACAGGTTGCTGGTCTGGTTTAGAGGAGAGGTAGGGAACAACAGTTCAGATTGGAGTTTTTTTAGTCTTTCTAGCCATTTCAAGCCTGGGGCTGAGCCTAACCTACTTTGCAGGGATGTTGTGAGAATGAAAGAGGTAACGGGAAGGACCATGGATTCCCCTTGAGACTCTTAGATAAAAATGTGTTTTTTCTTCTGTTTCTTGACTGGACCCTGTCAAACAATCATGGAGTTGAATGGGAACCCATAGGCCATCAACTCCCTGGCCAAGGCAGGAACACCAGCAAGATCAACCTCAACAAGTAGCTGTCCAGGCTCTTTTTGAAGACATCCAGAGAACCCCACACACATCTTTCTGGATAATACTGAACTATTCTTACTGTCAAGAAGTTCCATCTACCCTCCCACAATCATAGAAAAGTAGAATCTTAGAGTTGCGAGACACCATGAGGACCATGTAGTCTGACCCTCTGCCATACAGGAATGGACATAGAAAACACTCCCAAAAGAGGCCCATCCAAATTTTGTTTAATCTCTCCAGAGTTGGGAGGAAGATGTTGTCTGCCTCTCCACAAGGACAGTGTCAAGAATCATAAGAACCTACCTCTGGCCTCCAACTGAAAGCACTTGGAAAAAAAGAAGAACCTGGGAAAAGATTGGATCCAAAGACATACTACTTTTCGAAAAGGCCCACCTGTGACAAACATAGTCTTCAAAATCTGTAGGCCCCATTTTATTCAGACTAGCATTATGCCATTTTTTTAAAATAATAAAGACAACCTGTTTTTCTGGGATGATTTTTGAAATTTCTTTCCCACCCACATGACTAGAAAGAGAAGGCCACTTTGCAGAACATGTTCTCCATCATTTCCTTTGGTTCTTTTTGGCAGCTGCCATTTTGGGTCATGTGAGAGCTTCTGGTACTATGAAAGAAGCAAAGACTGTTCTGATGCAAATTGTATCTGAGGAAGGCAAAAACAAAACAAAACAAAAAGAACAAGCAAATCAACCAAATAAAAGAATAAAAATAGGAAGGAAGGAAGGAAGGAAGGAAGGAAGGAAGGAAGGAAGGAAGGAAGGAAGGAAGGTGAGAAGGGTCTGCATCATAGCCACTGGTAATGTTAAGATTCCATAAGCTTGTCTGACATGAGGTATAGACACTTGATGTCCAATTTAGCTTGGAATACAAGGTATAATTAAATCAAATAGAAGATTAGGCATTTTTCCACCTTTCATTTTGGAGAGGCGCTCATTATACTGAAGTTAAAACAAAACAAGACACAATTCACCTTAATTAAACTTACTTAGAATAGATGAGCCAGTGACCTCAGAGCTTCAGTGTCACTTAATTCACCTTAGCCAAGCAATAGGTAGAGCAAATGTATAGCATTAAAAAGAAATGCTGTGGGAAAATGAACTACTTTAATTTTACAAAGTCTACTCCACAGTAAGCCACAGCCTCAGGATGTGAGCTATTAGTGAAGCTATTATGTCCTTTCTCTTCATCCTGCATCCAGGTGAGAGCCATAGGCCAAGAAGCCATATTGCATTTCTGCTTTTCAACTCACGCCTCCAGTGAGTATGAATCTGTGAATGTGGCAGATTTGCATCAGATTGTCAGCTGAATGAATTTCACACTGATATCTATTTCTTCCAATGTAATTCTCCCCCACCTTCCAACAGCTATATCTTGAACCTTTGGGTACAAAATGATTGGGATGGACAATAGGAGACATGTTTGTAACTTGCAAAGCATCATTGCAGATGGATCCATTGGGATGCTGTTAGGAAAACAAAGTTCCAGATATTCACAGTTCTTTGAAGCAGCCAATCATTCCCATCCTGGTTCCAAAAACATGACTGGATTACAACTTCCAACCTCCTTTCCTAGTGTAGCCAGTGATGAGGAATTCTAGATAGGCTCAGCTCTCCAATGAGTGAGGCAAATGCCTCAGGTAGCACAGCTGTACGGGGACCAAATTTGACTTTCCTAATCCCTACTAAATTCTGCTCAATTAAAACATACTGCCCAGTGCTCTCAAAACTTTAAAATGTATCAGTATACCTCAATTTAGAATCTAAATTGTTGTCAAAGTCAAAGTTTCAGAAGTAGATAAAATAAAGGGAGAGAATTTAAAAGAAACACATAAAGTGTAAAACCAAAGAGGGAAAAATCTCAATCTCAGGAGATTATATAATACTACTTACCACTCCCAAATTTAATTTGAATTTGCACTGCAGCCATGTTTGATCACATGGCTTTTGCAGTGGAATCCAACCTTAGACTAGATTCCCGCTCCAATGAGCAACTGAAAACGGGCTCTGGCAGCCATTTTTCCAAGTCAGAACCTTCCGACTTGGAAAAATGGCTGCCGGAGCGTGTTTTTGAATGTGCATTGGAGTGAGGATGTACTCTGAAATCAGATTCCACTGCAAAAGCCATGTGATAAAACATGGCTGCAGTGTGAATTACAGTTAAATTCAGGAGAGGTAAGGAGTATTATTTAGGGCATGAGATAATCTCTTCAGTCTAAAAGCATGTAACTTATCTTGACTTGGTATATTGGCGTTGGATCTTTCTTGAGCCAATGCAGATTTCCTGTTGCACATCCAGCTGAGATAAATATTTATTTTCCATATCTCCCCAGATGTATTGAGCATGACCTTGTTAGACATAAAACACAGACTTAGGGCCTAAGCAGACTGCCAGAAATAGTGCACATTAAATTGAGGCACTGCCCTGGCTCAGTGCTAGGGAATCATGGGAACTGTAATTTATTGTGGCACCAGAGCTCTCTGACAGAGAAGGCTCAATGTCTCAGAAAAAAATACAGTTCCCATGATTCCCTAGCACTGAGCCAGGGCAGTGCCTCAATTTAATGTGCACTATTTCTGGCAGTCTGCTTAGGCCTTTAGATGAGCCTTAGGGGGGTTGCAGACTGCCAGAAATAGTGCAAATTGAGTCCACTTTTAGGGTTAGGGTTAGTGCTAAGGAGTCATGGGAATTGTTGTTTTTTTTCTGAGACATTGAGCCTTCTCTGTCAGAGAGCTCTGGTGCCACAATAAAATACAGTTCCCATGATTCCCTAACCCTAACCCTAAATGTGGACTCAATTTGCACTATTTCTGGCAGTCTGCAACCCCCCTTAGATGCTCATCTGGTTCCCTAAGGAGAAACCCAAATCTGGTTCCCAAAGGAGGTTAGACCACAACTCCCAGGATTCCTAGCTAGCATCCCTAGCTCTGCCATTAGTCTCAGTAGCTCAAACATCTCAGGTTGCAGGACATTAACGGGGGCTGATTTTCTGTTCCTTGACTTGCCCTGGAATGACCTGCTACTCTGGAGAGGCACCTTTCATCCACACAGCTGTTCGTTGGAAGGGACTGCATCTCTCAGAGCCCGCAGCACCCACCTCACCCCATCCTAGGTCAGGAAGCAGGAGGTAGAAGTGATGCCAGGGAAAAGCCCTGCCCTGCTTCTTGAAGGCCCAGTGCTTGGAAGCAGACCATTTCGCTTGTCAGTCCTTTTCCTCTTGCAGAGTTCTGAAGACTCACACAGCCAGCCATTCAAGAACTTGCCAATGGAGAAAGCTGGCCATTGGCAGCAGTAGAGGGACTTCATCTGTTGTTGCCTCGGGAGTCCTACTACCTTCTTCTCTTCTTTTTCCCCTTCCTCTTTGATGTCCTCCAACATTTCATAGTAGGAAATTGGGACACAGGTGGCCCAGCAACCTTACAGTGTTGTCAAGAGGAGGAAAGTTATGAGTGAGGAAGAAGCGATAAGCTAGGAGAGGCTGCAGCCTCCTAGGGAGGTCAATACTCCACCTCTCCTTCCATTTTATCCTTATTCAGTTAACTGGGAGAAAACTACTTGTGCAATTTGATCTAAGTTTGCAGGTCGTGAAGTAACCAGAACACGAATGGGGAAGTGCGGTGGAAAGAGAGCCAAACTGGGAAAGTTTAGGTGGAATCTCTTTTGAATATTGATCCTGTCATTTGGGGTATTAGCTATCACTTCTTATTTGGTGTCATCTGCCAATTTTATTAAGCATTTTATTCCAAAACCACATCTAACATCCCTGAGTTTGCCAACCTTTGTGATGGGTAGAAGTCAGGGGTCTGTAACTGGGTGCCCTCCTGATGATTTGGGCCATGATAACATCTATCTTCTTTAGCCAGCATGTCCAATGTTTGGAGACGATGGGATACACTGTCCAGTACCTCCAAAGGCCATCAGGTTGCTTCTTCTGATACAAAGCAACAAGGTGGCATGGACTGCTGATGCAGCCTTTTTAATGTAGTCATGAAGATATATGTACACAACCACACACACACACACACACACACACACACACACAATCAATGGGGTGGGAGAGAAGGTGTTGGCATGTTCATAAAAGTAAATATTTCTTAGTCACTCTTTCAAATCTTCCTGAGTAAGTCAAAATGATGCACAAAATCATTCCGTACTAATTAAAAGTCTGGTCTCAAACCACAAAGCTACCAAAATAGTATAAAAGAACTGCCTCTCTTGAGCTCCTCCAACAAGTTCTCTTGACTTCTCTTCAGTCTTTCACAGCTGCTCTTCAGAGAAGTGAGTATTCCTTTCATGCTAGACATAGCTTGTTTTGATTTTTAGTGGGGTAAGAGCTGCTATGGGCTTTGCACCAAATGGTTGGTGAGTGTTTTCTGCTAGAGGAAGGGGTTCAGAACTCTGTTTTTTCTATACCATTTTTGAAAATCTCAGGTCCAGTTCATTGGTGTCTCCAAGTGGTGCTGGAGAACAACACAACCTGAAAACCTGAAGACCTGTTAGGGGTCAGTTCTGAGAATGTGAAAGGAATGACTTGTGCGAATATCCAGATGGATAACGATGTAATGAATGAATGTGTTCTAACTCATGGTTAGCTATAATTCTCTGCATTCATGTATTGCACATTTTATTTTCCTAATTTGGTATTTCAGCAAAACATTTCATCATTACTGTGGGATATCGCTTTAGACAGGTGTGGAAAAATCTGCTAATTTTGCTTTTTCTTAGTTTTCCAATTTGAAGACCCTGTCATCGTGATTTTTAAATAGATTTCTTTTTAAAGCCACCACTTTGGAATAAATTATGATGTTTCTTTGCTTTCATACATGCAGTGTTGCACCCAGTATTACCTAACAGACATATGTTGCCAGCAATTTACTAATGCTTCATCTTTTTAAAATAATAATAATAATTGTACAAATGTAAACTCTGGGTGTGAAATTTCATTTTCATGATGTTTATCAGGATTATTATGATTAACTTGCCTTTCTTCACAGAATAAAGTTTACAACGATTGAAAAAAAATCACATGCGAGTAGACACTTGTGAATATTTCTACCAATGTTGCTCTCCTTCGCTTTTCTGATAACTGTGCCAATAAATGATGTTGAACTGACATTGTTTAAGGTCGGCTTATGTACTAATCTCTCTCTCTTGCTTTTTTCAGCCTCTCTCCCATCACTCAGCCATGTCTTGCTATCTGCCATCCTGCGCTATTCCATCTTGTGCATCCACTCCAGTCTTTCCCCTTGGATCCTCAGGCCTTGGCGGTAGCAGATATGGAGGAATCCTGGGAGTTCCTGGCTTTTCTGGTTTGAATGGAAGAAGCACAACCTCCACTGAGCTGGGTACTCTGTCTGGGGTCATTCCTCAACCTATCAGCCAGCTTCCACCAGCAGAAGTTATGATCCAGCCATCTCCTGTTGTTATGACTATACCAGGAGCCATCCTGGCTTCCAGCTGTGAGCCCATTTATGTTGGAGGCAGCACTTTCTCTGGCAGTAGTGGGCTTGGCAGTTTCTCTGGTGGTCGTCTTGGGTCTCAACATCTGAGTGGTTCCTTGGGAAGCAAGATCTGCTCTTTCCCTTGCTAGATTCTTAAGGACTGTCTAACTGGAAGAAGAAGAAGAAGGAAAGGACCACACTACGTATCCAAATATGTCAATTCAGACCTGGGTTTCAATATGTTGTGTTCAATCTGAATCCCCACCGAACACAGCATTTCAAAACTCAGGTCCACACCTCTCTTTCATGTATGTGCTTTTCATCTACTAATCTATGCTCAAGGATGAAGGTGTGAAATAAAGTCATACCCTATACCTGTAACCCTATGTCAACTTGAGGAGTGACAGGGATGCTCAGCAATCTTGAATGATGGGGAATCCTGGTCAATCCCTTCTGTTTTTCATTGTTTGGTACTATCTTTCTGCTAAGAAGTTTCTTTCTGAATTGTATTCATTTCCTATTAAATCTCACTCTGCATCATAGCATTTGAGTACTGGTTTTCATTATCTTTATTTCACCAAGTTAATGAGAAACAATCTAGATATTAGTGTGACGTTTAAGCAGTAATCCAACATGTTGAATCATGCTCCAAAAACAGGTGCAAGACCTTTGATATCTCCTTTCAACTTGAGTCTAACCCCCCCAACTAACAACGCAACCCAGGAAAAGTTTTGGCACATATGTGGTAGGATTAATTTTGGAGAGGGGTGTGATAGACGTGTAGTCCTCCAAGTTTCCATGGGGGGATGACAATGTGCTCCTTAGCCCCTAAATTTCTCTACCTTGCTATGAAATAGATGGCCTTTGTGGTCATATCGACATATATTTAATAGTAGGGATGACAATTTAGGCATACTAGTACATCCAGGTGGGATCATATCACACCAATGTTAAACAACTCCACTGGCTGCCAATTAATTTCCAAGCAAAGTATGAAAGGTTGGCTAGAATGGCTTAGTTTTGGACCAGGGTACTTATAGGATCATCTTCTCCCATATAACCTGCCCAATATACCAAAGTCCTTTGGGGGGCTTTTACTTCAATTGGCCAGGAATAGGCTAACAATTGCCATCCAGAGGTCTTTTTCTGCATCTGCACCCAGATGGGGGAATGACCTACCAGAAAAGATTTGATAGATTTCATAGTTTCATATGCTGTCTGGATTTAAAACATCACTAAAGACCAGGCTTTTCCAGCAGGTATGCCCAGATACATTTTAAATTTGAATTTTTAAAGTAAGAATGCTCTACTTTAAGATATATTGGTTTGAGATACTCTTTGGGTGACTTTGGGTGAGTTGCATACTCTCAGCCTCAGAGGAAGACAATGACAAATCTCCTCTGAACAAATCTTGCCAAGAAAGCCCAATGATAGGTTCACTTTAAGGTGTTATAAGTCGGAAATGGTGTGAAGGCACATAACACCAACATGTTTATTTGTTTATTTTAACTGGTAAGGGTTTGCAACTGATTTTTGCACCATCAGGTTTTTTCAAACTATGAGCACTGGTATTTTAAATGCTGTGAAGTCCGAAAGGAATGACTTGTGAGCTTAGGTCTGGTACAGATCACATGATCTTGCAATGTATATGAGTTCAGTATCTTTTTAGCACATATTCTGTGCACATGTAAGTGAAATCTTACTCTTTCAATTCGTATTTCTGACAATACAAGGAAAAAACATATTTTAACACAAAGAGGTATTCCAACAACAGGATACATTTCAGCATCATGATGTAATAACAACACATTCCCCAAAGAGATCATTCCATTGAAATGTCAACACACACATTGACAGGTATAAAATCTGATTTACCCAAAACTCTGAGGAATAGAACTGAATAGTTGGATGGAGCAAGTCTGGTGAAGCTGTTGGAGATGCATGCACATTGTGGGCAACCCTTTTATAGCATTTTAATTTTCATCTATTATTGGCCCCATGGCTGGTATGGTGAGTCCTCTTTTTGCCTGAGGCTTTCATTAGCAAGCAATTTTTTGAAAAGCTTCAGGGCCCAAATTACTTTATTGAGGAACAAATATGGGACAAACAGCAGTTTATTGCATTAAAAAAGTGACCTACCCCTGCCATTTTATTGTTGCTTATAGAATACAGCCAGGGATTATTGCATGGAAAATGCCACCGCTGCAGTTGCCCGATTGCATCCCACCTGAATCCCAGCTCCCAATTGTGCTCAGCCGGCCAATTTGCAAAAATGGGAAGCTTTGTCAGCTCTGCAGAATGTACCTTCCTTAGCTTAATACTTTGATCTTCTCATTTTCATTCCCTCCCCAAAACCCCCCCCACTTCATTTGCTCTTTCCCATTCTTTAGAAGAGCAAGAGCTAAGATCGCTTTCATTCTACTTTGGGAACGTGAAGGTCTTCATCAGCCATTTGTCTGAATCCCACCTGCATTTTTCTTCCCAGCATTTTTCCCTGTCAGATTGTAAGGATTCCTGGGGAGTTTTCTCTTTTCTTCCAAAGAGTCTTTAAAGATACAGAAAGGTTGTATTCATTAATATTGTCCCATCCAGCGGATTGTTCCTCAATCTCTTTTGTATGAAAATATTATGGGAACCCTACAATATCTATCTGGTGATGAAACTTTTTTTCTCTCAGTTCCTAATTTCCTTACACATCTGATAACGTTGACTGGATTTACAATAGCCTATGCCACAAACTGGTTTCTTTCAATTAGTCTCAAAGAAGCTACAAGCTCACTTTGCATGAAATCTTGTGGGTCACTCTCAAGTAGAAAAGAATAATCTAAACAGTTGTTAAAAAGTTCACATGCAAGTAAACCCAATTGATTTAACATTCTTCTCTATTTGCAACTATGTATAGGACAACCATGAATCAAATACCTACATTGCAGAACAAACAAATATGTGCAAAAAACGTGTACAATCCCTTATACAGCTGTGGGACACCAAACCAATTCTGGGCATTCACACTGCCTTGGAGTGTGGTGGAGTCTCCTTCTTTGAAGGTCTTTAAACAGAGGCTGGAGGTCTTATTATGCCTTATCATGTCTTATTATGAGAACTAAATGACAAGTTTGATTTGGTCCCATCCAGCATGCAGAGCTCTTCTTAGCTTGTGCTTCCTTCAAACACTGCACCCAACCAAAGACAATGCATCAAAGCCATAGTTGAAAATGTCAGAGCCTAGAGCTCTGTAGGTTGGATAGGCTGAAGAGAACCATCCAGAAGTCTTCTGTTGCATACAGGTGAATCTGGAATCAGAATAACATGATGCAAGATGAACCAATTTGCAAGATAGGTGATTGACCCCAATTTCTGTTGGACAGTATGGTTACCTGTTGGACAAAGGCTTCAGGAATGAGTAAGAGCTGGACTTCTACATATTTCTACATATTATCTACCAAGTGGTTAGCTGATAGCTGATTTGTAACAGTGGACTGAAAACTGGGATCCTTATCTGTGGGAGTTAGCTGAGAACATGAAACATTACCTGGCATCAAATACCATCCTCTCCACCATTGTGCACCATGTCAAAGCTATGAAGGTGTGAGTATGTGTCAGAAAGGGAAAAGGAAGGCGAAGGTATGATACAACTGTAGCTATTATCACAGACCGCATCTACACTGTTGTCTGGGAAAGCAGCCAAGTGTTGACAGCAGCTGGGCAATTAATCAGTAGCAGAGATAAGCCAGTTCACATAAACAGCAAGCAGAGTTTTCTAGGGAAGTCAAGGTATCAAAGAGCAGGATGCATACAGAATGATCCAATAATGGTCAGGACTTAAGGCAGATAGAATCATCAAGAGCAGGTCCAAAGTCTAGCTGCTAGTGAACTTTGGTTCTCCAGGTGTTTTGGACTTCAGCTCCCAGAAGCCTCAGCCATCTTGATCAATGGTCTGTGATTCTGGGAGCTGAATCCAATAATAATAATAATAATAATAATAATAATAATAATAATTTATTTATACCCCACCTCTGGCAGGAATTTCAAGCAGCAAAGATGAAGAGTCAGGGTCAATAAATACCGGTGCTTTTGCCAAGGGCATCAGTTAAACTCTGACAAACTGCCTAGACACACACAAACTGATTGTCCCAAGTGATCCCTGATTACTCGGCTACTCAGTTTTTCTGATAAAGCCTCTTGGAAAGGTGCATACCCTTCCTTTTTGACCTATGTTGGCTGAAGGATGGCATGGCTAAGTCTGGCTGTTCCTCCTCCTTGTTGTCCAAGTTGGCATGACTGTCTTCTGGCATTGGTGCCAATGAACTCATGCCAGATTCCTTATCATCCTTGTTGACAATGTTCCCTGCAGGCACAGGTGCTGGTAAGCTTGTGCCAATCCCGTAGTCCATCTCAGAAACAGGTCTGAATTCTCCTGTGCCTTCATCCCCTGAATCCTCAGCAACCATACAGAGCATGACAACTGTAGAAATAATGCAGTTTGACTGCCACTTTTAAGTATCGTAGCTTCATCCTATGGGATCCTAGGATTTATAAATTTACAAGGCCTTCTCTGCCAAAGTGCTGGTGCCTTTACAAAAAATGCTTTTTTCCATGCTGATGCTCTTAGCCAGTTTATCTGTCTCCTTTCTGGTTCCAAGCCTGCATGGATCATATACCAAAACTCCCTCCATCATTCATGTTCAAAGATATAGCCATGTTAGTCTGTAGAATCAGGGTGTAGAAAGATCTTGTAGCACTTTTTATACTAGCTGAAAGAAAGAAGTTGGCAGCATGAGCTTTCATCAAGGTTTGATTTGATTTGATTTCTAGAATTTATATTCTATCTGTCTATTTTTCAACATGAGGATGGTTGGACCCTTAGATAAAGAATCTGTGGATATGGAAGGCTGATGGTAATGCAGTTTGACACCACTTTAAGTGATGTATCTCCATCCTATGGTATCCTGAGATTTGTAGTTTTATGATGTATTTAGCCTTCTCTGCCAAAGAGTGCTGGTGCCTCACAAAACTACAAATCCCACAATTCTGTAGGATAGAGCCATGGCGGTTAATGTGGTGTCAGACTTCATAATTTCTATAGTGCAGATGTACCCTTAGAAAAGTCAGGCAGTGAGAGCTCCCTCGTGTCTTTCCTTATCTCTCCGTCTTGCATACTTTCCCTGAAGATGCATGCATGATGGAAGAGGATAACCGTCCATATAGAAGGACACTCCTGCCCTTCAGTCAATGCAATTCCCCTGCTGTAGCTGTTAATGTTTAATTACATTTAATTACAATATTATATATTGATGTTTCAGCAACATAGGCATGAAGAGCAATAATGCAGAAGAGTGGTGGGACAGAAGCAACCACAAGGTGTGAGCTGTTGGTTATGCTTTAGGAATTCAGGATCCAGAAAAGAGGAACAATTAAAGGATTGAATAACAAAGCTTGCCTTATCTTTATGAACATCTGCATTCCGTGCGGATGAAGACATGGAAAGCCATGCCAGCAAAAACTGAGACAGAACAAAAGAAGACAATTTGCTTGAGGTGCCCAGGATAGTTTAGGAGAAAATATTTAGGCTGGGAATGTGTTAATGGTTGTGCATGACTCTCAAAGATCTTATCTTAAAAATAGCAGGTTGCTTTTCAAAAGAATTGACACAGCAGCACTTCATGGTGACCAGAAGAAAATACCATCCAGTCTGCAAATTAGACTGTAATGACTGTGTTTACATCTGATGGGTTCCTTGAGAAAAGCTGTGTCACATCATGGCTCTCTTTGCATCAAAGACTTGAAGAGGCTTCATAGGTTTAAGTAGAAACAAACTGAACAGATTGAAGTGTATTGAACCTTTTCACTTCCCGTAATGCTTTCAATTTGCTAAAGATGGTCCCTCTTTGCCAATGATGTCAACATTTGACTGGCATGTTCTTATTCAATTGACTTGAGAAAGGCAGGTGGATTTTTCCTTTTATAGTTTTATTTTCTGCATTAGTTTCAATCAAATTTATTATATTCAAAAGGAAAAGCATTGGATCTAATGGTATTTTATATTTAAAATTTCAGAACTTTTCTTTTGTATTGCTTTTCAAAATGCAGATGCAGACTGGGGCATTTGGACAAAGAAATAGAAAGGCAGATTGGAAAGCAGAATTAGCTTTATTGAAAATGTGGGAAGAATAGTTTGATGGCAGTAGGCATGAAAAGCAATGAACAGGACAAAGCACAAAAGAGAAGAAGAAAAAAAATAATGTACTGATTTTTGAAGTTGAGAGTTTCAGATGACAAGGTGGAAAATGAGAGGAGATAGAAGATGGGAAAAAATTCATGGAGAAGCTCTTGTCTTCGGTGATAGTTCCAGAAGATTATTCTTTCCTGATGCCAGGCTTAGTGAAACATGAATACATTTGACAATGGATGGTTGTTCCTAGGAGACATGAATTCCAATTGGCCTAGTCACAAATTGTATGATGTCCATTTAAATACCTTGATCCAAAAGAGTTACCCCTCAGTCTTCCAAAAACGGAAACCAAGATCCTGATTGCCAAAGCCTCCTGCTATCCTCCAACAGCACATGGAGTGTTGCCTCCAACTAAGACAGACTTACAAGTAACAGAGAGGATGGGCCCTGGGATAGTGAGAACAACAAGAGGTGGATCAATGTTGACCTCTGATGGTGGGATCTGGTTGATGCAGGAAGGCCTGACTCCAGACAAGATGCCAAGACTGCTGGCTGATTCTGCCAAGGCACCACCTCCATAGCCAAAACCACCATAGTTGAGACCATCATAGCCTAGATTTCCATGGGCTTTCAGACTTCCTGATCCAAATCTAACGGTGGGTGCAGAAGCACAGGAGTGGATGGCACAGGCTGGACCACAATCCACCATTATTGATAGGGGTGACTCTGAAACCAAGCATCAAAGGACACAGCGGGTACAGTGCTTATTAATTCAGTGGTAAGTTGGTGGCATCTGCTACCTACAATCCTGCTGAACTATTGATATCCTAGTCTCAGTTGAATTTCATCCAGCCTTCAAAACCTAGCCCACAACCTCTCAGTGAAATTCATTGCTGGTCAAGCAATAGCCCGTATCCCTCACTTCAACTCTGAGATAATGAATGCTCTTCTGATCTCTGATTGGAAAAAAATATGATGGAAAGACACTGGGACACACAGCAGCACAATCTACCATTGTGAATGGAGTTGCTTCTAAAACTAGTTTGTTGAGGAGCACAGTGGATGCCTTAACTAAGGGGGAATTCAGAATACCTGCTACAGATACTGATCTCATATGTTTTATCCACTCCAAAGCTAATGCTTTGCCTGATCTTTAGAGCACCTGTTCAAGCCTCTATAGTCAAACCCCAGTTCCTAGATCCTTTTTATTTCTCTTTTTCATTATTAGTTTTGCTGGGAGAACTGTTCTATGAAAATTTGGGTTTCTTCTTATGTTCAAATTCATGGCAAGCTCCCAGCCCGTAAGGGAGGTGGTAGGGCATGATCTGCCCTACCAGAAAAGTTTTAAAACAGAAATTTAAAAATATTGAAAATATTTTCAAGCCATGGATGCTTGAATCTATGGACAAGAAAAATGTTCATATGGAAGGTGGACTGTATTTCAGAAGCTTATGGGAGCACTTTATGGGAGGGAAGACTGTGGCCTGAATCCCAGTGTCTGGACCCAATTAGAATAGATCCATAGAATCTAATGTTGAATAGAAAATTAATTCAGTAATTGAATGGGCTTTATATAACTGGAAAAAAAGGGATTTAGGGCAACATTACAGCAACTGTGGGAAGCTGGGAAATGTGGACTTTCTAGTTGTGAGGAGGCTGAGCCCCATTAACTCTGCTGGATTTTAACTGGAGGATACACAAATATTCAAGGATTTCAAATAACGTTGTCCCAGTAAGCCAGCCCTTCCCAGCCCATTACTCAAACTACTGCCTAACCAACACTACCATAGCCACCATTGAGAGCACATGGGCATTGCCTCTGGTGACAGCAAAAAGCTCAGAGGTGTCAGAAAGCAAGGCCCCTGGGAGAATCATGATGTCAAGGAGTGGCTGAAACCCAGAACAAGGCTTGGAAAATGTTCAAAAACTTTGAGTGGAGTGGAATCTATGAAATTATACATCACTGTCACTAAGAATGGAGCAAGAAAAGGCTTGCATCTCTAGTATTAATTATTTGTGTATTCATCATATTTGTACCCCATTCTTTATAGATGCTCTCAGATAGTAGTGCTATTGGTCATTGATGGAGGGCCCTCTGAAGACTTTTTTATGCCTAAGGAAGAGGACAAGATGGCAGACCCTCTCTAAACCATGTAGAGAAACTAGCTGAATTGGCAGTGGATGGGATTGCATCCTTCAGCACACCTGGCTTGGCTAGTTTAGAGGGCTCAGGACAGGTCATATGGTGTAGACACCGCTCTGTGCTTTAGCAGAAGCTGGGAACTCTGGAGGAACAGTCCAGGGCTTAGTTATTTTACCTCCTAACATCTGTTGCTCAAAGAATGTTGCCCCATTCTGCCCAATAGGAGACCTGGTCCTCCCTTGGTCCAAGCCACAGGACGATCAATACAAGCTTACATTATAACAAAACCAAAAATCCAATGTTAGCATGCAGAGTCAGTTTTATTAAGGACTGAAGTTGGTCAATCCAAAAGAATAATAAAGAGTTCAGAAAAGGATAGGCGAATGAAAAGGTTTCTCCATTGCATATATGATTATGATTACAATTATTACTTTGACAAAAGGTAAAGCAGAACTAGGTTAACACAATGTGTTTCTGTTTCAATGTGAAGTCGATGTTATGCTTCTGTTTCCTCTTTGCATCTTCTCCAGTTTACCCATTTGGCACATTCTTGCTCAGCAGAAGGGCCATAGGCAAATAAAAAGGAGAACATAAATAATAGGAACATATAGAAACCATTAAGACTGGAAGGGGGTGGGGGAAGAAGAGTTGTGAAAGAGATAGGTGGGCCTGATATTTAGTGATGCCAAACATTGCCTCAGTTCCCAAGGACTTCACCTGGAAAGAGAGTGCTCAGCATAGCTCAACCAAGGCCTGAGTTTTCCCCTGGGAGTTGTTCCATTATTCCTTTTCCGGGATAAACAGTCCATGAGTATTTAGTTGCAAGGGTAGCAGTTGAAGCCTCTTGACCCCAGGAATCCATGACACTGCCCAAAACCCCTACCATAGAGTCCACCACTGATTCCACCACCAAATCCACCAAGGCCAAATTCATTACTAGCACATGGGGTATGCCCTCCGACAGCAACAGGTTCACAGGAGGCAGAGAGGATGGGTCCTGGGAGGGTAACAATAACAGGAGTTGGTTGGATGTAAACCTCTGATGATGGGACCTGGTTGATGCAAGAAGGCACCACTCCAGGAAGCACACCCAGGCTTTCAGCAGAGACACTGCTACCAAGTCCTAAGCCATACCCATACCCAAACCCAGAGCCAAGGCCTCTGCCAAAACCGCTGCAATCTCCCGATCCAAAACCAACAACTGGGGCAGATGCACAGGATGGGACGGCACAAGAGGTTCCACAGAGAGGCATTCTGTTGAAGGATGGAGGTGAGTCTGAAACATAAAATGGAAGAACTGTGTCAACAGAAAGGCAGAATAGAGAGTGGATGCCTGTAAATGTTGAGGAATGACAGAGGTTCAGCTAGGATGTTGCTGCTGGGAAAATGTGAGATAGGGTATTGGACAATTTATTAAAAGAGTTCAATGATGAAAGTGCTGGAAAAAGATTCCTCTTAATTCAGACAGAATCACATAAATGCAATAATTATTCAGAATTATTTGATCCCAGATTGAAAAACAGGCATCATTGAGGGAAGAATATTAAACCAATGAGAATCTTGCACAGTTTTCTTATAGAACTTGCATACCAAAATGTTGCACAGAAATTATTCTATGGAGGAAAACATTTTGTTCCAATAACTGATTCTCTGTGCAGGAAACTGAATAGGAGATATGTTTTTTGCCAAAACAGGAGCTTTTCCCCAAAGCATAAATCTGGAGCAATACATTTAAATATGAGAACACTGCATAGCAATATTGGACTCCTAAGGCATCAGGGATCAAAACACTTTAATTGTTTGTCCTAAGTGTTGTAGCTTCATCCTATGGAAATTGGGGATCTGTAGTTTTACAAGACCTTTAGTCTTCCCTGGCAAAGAGGGCTGGTGTCTCACAAAACTTCAAATCCCAGGATTTTCTAGGATGGAACCATGGCAGTTAAAGTTGAGTCAAAGTGCATTATTTGTACAGTATAGACACCCCTGAGGTGTCAGTGGACAAGAAGCTCCAGAAGCTGGCACCTGGCATGGTAAACAGGGCTATTTCAAATCATAAAAGAACAGTACAAATATTGAAGGGATGTCATATTGAGGATGGAGCAATCTTGTTTGATGCTCTTGGTGTTTTGTTGTATTATTATTATTATTATTATTATTATTATTATTATTATTATTATTACAATCTTCCAGTTGTCACTCACTGGAATTTTGGACCATCTATGATTTGGCTTCTCTAAATTTTGGACCATCCACTCTTTTATTCAGATACGTTGTCAGTCCCTTTCGAATTGCTCCCAGAGCACCTATTACTATTGGAAGCTCAGTTGTTTTATTCTCTCTCAGGAGTACTATTATTCCTTTCTCTAAAACTAAAAGATTTATTAAAATAAATGCAACACAAGTTGAAACATACAAAAGGTCAATATGACAATGGAATTACAGTATCAGTAACATGATTGATCAGTAACAGTTCTGGGCATCACAATTCAAAAAGGATGTTGAAAAACTAGAGCGTGTCCAGAGGAGATTGACTAAAATGATGAAGAGTCTGGAAACCATCAAGCCCTATGAGGAACGATTTAGGGAACTGGGTATCTTTAGCCTGGAGAAGGGAGGGTTAAGGGGTGATTTGATAGCCCTCTTTAAATATTTGAAGGGATGTCATATTGAGGAGGGAGCAAGCTTGTTTTCTGCTGCTCTAGAGAATAGGACTCGGAACAATAGATGCAACCTGCAGGAAAAGAGATTCTACTTCAACATTAGGAGGAACTTCCTAAGAGTAAGAACTGTTTGATGCTTCCTTGGAGAGTGGTAGAGTCTCCTTCTTTGGAGATCTTTAAACAGAGGCTGGATGGCCATCTGTCAGGGATGCTTTGATTGTGAGTTCCTACATGGCAGCATAGGGTTAGGCTGGATGGCCCTTGGGGGTCTCTTCCAACTCTATGATTCTATGATTCTATGACAACCAATCCAAAAATTAACTTTTTTATCTTATTAACTCAGAATCATCATTTCTTTATTTATGCTTAGATCAAAGGTCATTCACATATCAAGCATTAAAATACAATACAACATGCAAGAGCAGCCTTATAAAAGTACTATATAAAATAAATAGCATAACAATCTTGCACATAAAGAATTTAAAATCCAATTCATTTACAACATATAAAATATAAATAATAATAGTATAAAGGAATGATAGCATTCCCAGAGTAATCAACACCAATACCAGCAATATAGCCTGCGCAAATTTTCATTGCTGCCAGAACTCAGAATAAAACCTATAATAACAGAAGAAGAAGAAAGCAGCTGGGATATTGTGACAGTCCAGCTTCCTTTAAAAACAAACTGTTGGAGAATTTGAAAGAAAGAAAAATAGTGAAACTCACCCCTAATTCTATGCCCATTAATAGGGTAAATAATTTTGAGAGGATATTTACACACAGAGCTAGAGCTAAGATGCACGTACCTGCTCTTTGGAGAAGAGAAGAGAAGTTGAACAAGAGACTGCTTGTCAGGTGAAGCTGTAGAGAGAGCACAGAGCAGAGGTGCTTTTATACCATTTTTCCAGAACAAGCAATAGTTTGGCAACACCCATTGTATCTTGAGGCATTAATAAAGTACAATCAAAATTTCTGCATATGCATCATAACACTCATTAAATGGGATGACATCAGGGAAATCATTAAGACCTTGCCACTTCTTCAGCATGTTTTGAGGGCATCTCTGTGTACTATTTCATTCTGCTCCCTGTTTTTCTTTTTCTTCTTTTCCCTGAGGATTTTTTTTAATCAAGAGATACATTTCTCAAAATTAGACAGCTGCCTCACCATTTCTAAGAGATCATAAAGAGCAAAAAAGGGGGTTATCCCAAGAGCCAAAACCATTAATCAACATGGAAACGGTAGTGACGAAATCAGGAGAATATTGAGGCCCTCAGTGCAAGGGACCAAAGTCCCATTCCCTCATCCCATTCTGGCATTGTCTTGTTTGGACTATGCACATCCCAAACTTCAGTTCTGGTGCAAGCATTCCAGATTATGTCTGATACAGTCTTCACTAGATCTGAGGTTGTTGTTGTTAGATGCCTTCAAGTTGATCTTGACTCATGGTTATCCTAGGTGAATCAGACATCTCCAACCCCCCTTATCCTCTACCTCCCTGCTCAGGTCCTGAAGGCTCACGCCTTTGGTCTCCATGACTGAGTCTATCCATCTGGCATGTAGTTTCCCAAACAGCATTTTAAAATGTGAAGCCAAAGGCTTTCATGGCTGCTGTTGTTGTTAACAGCACTCAAGTTGATCTTGACTCATGGAGACCCAATGGATGAGACATCTCCAAGACCTTCCGTCCTCTGCTTAATTCCTAAAACCCCTTAATAAATACCCATGGTGACCTCCTTCATAGAGTCTATCCATCTGGCATTCCTACTTCCCTCCACCTTCCCCAGCATTATTGATTTCCCTAAAGAGTCCCCTCTTCTCATGATATGTCAGACAGTCTCAGCTTGGTCATCTTGGCTTCTTCCAGGTACGTTTTCAGCTTGATCTGCTCTAGGACCCACTTGTTTGTCCTTCTGGCTGTCCATGGGATCCTCAGCACTCTTCTATAGCCCCACCTTCTCTCAAACGTATTGGTTTTCTTCCTATCATCTTTCTTAACTGTCCAGCTCTCACATCCATACATGGTAACAGGGAATACAATGGCTGGCATCCATAGTTTTTTGTGGTTTTTTTCGGGCTATGTGGCTATATTTTGAAAGAGTTTATTCCTGATGTTTTGCCAGCATCTTCTCTGAAGATGCCAGCCATACCCATGAGGGTCAATCACCAGTAGGTATGGCGGCCATCTTCAGAGAAGATGCTGGCAAAACATCAGGAACAAACTCTTTCAGTACATGGCCACATAGCCCCCAAAACCCACAAAAAACTAGGCATTTTAAAAACTTAGCTGTTACTCTGGATCTTCCAGGAAGTTCCAGAGCCCTCCATTTATGCACGGAAGCAGCTGTCTTCACGGGTGTCCCTCTGGGTGACCCAGTGTATCTGCCACTGCTGTGGGTCAATTTTTTTCAGTCCAGAATGAGGTGCCCAGCAGTATGACCATTGCTGGGTGCCTCATTCTGACACCAGAAATGAGTGCTCTACAGTGTTGGCAGGTGCACTAGGTGGTACAGTGGTGGCACCCATACAGATAGCCATTGTGGTATGGGAATAGCAGACCAGGTAATGGAGGGGAGATTGGGGCAATTGTAGGGCCAGAATATTTGGCTTCTCCAGACTGTCTAGATTGGTGGCCTTCTTCTTATCTTTCCCTAAATAGGTGAAGTCTAGACCTTTTGTTATCCTGATAGGAACTTTTTATGGTGAGCGAGCTTGCAATAATGTTCTGTATTGCCTGTGATGTTGTTGTGTGCCTTCAAATCATTTATGGCATAGGGTTTCCTTGGCCAGTTTCTTCAGACAGGCTTGCCATTGCCATCCTCTGAGGCTAAGAGAATATGACTTGCCGAAGGTCCTAAGGTTTCCCTGGCAAGATTTATTCAGAGGATGGTTTTTTCCAATACCTTCCCATGCTGATGAGAAAGTGTGACTTGCCCATGATCAGTCAGGAGCGTTCCATGGCTGAGTAGGGACTTGAACATTTGTTTTTCAGAGTCCTAGTCCAACTCTCAAGCCATTACACTACACTGTATTTCAGACTGGTTTAGAGGAGGTTTGCCATTAGTGAGAGCCAGCTTTGAGTAGTGGCTTGAATGTTGGACTACAACACTGGGAGACCAGGGTTCAAACTCCACTGGGGCATGGAAACCTACTGGGTTGCCTTAGGCAACCTACACTCTCTCAGCCTCAGAGGAAGGGAAGAACAAACTCACTCCGAACAAATTCTGCCAAGACACCCCCATGATAAGATCACCTTAGGATCACTATACATTTACAAATGTCTTAAAGACACATAACAATGTTTGCCATTACACATTCACCATCACTTGGAACTCTTGGCCATTTTGCAACAGGAAGTAATGCAATGGACTGTCTGATTTTTAAAAGGTCTGTCCTGGGCTTAAATGGCCTCTAAAAGGTGATGAAAATGCCCCCATGCCACTAGGGTGGCATCTGCATGGGCCAGGACTGTGGATGACTTTGCAATGAGGTCAAAATGAAGCACTCAGCTTCGATCGCAAATCTGAAAGACAGTGTGGTGTAGTGGCTTAAATTATAGAATCATAGAATTATAGAGTTGGAAGAGACCATGAGGGCCATCCAGTCCAACCCCCTGCCATGCAGGAACTTCCAATTAAAGCATCCCAATTAAAGCTTGAGAGCTGGACTAGGACTCTGGAAAACCACGGTTCAAATCCGTGTTCAGCCATGGAAATCCATAGAGTGAAGGGTAGTGCCCAGTTTGGATGGCACAGTGGGACATGTTTTAAACAGCTGCCTAGTGTTGGTATGGAGGCCTCCAGATCTTCATAGATCTCCAGATCTCCACAGATCTTCTGGGAAGATCTGGAACAATGTGTTACTTTAAAAAAAACTGTTACAAAAGGTGAGTATACCCCATGTTTGGAGCTGAACGAGCCTAGCATGGTCTGGACTGTTCACACCAATCACAAGGGTTGGGCCCTGCATCATCTGGAATCACCACCAAGAGGACTGGGGGAATCCATTTTATTTAACCTGTGCAGACAGGGCCTTAGAAGTCATTTGAGGCATTTAAAAAGACCCTTTGGGTGGACCTGATGACACTTTGTCCACCATTCCTTTAGATCCATCAAGGTTTTTCTTATGTTCAAAGTGAATTTCTCTCCCTGGTCACATTGAGGGGTAATTTCAGGTGGATGCCTGAAGCACCTAAGAAGAAACCAACACAAATGCTGGGAAGAATGTGGCATAGATAGATTGATAGAGACCATAATGGTTTTGTTCGTCCCAGTTACCTTTTGTGAATGAGAAGAAGTTTGAGTGACGCACCTACTGGAATGTGCAGACGTGGACTATCTGGGATGCTCATTAATGCCTTTATCTGATTCCCGACAACACAGCACAACATGCACTTAGTGCCCTGAAGCTAAAGCAGGTAACACATTTGTTGCTAAGTTGGCTTGTTCTTGCCAAGCTAATATATTTAACAAAACACAAGATGAAATTCCAGATAAGCAGAACAAAGGATCTAATTAAAACCAAGTTCTTTCCTAAATCCAACATTTTTGCAGAAATCAGCACAGTACATAATTTGTCAGCATCCCTTTTGGATGAGTTCAAAGAGGTGGGGAAAAAACAAAGAATCAGTACATCGGTTACTAAATGAAACTAAGATAGCATGATTTTTATCTCTTAGCTGCAGTGATAAATCATGCATATGACATGCTATTTTCAGGTCACAGCTAATAGTTTATCAGAAGGAACAGGGCCATCAAAATAAGCACTTCAGAAAAATGCTGGAAAAAGCAGATCTCCAAGAGGCCTGTAGGGTTGAGTAAGAAGAAATCAAGATATCATCTAAAACCCTGTTATTATTCACAACTGGACTTGACCCATTCAATGAATGGGATTGACTTATATGCAGACCCACCACTCAACAATTGATTTGATAGCTCTACTTTAGTTGGGCATAACAAAAAAAATTTGACCATGGTCTCCTTCTAAAAGAAGCATAGAATGAATGTTTTAGAGGAATGGGTGAAAATTCAGTTTGCTTTATTGACCTTCATCTCCGTATTTGCAAAGTCACCCCCACCATAAATTTGATGGAGAAACCTGTTAATGGAAATATTCTAAAAAATGGAAATGAAACAGGAAGAAAAACCTTCCAGAAAATGGGCTTTGAGTGTTCACTCTTAAACATTTGGTTTTGTGTTATCATGTGTTCAGTCATGTTTGTGATGCCACTTCTAATTACTTTTTGGTAGTTCTGAGAAATATCTCAAATTGAACACCAGTATTATAGGCAGATGCAATGTAATTCTCTTATTGATTGATTGATTGATTGATTTAGATAATTTATATATTGTCCTTCAGCCAAAAAAGGATACTAGGGCAGCTGATAGTTTCCTGCCTTCAGGCTCACAAAAGTGGCTTATAACAATGCCATGCTTCAAAGTACCAGTCATTCCCATTTGAAATTGTTTGTGGGCAGGATCTCAAACTATTGTTGAATCTTGAAGTCAACATGTCTGACCTGGGACCTTGGTGGAGTGGGCATACATGTCGGAGCTTTCTGGTCCCCCATTGTGTCAGCCTAGAGTGTATTAAAGATACTTACAAAACAAATTACAAAGATATAGCCATTTTAGTCTGCAGAATCAGTACGTAGAAAGATCTCATAACACCTTTGAGACTCACTCAAGGAAAGACGTTGGCAACATGAACTTTCGTAGACTTCACTCTACACCCTCAGAGTAGGTTTTTCTGCATACAAAAAACATTGACCAAAAGTGGGGTCCCAAATTAGATTTCGAAGTAGCACAAGCAATGTTATTGTCTACCAAGTTTTTGAACAGCCAATAGCCTTAAACCCCCCCCCCCCAAAAAAAAAACACCTTGCACCAAATATATGGGTCAATTTGTCATCAAATGAATTGTCAACAAAGTGACGTCTGAACTGGTGTTACCAAAAACCAAGAGAAACATTAATCCTGTTTCATTTCATCCATGGTGGCATGGCTGTGACCACCCATTTTGATTGTTGGGATCAACATTTTGAGGTGTTGAAGATAATGGACTCTAGAGTTCACAAGGGCAGTGTATATTGTATAGTGGAAGCATTTCTCACAAGGGGAACAGTAAATGAACCCTAAAGCTATACGGGCCGCAAAACTGGTGAGAAGGTTCCAAGCATGCTATCCTGATAAGCCAGTACTTAAGCATATACTGTATTGTTGTTGAAAAGAAGAGGTAGATATAGTTAATGTGGAAGGAATGTCAGGATCATGGTCCTGAAATGATCCTGCCATTCTTAATTCCTGTGTTTGAACATGCAATGTAGGATGATGGGTTATGCTATCCTATTTCAGAGACTGAGAGAAGGAAAGATTGTGTATCAGGCACAGGATGGGATCATGAGCAGATATGTGGGTAGTCCATATGAGTTGCCACTTAACAAAATCTTTCTTCTGGGAATCAGGATCTTGCTATAGAAGGAAGAAAAGTATGGGCAAAAACTGGAGAAAGAACATGTTGGTGTAACTTATGGGGTTACCATAAATCAAAACTCAACTTGAAGGCAAACACACACACCAAAGCCCACAATACTCAATGTGTTTTCTTCCCAGGTCAAGGATGTAGGACTACAAGCCTAAATAAAATTCCCAGAGGACAAAGGAATTAAAAATTATTAAAGGAAAACATTGCATTCTTTCATTGTTGTTCCTTGTATGTAGCTGATGGAAGCAGATTTCTTGACTCAGATAACTTTGGGATTGTCAAAGTAATTTTGCAGATGATTAGGTCAACATATTTTTGAGCATAATTAATGAAGAGCTGAGCTTTACAGAGGTGTGGTGCAAACATTAAGGGCACTACCAAGAGAGTATAAAAAGACTCGCCTTTCCACAGTCCTTCACAGCTTCATCTCCTGCCTTCTGTTGCCTTCTCTTCATCAGTAGAACAGGTAAGCATGGCTTCTTCATTGTATATAAATCTGTAGCTCTTAAAATATGTATGTAGAGAGATCTTGTAGCACCTTTTCAGACTAACTGAAAGAAAGAAGTTGGCAGCATGAGCTTTTGTAGACTTCAGTCTACTTCATCAGATGGAAGGTGCTACAAGATCTCCCTACACACTGATTTTACAGACTAACACAGCTATGTCTTTGAATTCTACCACTTTTAAAATATGGCTTCATCAAGAGCTTTAGAATGTTAATATAAGGGCATACTAGTCTAAGATCTGAATCCTATTGCCTAGTCTCAAATAAGGTAGGCCCTTTTGATCAATTTTGAATGTTAAGCTAACAAGTAACTAAAATTTCTTGACTTATGAGTCAACTGTAGCTAGGATGAGGAGTACTATTAATGCCTAAAGGACTCAGTGTGTGTTTATGCATTATGTATCTGTGGAAGAGGATCTAAGGAACTCTCCATGTCCTTCAGACTTTGCAGATGTACTTCCACTTCAAACATTTACTTTCTGATCCAGCTTCTCATTTTCATCATATGCCAGAGTTTATATCTCTAGAGTTTATCTACAATTCTGTAAGCTTAACTTGGTTTAATAACCCATCTTTTAGGCTTCTGAAGGTGTAGATCTGTAATGCAGGGGGGAGTAGGCATTTCAAAAAAATGCCATTTGTCTCTCTATCACTTGAGGAATATTAGTACAGTACCACCAGGATCTTGTCCACATAACTTGGAAGGGACTGATGTTTCATAAAGTAGTCTATCCTAATTCTCCTTGGAGGTTCCAGGCATGGAATCCATGGCCCTTGGCAGGTCAAATATTACTGGAGAGAATCACTGCCTCCCTCTGATTCCTAGGGTTCTTAATATTTATATGGAAAGTCCTATAACACATGAAAATGAAAATAATATCTTCTTCCATTGATATAGTGTCTCTATTCAGAAGGAACTAACTCAATATATATAAATGAAGAATTGATATAACGTAACCATTTCCTTTGATTTCTTGTCCAGACAAACCTTTTCCATTTCAATAATAATAATAATAATAATAATAATAATGGCTAAAATAGGTGCATTGCCAACCAAAGTCTGCACAAGAATTACTTTTAGAACACCAACTCCCAAAATCCTTCAGCAATCTTGGTCCAACCTGGCAGAGTATTCCGTTATCACAGTTCTATCCAACCAATTCTGTCTCTGTGTTTTGGAGTTGGGTGGGTGTTGTATGGCAAGAGTATTAGTTTACATGGCAGTGTGTCTCTTCCATAATTCATTCATGGTAAACGTTTTAAAGCAGTTTTTGAAAATTCAAAATAATAAAAATAATTCAAGTCATCTAAAAAAAAATCTCTCTTTTTAATTACATAACAAGGGGGTACAAGATCATTCAGAACTAATTACTAGTTTAAAACCATGCACATATACATATTTTGATGAAAACAATGTAGTCCAATGGGGAAGTCTATTGTTTCCATTACTGAGGGTCACTGGGACTCTTCTTGTGTATAGCTTCACTCACAATCCTTCTCATGTTCTTTCAGACTCACCTCCATCCTTCAACAGAATGCCTCTCTGTGGATCCTCTTGTGCTGTCCCATCCTGTGAATCTGCCCCAGTCGTTGGTTTTGGATCGGGACGTTGCAGCGGTTTTGGGAGAAGCCTTGGCTCTGGGTTTGGGTATGGGTATGGCTTAGGCCTTGGTGGCAGTGTCTCTGCTGAACGTCTGGGTGTGCTATCTGGAGTGGTGCCTTCTTGCATCAACCAGGTCCCATCATCAGAGGTTTACATCCAGCCACCCGCTGTTGTTTGTACCATCCCAGGACCCATCCTCTCTGCCTCCTGTGAACCTGTTGCTGTCGGAGGGCATACCCCATGCGCTAGCAATGAATTTGGCCTTGGTGGATTTGGTGGTGGATTTGGTGGTGGAGTCTATGGTAGGGGTTTTGGGCGGTGGCGTGGATACCAGAGGCTTCAACTGCTACCCCTGCAACTAAATACCCATGGACTGTTGACCCCGGAAAAGGAATAATGGAACAATTACTATTGGAAAGCCCAGGCCTTGTTTGAGGTATGCTGAGCACCCTCTTCCCAGGTGAAGTCCTTGGGAGCTTAGAGAGTGTTTGGCATCATTAGATATCAAGCCCACCTCTTTATTTCATGACTCTTCTTTCAATCTAAATGTATCCCTCCATTTATGTTCTTCTCTTTATAAGCTTTTGATGCTTCTGATGAGCAAAATTAAGAGCACAGGATCCTTCATTTCCTCCTTTGAATGTAGCAACCAGTGTTGAATGAGTGAATTGGAGATGATGCCATCAAGAAACAGAAACATATTATGTTAACCTAGACATGTGTCACCTTTTTGACAATGTAATAACCACAATCATACATGTTACTGAGAAGCTATTCATTCACCTGTGCTCTTTATGCTTTGTCCTTTTCTGAACTGTTTGTCATTCTTTTGGAATTGTCTGCTCCCAATCTTTAATAAAACTGAAACTGCATGATAACACACTGGTTTTCTGGTTTTGTTACAACTCAAGTGTTTAGTGATCATCCTGTGGACAAGACCAAGATGGAAATAGTCCTATCATCAACCCTAGTATATAATCTCACTCATGCATTCCTATTCTTTTTATTTGAACCACATCTGTTCAAGTTCTGTTGCTTACATGTGTCAGCATGGCAAATAAAGATGGATTCAACAATGCGGATGTATTCTAAACATATTCATGGCATGCAGAATTTGATTCCGAATTATTCTGGGTCTATTCCCATTGGCTATTCATACAAACCGACAATGCAAATCTTTCAGGAAAACTTGGAAAAAATACAACATCAATTATCTGGGGTTAAATGAGTGTTTTGGCACCCGTGGGGGAAAAAATAACAACCTTATCCAATTATATTCAAAATGCATGTGAACAACAAAAAATTAATCCAGATTCTACTGGGATTATTTTCACCATCTGAATAACCCAAGGGTAGGCAACCTTTCCCCTTTAAGGGCTGAGGGACTTCAGCTCCCAGAATCCCAGGAGCTATTGGCCAACATGGGACTATTGGCCAACATGGCTCAAGGCTTCTGGGAGCTGAAGTCCCTTGTCCCTTAAATGGAAAAGGTTGCCTACCCTTGGAATAACCCCTTTTGGGACTCGTTTCTGTGTTTATGTTAATTTAAAAAAAAGTTGTCATGTCTGCAATGAGAAAGAGAAGAAGGGAGGGCTAAACTGCATTCTGCAAATACTGTGTTTCTTTGGTTCCTTGTTTGTCCATGCATTCTGAATTTGCCAACAATTTTGGAAAACTATCCAAAGGCTCTTTCAGCAGAAACACAATCAACAACCAAAGGAAATGGAAGACATCAAATTAAACAAGTTATCCCTACCACAAAGTGCTTAAATGCTGCTGACTCTGTCATCTACTCATGGAATATGATGTTTAGGGATGCCAAAATATGTGCCAGTTTTGCTTTTTCCCACATTCAGACTTCTTAAACCTAACGCTTAAGACCAACACACAAGTTCATTCGAGATCAAAGAAATGGAGGCAACTTCCTCTACCATTAGCAATGGGCAATCTTATCACAGGATGAGATGAAGATGATCCTGATGATTATATTTGTTTATATCCCACTTTTTTCTCATCTGGGATTCACGGTGGCTTACAATAGTTAAGACCAAGGGCCTTTGCAGACTGCTAGACATAGTGCAAATTGAGGTCACTTTATCTGTCCAGGCTCAGTGCTAGGGAATCATGGGAATTGTAATTTTTTCTGAGACATTGAACCTTCTCTGTCAGAGAGCTCTGGTGCCACAATAAAGTACAGTTCCCATGATTCCTTAGCACTGAGTCAGGGCAGTTAAAGTGGACTCAATTTGCACTATTTCTGGCAGTCTGCAAAGGCCCCAACATAGCTCAAACTTTAGACTAATTCCTCTACATTCACTGGGGTCAGGAGCACAGGATCCCCATGAATGTGGAAAAACCACAAATATCAAAAACACTATTTTTTTACCCCAGAGAACACTTCTTTAGGAATTTGTAGGTCCTCCATTGCCACTCTGTGGTCAACATCTGCCAGACATTGACTGTAGAATTGCATTGGAGGAGCTACAAATGTCTAGTGAAGTGTTCTCTCTAGGAATCTCTGGAGTGTGACTTTTGGTTCAGGTTGACTGCAGAGTCGCTCTGGCAGACCTAGTTATTCCTAGAGAGAACATATTAATAATATCCGTGAATAATCAAAATCAGTTAAAAACTTAGGCTGACAGCCTATTAGTCCTATTTCCCACCCTATTTTTTGGCACCCCTGGAAAAAAAACACCTTACTCAAGTGTATTCAAGATGCATGTGAACAACAAAAATTCAATTCACATTCTACCAGCATTATTTTCACCATCTGAATAACCCCTTTTGGGACTGGTTTCTTTGGGTCTAAGCAGACTGGCAGAAATAGTGCACATTAAATTGAGGCATTGCCCTGGCTCAGTGCTAGGGAATCATGGGAACTGTAATTTATTGTGGCACCAGAGCTCTCTGACAGAGAAGGTTCAGTGTCTCAGAAAAAAATACAATTCCCATGATTCCCTAGCACTGAGCCAGGGCAGTGCCTCAATTTAATGTGCACTATTTCTGCCAGTCTGCTTAGGCCCTTTGTTCATATTAATTAGGAAAAAAAGATGTCATGGCTGCAATGAGAAAGAGAAGAAGGGAGGGCTAAACCACATTGTGCAAATATTGAAAATTTTATTATTACAGTCGATGACCAGCATAAAACAGTATAAAACAGTACAATTTTATACAATGCCCAATAGAAAAACAATGCGAACGGTACAATACAAATACGATAGGAATACAGTATGGAGGCTATAAATAGGCTGTAAACCCTGGCAGAGTGTCAACCCAAGGTAGTAAGGTTTACCTGATATTGTTCATAAGATTTATGTTATAAGACAATGATGGGGAGGAAAGAAGCAGCTGGATGGGTAAAATTATACATCAAATAGATGAAATCAAAAGAATAAAAATTAAAAATTAAGACACCATTTTACGTCAACACGCTCTTGCAGCAATGCAGAAACTTGCCACTTTGGTTGTAATCCCTGGCTGCTGGTCAGCCAGAAGGTAATCAGTATAAAATATATCAGATTTGCCTGGTATTTTTTGTAAAATTGGTGCTATAAAACAATGCTGCAGATCCCGATAAAAAGTGGAATGCAATAAGACATGCCCCACTGTTTCTACCTCTCCAGACCCACAAGGACAACATAAACGTTCAAAGAATGGTTTGTTATATCTCCGTGTAAATAAGGCCGATGGAAGTACCTTAAATTTGACCAGGGTAAAGGCTTTCCTATACTTTGGATTTGTTAAATTACTCAAATATGCAGCAAGGACAAAGCCTCTCCCACTGTCTTTGAAAGTTGAATGTAAAGATGTTGTGCATATATGATATTGTCATTCGATGTCCAGTATGCACTGACAAATATTATCTTTGGCTTTTGCATACCCCATGGCTAGAATAACAGATTGGGAGAAGCCCAGGGATTGCGCTTTTTCCTTGACTAGCATTTTCCATCTTTTTAAAAAAATTATTATTATTAAAGCTTTTATTGAGATTAAAAAAGACTAGCATGCATCATATTATAAAGAACTTAAATACATCACAAAAATTTAAACAAATACACGATATGGCTAGAACAAGAAATGAACACACACACACACAAAGGAAAACAAACAACTTACAGTTAACAAAAACACAGCATAAAAAGAAAGGAAAAATGAAGAAAAAAATTGAAAATAAGAACAAAATAAAAATTGAGAAATCTTCCTGGCTGTCATTATGCAGATGTATCTGTCACTTAAATAATCATATAGCTCCTTTCTCATATGTTAGTTCTCACCCAGACCTTGTATTTTCTATATAAGTCACCAAGGTAAATAATACCGTTAATAAACTTTAACATTCCCATTTCCTTTACAAACTTAACCTAGTTTCTTAGTCTTCTACTTTTTAAATAATCCGACCCACCCTTGAAATTTTTAAACCAATTTTCATAATATCTTAAACTCTTGAATTCTTACAATTACTTCTGTTCGCCATTATTTTGGTATGACAGACAATAGAACTTACCATACGAATACCATAGAAGCCCATTTCATTTACGCTTTCAAATAGATATCAATAAAGCACCACAACTATAGTAACTAGAGTATGAGAAAATAAGAGAGAGAGAGAGAGATGCCCTTTTCAAGATTTACAATCTCATATATAAAGCATACTATATTGATATCCTCCCCACCACCGTTATATATTATACAAATCACCGTTTTACCCAGGTATGCTGTATTTAACTGAGTATTTTTCTAACCTTGTATATAATCATACCACTCTTGCCATTCCTCTTAAATTCTTTTATATTTTTATCTCTTAACATATATGATAATTTATCCATCTCATAAAAATCCAGGGTTTTTAATTTCCATTCTTGTAAGGAGGGGTTTTCTTCCTGCTTCCAATGTCGTGTGTATATCATCTTTGCTGCTACAATGATTAAGAACAAAACTTGTTTCTTTTTTCTCTCCACTAATGAATCTTCAACAATGTTCAGTAGATACAGTTTCGGGTCTGGCTATCCTTTAGACTAAATTTTGTCTTAATTACTCCATGTATCATTTTCCAACATGCAATTGCCTTCTGGCAGTTCCGTCACATGTGCAGATAGGTTCCCACTTCCAGGTTGCACTCCCAACATAGAGGGCTAACTTCTTTAAACATTTTAGATAACTTATAGGGAGTCCAGTACCAACTATAGATTGATTAATAATAATTTTCTCTTATTTCTATGTTCGGTGTATATTGGATACATTCTTTCCAACTCTTTCCCCACGAATTTAATTGTATAGTTTGGTTCAAATCCATTGCTTTCATCATATATTTCCTTTTTTAAAAAAGCTTTTGCCAGAGATGCCCATAATGGAATTTTAGCACACCAGCCCATTCTATATTTCTTCCAAATCCTAATTAGTGCTTTCCTGACAAAATGATTTTTAAAATTATTATCCACTCAATCCTTGTCATAAAACAGGTATGCGTGAATACCAAATTGCAGGTCAAAACTTACCAAATTTAACAATCTAATATTCTTTAATTTAAACCACTCCACAATCCAATCCTTCACACAGGCTTCGAAATACCACTTCAATTTTGGGAGTGCTAATTCACCTTTATTTATTGAATCCTGAAGAATTTTTAATTTACCTCTAGGTTTTTTTTTGCTTAATCCATATAAAATCAACTAGATCTTTATTCCATTTTCAGAATGGAGCATCATTAACAATAATTGGAATATTCTGAAACAAATACATCATTTTAGGTAAAATATTCATTTTTATGGCGGCTACTCGCCCCATCAATTACAAATTCAAATTGACCCTCTGCCAAGGTTTATAGTGTATTTATAGCCTCCAAGCTGTATTCCTATCATATTTGTATTGTACTGTTCGCATTGTTTTTCTATTGAGCATTGTATAATATTGTACCGTTTTATACTGTTTTATGCTGGTCATCGACTGTAATAATAAAAATTTATTTACAGTATTTGCACAATGCGGTTTAGCCCTCCCTTCTTCTCTTTCTCATTGCAGGCATGACAACTTTTTTTAAAATTAACATAAACATAGAAATTAGTCCCAAAAGGAGTTATTAAGATGGTGAAAATAATCCTAGTAGAATGTGAAAAAAAATTGTTGTTCACATGCATTTTGAATATATTTGAGTAATTTTTTTCCCCCCAGGGGTGCCAAAAAACCCACTTAACCTCGGATAATTCATGATGTTTTTTTTCCCAAGTTTTCCTAAAAGATTTTCATTGTTGCTTTGTGTGGTTAGCTAATGGGAATAGACCCAGAATAATTTGGAATCAAACTCTGCATGCCGTGAACATGTTTAGAATACATCCACATTGTTGAATCCATCTTTATTTGCCATGCTGACACATGTAAGCAACAGAACTTGAACTGATGTGGTTCAAAGAACAAAAATGGGAATGCATGAGTGAGATTCTATACTAGGGTTGATGATAGGACTGTTTCCATCTTGGTCTTGTCCACAAGATGATCACTAAACACTTGAGTTGTAACAAAACGAGAAAACCAGTGTGTTATCATGCAGGTTCAGTTTTATTAAAGATTGGAAGCAGGCAATTCCAAAAGAATCAGAAACAGTTCAGAAATGGACAAAGCATAAAGAGCACAGGTGAATGAACAGTTTCTCAGTAACATGAATGATTGTGGTTATTACATTGTCAAAAAGGTGACACATGTCTAGGTTAACATAATATGTTTCTGTTTCTTGATGTCATCATCTCCAATTCACTCATTCAACACTGGGTTCTACATTCAGAGGAGGAAATGAAGGATCCTATGCTCTTAATTTTTTTCATCAGAAGCATCAAAAGCATATAAAGAGAAGAACATAAATGGAGGGATACATTGAGAATGAAAGAATAGTCATGAAATAGAGAGGTGGGCCTGATATCTAGTGATGCCAAACACTCTCTAAGCTCCCAAGGACTTCACCTGGGAAGAGGGTGCTCAGCATAGCTCAAACAAGGCCTGGGCTTTCCACAAGTAATTATTCCATTATTCCTTTTCCGGGATAAACAGTCCATAAGTATTTAGTTGCAGGGGTAGCAGTTGGAGCCTCTTCTCCCCAGGTATCCATGACACTGCCCAAAACCCCTACCATAGAGTCCACCACTGTTTCCACGACCAAATCCACCAAGGCCAAATTCATTGCTAGCGCATGGGGTATGTCCTCCGACAGCAACAGGTTCACAGGAGGCAGAGAGGATGGGTCCTGGGATGGTACAAACAACAGCGGGTGGCTGGATGTAAACCTCTGATGGTGGGACCTGGTTGATGCAAGAAGGATGCACTCCAGCAAGCACACCCAGATTTCCAGCAGAGACACTGCCACCAAGGCCTAAGCCATACCCATACCCAAACCCAGAGCCAAGGCCTCTGCCAAAACCGCTGCAATCTCCCGATCCAAAACCAACAACTGGGGCAGATGCACAGGATGGGACAGCACAAGAGGATCCACAGAGAGGCATTCTGTTGAAGGATGGAGGTGAGTCTGAAACATAAAATGGAAGAACTCTGTCAATAGAAAGGCAGAATAGAGGATGGATGCCTGTAAATGTTGAGGAGTCACAGACGTTCAGCTAGGATGTTGTTGCTGGGAAAAATGTGAGATAGGGTATTGGACAATTTATTAAAAGAGTTCAATGATGAAAGTGCTGGAAACAGATTCCTCTTAATTCAGACAGAATCACATATATGCAACAATGATGAAAAGACTATTCAGAATTATTTGATCCCAGGTTGAAAAACAGGCGTCATTGACGGAAGAATATTTTCTCCTAGAAGTTGCATACGAAAATGTTGCACATAACTTATTCTGTGAAGGAAAACATTTTGTTCCAATAACTGATTCTCTGTGCAGGAAACTGAATAGGAAATAAGTTTTTTACTCAAACAAGTGCTTTTCTCCTCAGCATAAATCTGGAGCAATACATTTAAATATGAGAACACTGCATAGCGATATTAGACTCCTAAGGCATCAGGGATCAAAACACTTTAATTGTTTTTCCTTACATGCAAGAGTGAAATGTTGAAGGACTTGCATTCCTAAATTGTAATGGAACTAGGTCTCTGGGGAGTGCATCTCCACTGTAGAAATAATGCAGTGTCCAGAAATAGTGTCCAGAGGAGAGTGACAAAAATGGTGAAGGGTCTGGAAACCATCAAGCCCTATGAGGAATGACTTTGGGAACTGGGTATCTTTAGCCTGGAAAAGAGAGGGTTAAGGGGTGACATGTTAGCCCTCTTTAAATATTTGAAAGGATGGCATATTGAGGAGGGTGCTAGCTTGTTTTCTGCTGCTCTAGAGAATAGGACTTGGAACAATAGATGCAACCTGCAGGAAAAGAGTTTCTACTTCAACATTAGGAGGAACTTCCTAAGAGTAAGAGCTGTTTGACAGTGGAAGATGCTTCCTTGGAGAGTGGTAGAGTCTCCTTCTTTGGAGGTCTTTAAACAGAGGCTGGATGGCCGTCTGTTGGGGATGCTTTGATTGTGAGTTCCTACAGGGCAGCATAGGGTTGGGCTAGATGGCCCTTGGGGGTCTCTTCCAACTCTATGATTCTAAGATTCTATAACAACCAAGCCAAAAATTAACTTTTTTGTCTTATTAACTCAGAATCATCATTTCTTTATTTATTCTTAGATCAAAGGTCATTCACATATCAAGTGTTAAAATATAATACAACATGCAAGAGCAGCCTTATAAAAGTACTATATAAAATAAATAGCATAACAATCTTGCACATAAAAAATTTAAAGTCTAATTCATTTGCAATATATAAAATATAAATAATAATACTATAAAGGAATGAGAGCATCCCCAGAGTAATCAACACCAATATCAGCAATATAGCCTGCGCAAATTTTTGTTGCTGCCAGAACTCAGAATAGCAGAAGAAGAAAGCAGCTGAGATATTATGACAGTCCAGCTTTCTTTAAAAACAAATTTTTGGAAATTTGAAAGAAAGAAAAATAGTGAAACTTACCCCTAATTCTATGCCCATTAATAGGGTAAATAATTTTCAGAGGATATTTGAACACAGAGCTAGAGCTAAGATGCACGTACCTGCTCTTTGGAGAAGAGAAGTTGAACAAGAGACTGCTTGTCAGGTGAAGCTGTAGAGAGAGCACAGAGCAGAGGTGCTTTTATACCATTCCAGAACAAGCAATAGTTTGGCAACGCCCATTGTATCTTGAGGCATTAATAAAGTACAATCAAAATTTCTGCATATGCATCATAACACTCATTAAATGGGATGACTCAAAACACATCAGGGAAATCATTAAGACCTTGCCACTTCTTCAGCATGTTTTGAGGCCATCTCTGTGTACTCTTTCATTCTGCTCCCTGTTTTTCTTTTTCTTCTTTTCCCTGAGGATTTTTTTTAATCAAGAGATACATTTCTCAAAATCAGACAGCTCTCTCACCATTTCTAAGAGATCATAAAGACATCTCCAAGATCTTCTGTCCTCCACTGTTCTGCAATTGTAAGGCCAGAATACTTGGCTTCTCCAGACTGTCTAGATTGGTGGCCTTCTTCTTATCTTTCCCTAAATAGGTGAAGTCTAGACCTTTTATTATCCTGACAGGCCTTCAGGAACGTTTTATGGTGCCAAAGCTTGCAATAATGTTCTGTACTGCTTGTGCTGTTTTTCTCCTGTGCCTTCAAATCATTCATGGCATAGGGTTTCTTTGGCTAGTTTCTTCAGACAGGGCTTGCCATTGCCATCCTCTGAGACTGAGAGAATATGACTTGCCCAAGGTCCTTAGGTTTCCCTGGCAAGGTTTATTCATAGGATGGTTTTTGCCAATCCCTTTCCATGCTGATGAGAAAGTGTGACTTGCCCATGATCAGTCAGTAGTTTTCCATTGCAAAGCAAGGACTTGAACCCTGGTTTTTCAGAGTCCTAGTCCAACTCTCAAGCCACTACACCACACTGTATTTCAGATTGGTTTAGAAGAGGTTTGCCATTAGTGAGAGCCAGCATTGAGGGGGGTTGCAGACTGCCAGAAATAGTGCAAATTGAGTCCACTTTTAGGGTTAGGGTTAGGGTTAGGGAATCATGGGCACTGTATTTTATTGTGGCACCAGAACTCTCTGACAGAGAAGGTTCAATGTCTTAGAAGAAAGAAAAAAAACACAATTCCCATGATTCCCTAACCCTAAAAGTGGACGCAATTTGCACTATTTCTGGCAGTCTGCAACCCCCCTGAGTAGTGGTTTGAATGTTTGACTACAACACTGGGAAACCAGGGTTCAAACTCCACTGGGGCATGGAAACCTACTGAGTTGCCTTAGGCAACCTACACTCCCTCAGACTCAGATTCTGCCAAGATGCTCCCTTAGGGTCACTATAGTTTAAAAATGCACAGCAAGGTTTGCCATTATATGTTCACCATCTTTTTGGAACTCTTGGGCATTTTGCAACAGGAAGCAATGCAATGTTGACTTCCTGGTTTTTAAAAGATCTGTCCTGGGCCTTAAATGGCCTCTAAAAGGTGTTGAAAATGCCCCCATGCCACTAGTGTAGTGTCTGCATGGGCCAGGATACTCTGGGATCAGAGTATTCTGGCCCCAGAGTTGCCCTAACATCTTCCCGTTACCTAGAGCTCTTCATTTCAACATTGGGTGGCAATTCGCATGTGTGTCCCGCTATCACCACTGTGGATGACTTTGCAATGAGGTCAGAAGGAAGCACTCAGCTTCGATCTCCAATCTAAAGGACAGTGATGTAGTGGCTTGAATCATAGAATCATAGAATCATAGAATCATAGAATCATAGAATCATAGAATCATAGAATTATAGATTTGGAAGAGACCATAAGAGCCATCCAGTCCAACCCCCTGCCATGCAGGAATGCCCAATTAAAGCATCTCAATTAAAGCTTGAGAGCTGGACTAGGACTCTGGAAAACCAGGGTTCAAATCCCTGTTCAGCCATGGAAACCCACCGAGTGAAGGGTAGTGCCCAGTTTGGATGGCATAGTGGGACATGTTTTAAACAGCTGCCTAGTGTTGGTGTGGAGGCCTCCAGATCTTCATAGATCTCCAGATCTTCACAGATCTTTTTCTGGGAAGATCTGGAACAATGTGTTACTTAAAAAGATACTGTTACAAGAAGTGGGTATACCCCATGTTTGAAAGCGAACAAGCCTAGCATGGTCTGGACTGTTCACACCAATCTCAATGGTTGGGCCCTGCATCATCTAGAATCACCACCAAGAGGACTGGGGAAGTCCATTTTATTTGACCCATGCAGACAGGGCCTTAGAAGTCATTTGAGGCATTTAAAAAGGCTTCTTGGGTGGCCCTGGTGACACTTTGTCCACCATTCCTTTAGATCCATCAAGGTTTTGTTTATGTTCAAAGTGAATTTCTCTCCCTGGTCACATTGAGGGGTAATTTCAGGTGGATGCCTGAAGCATCCCAGAAGAAATCAACACAATTTTAAGAAGTCTTGGGACATTTGCTGGGAAGGATGTGGTAGAGATTGATAGATGGACCATAATGGTTTTGTTTGTCCCAGTTACCTTTTGTGAATGAGAAGAAGCTTGAGTGACACACCTCCCGAAATGTGCAGACGTGGACTATCTGGGATGCTCATTAATGCCCTTATCTGATTCCCGACAACACAGCACAACATGCACTTAGTGCCCTGAAGCTAAAGCCGGTAACACATTTGTTGCTAAGTTGGCTTGTTCTTGTCAAGCTAATACATTTAACAAAACACAAGATGAAATTCCAGACAAGTAGAACAAAGGATCTAATTAAAACTGAGTTCCATCCTAAATCCAACATATTTGCAGAAATCAGCACATTATATAGTTTGTCAGCATCCCTTTTGGATGAGTTAAAAGAGGTGGGGGAAAAACAAAGAAACAATACACCGGTTAAAGAATGAAACTATGATAGCATGATTTTTATCTCTTAGCTGCAGTGATAAATCATGCTTATGACATGCTATTTTCAGGTCACAGCTAATAGTTTATCAAAAGGAACAGGGTCATCAAAATAAGCACTTCCGAAAATGCTGGAAAAAGCAGATCTCCAAGAGGCCTGTAGGGATGAGTAAGAAGAAATCAAGATATTATCTAGAACCCTGTTATTATTCACAACTGGACTTGACCCATTCAATGAATGGGATTGACTTATACGCAGACCCACCACTCAACAATTGATTTGATAGCTCTACTTTAGTTGGGCATAACCAAAACAATTTTGACCATGGTCTCCTTCTAAAAGAAGGATAGAATGAATGTTTTAGAGGAATGGGTGAAAATTCAGTTTGCTTTATTGCCCTTCATCTCCGTATTTGCAAAGGCCCCCCTCCCACCATAAATTTGATGGAGAAAACTGTTAGTGGAAATATTCTAAAAAATGGAAATGAAACAGGAAGAAAAACCTTCCAGGAAATGGGATTTGAGTGTTCACTCTTAAACATTTGGTTTTGTGTTATCATGTGTTCAGTCATGTTTGTGATGCCACTTCTAATTACTTTTTGGTAGTTCTGAGAAATACCTCAAATTGAACACTAGTATTACAGGCAGATACAACGTAATTCTCTTATTGATTGATTGATTGATTGATTGATTAAGATAATTTATATATTGTCCTTCAGCCAAAAAAGGATACTAGGGCAGCTGATAGTTTCCTGCCTTCAGGCTGACAAAAGTGGCTTATAACAATGCCATGCTTCAAAATACCAGTCATTTCCATTTGAAATTGTTTGTGGACAGGATCTCAAACTATTGTTGAATCTTGAAGTCAACAAGTCTGACCTGGGACCTTGGTGGAGTGGGCATACATGTCGGAGCTTTCTGGTGCCCCATTGTGTCAGCCTGGAGTGTATTAAAGATACTTACAAAAAAAATTTACAAAGATATAGCCATGTTATTCTGCAGAATGACTACATAGAACGATCTTGTAGCACCTTTGAGACTCTCTCAAGGAAAGACGTTGGCAACATGAACTTTTGTAGACTTCACTCTACACCCTCAGAGTAGGTTTTTCTGCTTACAAAAAATACATTGACCAAAATTGGGGTCCCAAATTAGATTTCAAAGTAGGACAAGCAATGTTATTGTCTACCAAATTTTTTTTTCAGGTGTATATATATTTTATTAACATATACTATTCAAACATATCTATAAAGTTAACACACCAATTTCTTTTCCAATAATTAAATACAAATATTTACAATTGACTTCCAAAGTATCTCCAGTTTGTACTCAACCTTGGTTCAATGTTCACTCATTGTCTTCATATATATGCAATTTTAGATATTGAATCCACTGTGTGTTATAACAACAGCTTTAATTATCTTGATCTTTAATAGTCACTTTTCACCTATTTTTAAGTCAGTTTACTAATTTAAGGTATCCCATCAGTCTATATCTCTATTCAATTAAATTTTCTCTCTTACAGTATTGCAGTATTGGAGTCCAGTCTTGTTCAATATTCTCTACATTTTGTTTGTTCAGTCTGGCTGTGAGTATGTCCATACTCATCATTTCAATAAGTCTTGTGGCCCACTCACTGGTTGAGGGCACTTCTGCTAGCTTCCATTTTTTTGCTAATGTAATCCGAGCTGAAGTTATCATATACAATAATATCCTTCCGTATTTCCTTTCCATTTTCACTGGGATCTTATTTGTCATGTTCAACAGATATATTTCTGGTAACATGTCATATCTTATTTTAAATATTTCACAAATTACCTTATGAACAGTTGTCCAATACTTCCTGACTTTGTCACAATTCCACCATACATGTAGCCAACACCCTGTAGTTTGCTTACACTTCCAACATCTGTTATTACCATTCCTACAAATTTTTGCTAATTTCGCTGGGGTGAGGTACCAACGTTGCTCCATTTTTAAATAGTTTTCTTTCAAGTCTTGACATTGAGTAAATTTTTGTGTCTTCAATCTTGCCCACTCCCAACTTTCCAAATCAATGTCTCTACCAATGTCCTTGGCCCATCTAATCATCGTATCTTTTACTAAGTCTTGTTCCAAATCTATGGCTTGTAAAGTCTCATAATATTTGGAAGTTAGTTTTTTTCCATTTTGCTTAATCACTTTATCCAATTCGGTGTCTGCCTCTTCAAATCCCAGTTTTTTATCATCTGCTTTAAATCTGTCCATTAGCTGTTTATATGGAAACCAATGTAAATTTTTATCCAATTCTTTCAAATTCTCTAAAGGCTTTAATTCATAGCTTCCACTCCTTGTTTTGCTCAAGATGTCTCGATATCTCAACCATTTGGATACTTCTCGCCATCTTCCAAAAAAGGCTTCTTGTGGTGACACCCATAAAGGTAGTTTTCTGTAGAATTTTTCCTTACAATACAGCCAAATCCTTATCAATGATCTTCTAACATAGTGATGCTCAAATTCTTTGTGCACTTTTGTCTTATTATACCACATATATGCGTGCCAACCAAATCTCAGATTAAATCCTTCTAAGGTGAGAGTTCTATCATTTTCTAATTTTGCCCAGTCCGTGATCCAAGTTAATGCATTTGCATAATAATAAGTCTTTAAGTCTGGTAAGTTGCAACCCCCATTTTTCTTCTTATCAATCAGTGTCTTCCACTTTATCCTAGATTTTTTACCTGACCAGATGAATTTTACAAGATCTTTCTTCCATTGTATAAGTGGTTTATCATTTAAAAGCACTGGAATGTTTTGAAACAAAAAGTTCATCTTTGGTAGTATCATCATTTTAATTGTCTCTATTCTTCCCAACAATGATAAATTTAATTTTGTCCATTTATTAAGATCTTCTTTAATTTCTTTCCATAGTCTTTCATAGTTATTTTCAAATAAATCAGGATTCCTCTTTGTAATCCAAATTCCCAAATACTTAATTTTCCTCTCAACTTTGAATCCTGATAAAGACTGTAGTTTAATCTCTTCTTCCTTTGTCATATTCTTTGTAAGCATTACTGTCTTTTCTTTATTTATCTTTATTCCAGAAACTTTTTCAAAGTCCAACAAAATTCCTTGAAATTTCTCTATCGAGCTTAGAGGTTCTTCCATAAATATTACCACATCATCTGCGAAAGCTTTTAACTTGTAATGTTGTCCTTTAATCTTTAGTCCTTTTATATCCATGTCATCTCTAATTTTGTCATTCAACAATTCCGATATCATGATGTATAACAAAGGAGATAATGGACATCCTTGCCTAGTACCTTTTTGAATATCAAATTTTAAACTCTTCTCTCCATTAATTATCAATTTTGCACTCTGTTTTTTGTAAATATTACTTATCCATTCAAAAAAGTTTTCTCCCATGTCCATTTTTTTTATCACCTCCAGCATAAAGTCCCATTTTACCTTATCAAAGGCCTTTTCTGCATCAAGAAAAATCATTGCAACTTTTTTCTCATTGTTTTTTTCATAATATTCAATTGCATTTAATACTGTCCGTATATTTTCTCTCATATGTCTTGATGGCAAGAATCCTGCTTGATCCTCATGTATTAGTTTTTTTAAAATGTTCTTTAATCTTGAAGCTAATATTGTCATGAAAATTTTGTAATCCACATTTAATAATGAAATCGGTCTATAATTCTCTACTTTCAGTTTATCTTTACCTTCCTTTGGTATAAGAGTGATGTTAGCCTCTTCCCAAGATTCTGGTATTCCTTGTTCTTTAATTTTGTTAAATAAATCTTTAAGTGGTACTACTAATTCCTTCTCAAATATTTTATAATATTCTGCTGTAAAACCATCTGGTCCAGGTGTTTTGTTTATTTTTTTGACTTCTAATTGCTTGTTCTACTTCAACAGTAGTAAATGGAGCATTCAACATTTCTTTGTCTGCCATCGAGATTGTTTTTACATTCCAGCTCATCAATGCTTTAACTAACAGCGTCTTCCGATCCGTTTCAGAGTTTTTGAAGAGCCAGTAGCCTTAAAAAAAAATCCCAAAAGACAAAGAAACCTTGCATCAAAATAGATGGGTACATTTGTCATCAAATGAATTGTCAACAAAGTGACATCTGAACTGGTGTTACCAAAAACTAATAGAAACATTCATCTTGTTTCATTTCATCCATGGTGGCATGGCTGTGACCACCCATTTTTGATTGTTGGGATCAACATTTTGAGGTGTTGAAGATACTGGGCTCTAGAGTTCACAAGGGCATTGTATATTGTATAATGGAAGCATTTCTCACCAGGGTAACAGTAGATGAACTCTAAAGCTATACGGGCTCAATTTTTTTTGAGAAGGTTCCAAGCATGCTATCCTGATAAGCCAGTACTTAAGCATATACTGTATTGTTATTGAAAAGAAGAGGTAGATATAGTTTATGGGGAAGGAATGTCAGGATCATGGTCCAGACATGATCCTGCCATACTTAATTCCTGTGTTTGAACATGAAGTACAGGATGATGGGTTGTGCTATCCTATTTCAGAGACTGAGAGAAGGAAAGATTGTGTATCAGGCACAGGATGGGATCATGAGCACAAATGTGGATAGTCCATATGAGCTGCCACTTATCAAAATCTTTCTTCTGGGAATCAGGATCTTGCTGTAGAAGGAAGAAAAGTATGGGAGAAAGAATGTGTTCTGGATTGGTGGGAATCATGGGGTCACCATAAGTCAACACTGAACTTGAAAGTACACACATGGACCAAAGTCCACAATACTCAGTGTGTATTCTTCCCAGGTCAAGGATGTAGGACTACAAGCCTAAATAAAATTCCCAGAGGAGAGGAATTAAAAGTTATTAAATGAAAATTTTGTATTCTTTCATTGTTGTTCCTTGTATGTAGCTGATGGAAGCAGATTTCCTGACTCAGATAACTTTGGGATTGTCAAAGTAATTTTGCAGATGATTAGGTCAACATAATTTTGAGCATAATTAATTAAGAGCTGAGCTTTACAGAGGTGTGGTGTAAACATTAAGGGCACTACCAAGAGAATATAAATACACTTGCCTTTCCACAGTCCTCCAACAGCTTCATCTCCTGCCTTCTATTGCCTTCTCTTCATCAGTAGAACAGGTAAGCATGGCTTCTTCATTGTCTATAAATCTGTATCTCTTAAAATATGTATGTAGAGAGATCTTGTAGTACCTTTCAGACTAAATGAAAGAAAGAAGTTGGTACCATGAGCTTTCGTAGACTTACATCTACTTCCTCAGATGGAAGGTGCTACAAGATCTCCCTACATTCTGATTTTACAGACTAACACAGCTATGTCTTTGAATTCTACCACTTTTAAAATATGGCTTTATCAAGAGCTTTATAATGTTAATATAAGGGCATACTAGTCTAATATCTCAATCCTATTGCCTAGTCTCCAATAAGGTAGGTCCTTTTGATCAATTTTGAATGTTAAGCTAAGAGGTAAATAAAATTTCTTGACTTATGAGTCAACTGTAGCTAGGATGAGGAATACTATTAATGTCTAAAGGGCTCAGTGTGTGTTTATGCATTATTTATCTGTAGAAGACGATATATGTAACTCTCCAGGTCCATGAGACTTTGCAGATGTACTTCCATTTCAAACATTTACTTTCTGATCCAGCTTCTCATTTTCATCATACTCCAGAGTTTATATCTCTAGAGTTTATCTATGGTTCTGCAAGCTTAACTTGGTTTAATAACTCATCTTTTAGGCTGCTGAAGGTGTAGATCTGTAATGCAGGGGGGAGTAGGCATTTCAAACAAAATGTTGTGGTCCATTTGTCTCTCTATCACTTGAGGAACATTAGCACAGTACCACCAGGAGCTTGTCCACATAACTTGGAAGGGACTGATGTTTCATAAAGTAGTCTATCCTAGTTCTCCTTGGAGTTTCCAGGCATGGAATCCATGGCCTTTGGCGGGTCAAATATTACTGCAGAGGATCACTGCCTCCCTCTGATTCCTGGGGTTCTTAATATTTATATGGAAAGTCCTATAACACATGAAAATGAAAATAATATCTTCTTCTATTGATATAGCATCTCTATTCAGAAGGAACTTAGGGGAGTTGCAGATTGCCAGAAATAGTGCAAATTGAGTCCACTTTTAGGGTTAGGGTTAGTGCTAGGGAATCATGAGAATTGTATTTTTTTTCTGAGACATTGAGCCTTCTCTGTCAGAGAGCTCTGTTGCCACAATAAACTACAGTCCCCATGATTCCCTAACCCTAACCCTAACCCTAAAAGTGGACTCAATTTGCACTATTTCTGGTAGTCTGCAACCCCTCTAACTCAATATTTATAAATGAAGAATTGGTATAACATAACCATTTCCTTTGATTTCTTGTCCAGGCAAACCATTTGCATTTCAATAATAATATTAAGAATAATAATAGTGGCTAAAATAGGTACATTGCCATCCAGAGTCTGCACAAGAATTACTTTTGAGACACCAACTCCCAAAATCCTACAGCAATGATGGTCTGACTGGGCAGAGTATTCTGTTTTCACAGTTCTATCCAACCAACTCTGCCTCTGTGTGTTGGAGTTGGGTGGGTGTTGTATGGCAAGAGTATTACTTTATGTGGCAGTGTGTCTCCTCCATAATTCAGTCATGGTAAACTTTTTATAGCAGTTTGAAAATTCAAAATAATAAAAATAATTCAAGTCATCAAAAAAAAACACCTCTCTTTTTAACTACATAACAACAGGGTAGAAGATCATTCAGAACTAATTACTAATTTAAAACCATGCACATATACATATTTTGATGAAAAAATGTAGTCCAATGGGGAGGCCCGTTGTTTACATTACTGAGGGTCACTGGGACTCTTCTTGTGTGTAGCTTCACTCACAATCCTTCTCATGTTCTTTCAGACTCACCTCCATCCTTCAACAGAATGCCTCTCTGTGGAACCTCTTGTGCTGTCCCATCCTGTGCATCTGCCCCAGTTGTTGGCTTTGGATCGGGCGATTGCAGCGGTTTTGGCAGAAGCCTTGGCTCTGTGTTTGGGAATGGCTATGGCTTAGGTCTTGGTGGCGGTGTCTCTGCTGGAAGTCTGGGTGTGCTCTCTGGAGCGCATGTTTCTTGCATCAACCAGGTCCCACCATCAGAGGTTTACATCCAACCATCTCCTGTTGTTCTTACCATCCCAGGACCTATCCTCTCTGCCTCCTGTGAACCTGTTGCTGTCGGAGGGCATACCCCATGCGCTAGCAATGAATTTGGCCTTGGTGGATTTGGTAGTGGATTTGGTAGTGGACTCTATGGTAGGGGTTTTGGGCGGTGTCATGGATTCCTGGGGAGAAGAGGCTCCAAATGCTACCCCTGCAACTAAATACTCATGGACTGTTTACCCCGGAAAAGGAATAATGGAACAATTACTAGTGGAAAGCCCAGGCCTTGTTTGAGCTATGCTGAGCACCCTCTTTCCAGGTGAAGTCCTCGGGAGCTTAGAGAGTGTTTGGCATCACTAGATATCAGGCCCACCTCTCTATTTCATGACTCTTCTTTCAGTCTCAATGTATCCCTCCATTTATGTTCTTCTCTTTATATGCTTTTGATGCTTCTGATGAGCAAAATTAAGAGCATAGGATCCTTCATTTCCTCCTTTGAATGCAGAACCCAGTGTTGAACGAGTGAATTGGAGATGATGCCATCAAGAAACAGAAACATATTATGTTAACCTAGACATGTGTCACCTTTTTGGCAATGTAATAACCACAATCATTCATGTTACTGAGAAGCTGTTCATTCACCTGTGCTCTTTATGCTTTGTCCTTTTCTGAACTGTTTGTGATTCTTTTGGAATTCCCTACTTCCAATCTTTAATAAAACTGAAACTGCATGATAACACACTGGTTTTCTGGTTTTGTTACAACTCAAGTGTTTAGTGATCATCCTGTGGACAAGACCAAGATGGATATAGTCCTATCATCAAACCAAGTATATAATCTCACTCATGCATTACCATTTTATTTTGATTTTGATTCCGAATTATTCTGGGTCTATTCCCATTGGCTGTCCGCACAAACCAACAATGCAAATCTTTTAGGAAAACTTGGAAAAAACACATCACGAATTATCCGAGGTTAGGTGGGTTTTTTGGCACCCCTGGGGGGAAAAATTATTCAAATATATTCAAAATGCATGTGAACAACAAAAATGCAATTCACATCCTACCAGGATTATTTTCACCATCTGAATAATCCCTTTTGGCAGTAGTTTCTTTGTTTATATTAATTAGGAAAAAAAGATGTCATGGCTGCAATGAGAAAGAGAAGAAGGGAGGGCTAAACCACATTGTGCAAATACTGAAAATGAAATTTTATTATTACAGTTGATGACCAGCATAAAACATTATAAAATGGTGCAATATTATACAATGCCCAATAGAAAAACAATGTGAACAGTACAATACAAATATGATAGGAATACAGCTTGGAGGCTATAAATACATTATAAACCCTGGCAGAGGGTCAATTTGAATTTGACATTGATGGGGCCGGCATAAAAATGAATATTTTACCTAAAATGATGTATTTGTTTCAAAATATTCCAATTATTGTTAATGATGCTGTGTTCTGAAAATGGAATAAAGATCTAGTTGATTTTTTATGGAATATGCAAACAAAAAACAAAACAAACCCCTAGAGTTAAATTAAAAATTCTTCAGGATTCAATAAATAAAGGTGAATTAGCACTCCCAAAATTGAAGTGGTATTTCGAAGCCTGTGTGATGGATTGGATTGTGGAGTGGTTTAAATTAAAGAATATTAGATTTTTAAATTTGGTAAGTTTTGACCTGCAATTTGGTATTCACACATACCTGTTTTATGACAAGGATCGAGTGGATAATAATTTTAAAAATAATTTTGTCAGGAAAGCACTAATTAGGATTTAGAAGAAATATAGAATGGGCTGGTGTGCTAAAATTCCATTATGGGCTTCTCCGGCGAAAGCTTTTTTTAAAAAGGAAATATATGATGAAAGCAATGGATTTGAACGAAACTATACAATTTAATTCATGGGAAAAGAGTTGGAAAGAGTGTATCCAATATATACCGAACATAGAAATAAGAGAAAATTATTATAAATCAATATATAGATGGTGCTGGACTCCCTATAAGTTATCTAAAATATTTAAAGAAATTAACCCTCTATGTTGGGAGTGTAACTTGGAAGTGGGAACCTATCTGCACATGTGGTGGAACTGCCAGAAGCCAATTGCATATTGGAAAATGATACATGGAGTAATTAAGACAAAATTTATTCTAAAGGATCACCCAGACCCAAAACTGTATCTACTGAACATTGTTGAAGATTCATTGGTGGAGAGAAAGAAGAAACGAGTTTTGTTCTTGATCATTGTAGCAGCAAGGATGATATATATGCGACATTGGAAGCAGGAAGAAAACCCCTGCTTACAAGAATGGAAATTAAAAACCCTGGATTTTTATGAGATGGATAAATTATCATATATGTTAAGAGATAAAAAATAGAAAAGAATTTAAGAAGGAATGGCAAGAGTGGTATGATTATATACAAGGTTAGAAAAATACTCAGTTAAATACAGCATACCTGGGTAAAATGGTGATTTGTATAATATATAACGGTGGTGGGGAGGATATCAATATAGTATACTTTATATATGAGATTGTAGATCTTGAAAAGGGCATCTCTCTCTCTCTCTCTCTCTCTTATTTTCTCATAATCTAATTACTATAGTTGTGGTGCTTTATTGATATCTATTTGAAAGCGTAAATGAAATGGGTTTCTATAGTATGCGTATGATAAGTTCTATTGTCCGTCATACTAAAATAATGCCGAACAGAAGTAGTTGTAAGAATTCAAGAGTTTAAGATATTATGAAAATTGGTTTAAAAATTTGAAGGGTGGGTTGGGTTATTTAAAAAGTAGAATACTATGAAACTAGGTTAAGTTTGTAAAGGAAATGGGAATGTTAAAGTTTATTGACGATATTATTTGCCTTGGTGACTTGTATAGAAAATACAAGATCTGGATGAGAATTAACTGATATGAGAAAGGAGCTATATGATTATTTAAGAGATGGATACATCGATAAAATGACAGCCAGGAAGATTTCTCGATTTTTATTTTATTCTTATTTTCTATTTTTTCTTCATTTCCCCCCTTCTTTTTATGCTGTGTTTTTGTTAACTCTAAGTTTTACCCATCCTGCTGCTCCTTTCTTCCCCATCATTTTCTTATAAAATAAATCCTATGAACAATATCAAGGAAACCTTACTACCTTGGGTTGACCCTCTGCCAGGGTTTATAGCCTATTTATAGCCTCCAAGCTGTAAAAACATAGTGTTTTTGATATTTGTGGTTTTTCCACATTCATGGGTATCCTGTGCTCCTGACCCTGGTGAATGTAGAGGAATTTGTGTAAAGTTTTAGCTCTGTTGGTCTTAACTATTCTAAGCCACCATGAATCCCAGATGAGAAAAAAGTGGGATATAAACAAATATCATCATCATGATCATCTTCATCTTCATCTCATCCTGTGATATGACTGCCCATTGCTAATGGTAGAGGAAGCTACCTCCAGGTGAAAATCTTAGACTTGGCTTCCTCCATTTCTTTGATCTCAAATGAACATGTGTGTTGGCATGTGCAATTATAGTCTTAAGCGTGAGGTTTAAGAAGTCTGAATGTGGGAAAAAGCAGAACTGGCACATATTTTGGCATCCCTAAACATCATACTCTATGAGTAGATGACAGAGTCAGCAGCATTTAAGCACTTTGTGGTAGGGATAACTTGTTTAATTTGATGCCTTGCATTTCCTTTGGTTGTTGATTGCTTTTCTGCTGAAAGAGCCTTTGGATAGTTTTCCAAAATTGTTGACAAATTCAGAATGCATGGACAAACAAGGAACCAAAGAAACACAGTATTTGCAGAATGTGGTTTAGCCCTCCCTTCTTCTCCTTCTCATTGCAGACATGACAATCTTATTAATTAATATAAACACAGAAACTAGTCCCAAAAGGGGTTATTCAGATGGTGAAAATAAACCCAGTAGAATGTGGATTAATTGTTTGTTGTTCACATGCATTTTGAATACACCTGAATAAGGTTGTTGTTTTTCCCCAAGGGTGTCAAAAAAACCATTTAACCCCAGATAATGTTGTATTTTTTCCAAGTTTTCTTGAAAGATTTGCATTGTTGGTTTGTATGAATAGCCAATGGGAATAGACCCAGAATAATTTGGAATCAAATTCTACATGCCGTGAACATCTTTATTTGCCATACTGACACATGTAAGCAACAGAACTTGAACAGATGTAGTTCAAATAAAATAAAATGGGAATGCATGAGTGAGATTATATATTTGGTTTGATGATAGGACTATTTCCATCTTGGTCTTGTCCACAGGATGATCACTAAGTTGTAACAAAACCAGAAAACCAGTGTGTTCTCATGCAGCGGCTCCGAGGGCAACCTCGGGAGGAGGAAGGGGCACCGAGTGTGCGGCTGCCCCTCCTCTTCCCTGCCTCCAGGATGGCTTTATTAGCCATCTGCTGAGGCCCTAAGTCTCTTTAATATAATCCAGGCTGATACAATGGGGGACCAGAAAGCTCCGACCTGTATGCCCACTCCACCAAGGTTCCAGGTCAGACTTGTTGACCTCAAGATGCTGCAATAGTATGAGATCCTGTCCACAAACAATTTCAATTGGGAATGACTGGTACTTTGAAGCATGGCATTGTTATAAAATTGTTTTGGTTATGCCCAACTAAAGTAGAGCTATCAAATCAATTGTTGAGTGGTGGGTCTGCATATAAGTAAATCCCATTCATTGAATGGGTCAAGTCCAGTTGTGAATAATAACAGGGTTCTAGATAATATTTTGATTTCTTCTTACTCATCCCTACAGGCTTCTTGGTGATCTGCTTTTTCCAACATTTTTCTGAAGTGCTTATTTTGATGACCCTGTTCCTTTTGAGAAACTATTAGCTGTGACCTGAAAATAGCGTCATATGCATGATTTATCACTGCAGCTAAGAGATAAAAATCATGCTATCTTAGTTTCATTTAGTAACCGATGTACTGTTTCTTTGTTTTTCCCCCACCTCTTTGAACTCATCCAAAAGGGATGCTGACAAATTATATACTGTGCTGATTTCTGCAAATATGTTGGATTTAGAAAAGAACTCAGTTTTAATTAGATCCTTTGTTCTGCTTATCTTGAATTTCATCTTGTGTTTTATTAAATATATTAGCTTCACAAGAACAAGCCAACTTAGCAACAAATGTGTTACCTGCTTGAGCTTCAGGGCACTAAGTGCATGTTGTGCTGTGTTGTCAGGAATCAGATAATGAGCATCCCAGATAGTCCACATCTGCACATTTCCATAAGTGTGTCACTCAAATGTCTTCTCATTCGCAAAAGGTAACTGGGACAAACAAAACCATTATGGTCTCTGTCTATCTATCTATGCCACCTTCTTCCCAGCAAATGTCCCAAGACTTCTTAAAATTCTGTTGGTTTCTTCTGGGGTGCTTCAGGCATCCACCTGAAATTACCCCTGATTGTGACCAGGGAGAGAAATTCACTTTGAACCTAAGAAAAAACTTGATGGATCTAAAAGAAGGGTGGACAAAGTGTCATCTGGGCCACCAAAGAGGTCTTTTTAAATGCCTCAAATGAATGTTATTTATTACTGTATTTATTGGCTTATTTTATTTTGGAGCATGCTGTTTTTAATTCATAATTAGTTTAATATTGTTTTAAGGGGTGGGAGGGTTAGACGGGGACTTCGAATGTTTTAACTTGTGTATTTTAAATGCTGTAACCCACTCCAATTGCTCCGCAGAGGGGCGGGCTATAAATAAAAATTTATTATTATTATTATTATTATTATTATTATTATTATTATTCTAAGGCCTTGTCTGCACAGGTCAAATAAAATGGACTCCCCCAGTCCTCTTGGTGGTGATTCTAGATGATGAAGGGCCCAACCCTTGAGATTGGTGTGAACAGTCCAGAGCTTGCTAGGCTTGTTCAGCTCCAAACATGGGGTATACCCACCTCTTGTAACAGCTTTTTTTTTTTTTCCAAAGTAACACATTGTTCCAGATCTTCCCAGAAGAAGATCTGTGAAGATCTGGAGATCTATGAAGATCTGGAGGCCTCCATACCAACACTAGGCAGCTGTTTAAAAATGTCCCACTGTGCCATCCAAACTGGATACTACCCTTCACTCGGTGGGTTTCCATGGCTGAACAGGGATTTGAATCTTGGTTTTCCAGAGTCCTAGTCCAGCTCTCAAGCTTTCATCAGGATGATGTAATGGGGAGTTCCTGCATGGCAGGGGGTTGGACTGGATGGCCCTTGTGTTCTCTTCCAACTCTATAATTCTATGATTCTATGATTCAAAATACTAAACCACAGTCTTAAAGATTTGTGATCGAAGCTGAGTGCTTCATTCTGACCTCATTGCAAAGTCATCCACAGTGGTGATAGTGGGACACACATGCGAATAGCCACCCAATGTTGAAATGAAGAGCTCTAGGTAACGGGAAGGAGTTAGGGCACCTCTGGGGCCAGAAAACTCTGGTCCCAGATTATCATGCAGACACCACCCTAGTGGCATGGGGGCATTTTCATCACCTTTTAGAGGCCATTTGAGGCCCAGGACAGACCTTTTAAAATCAGAAAGTCAACATTGCATTACTTTCTGTTGCAAAATGGCCAAGAGTTATAAAAGATGGTGAATGTGTAATGGCAAACCTTGTTGTGCATTTTTAAGACATTTTTAAATGTATAGTGTTCCTAAGGTGATCTTATCATGGGGGTGTCTTGGCAGAATTGTTCAGAGTGAGTTTGTTCTTGCCTTCCTCTTAGGCTGAGAGAGTGTAGGTTGCCTAAGGCAACTCAGTAGGTTTTATGCCTCAGTAGAGTTTGAACCCTGGTCTCCCAGTGTTGTAGTCCAACATTCAAGACACTACTCAGTGCTGGCTCTCACTAATGGCAAACCTCTTCTAAACCAATCTGAAATACAGTGTGGTGTAGTGGCTTGAGAGTTGGACTAGGACTCTGAAAAACCAGGGTTCAAGTCCCTGCTTGGCAATGGAAAGCTACTGACTGATCATGGGCAATCACACTTTCTCATCAGCATGGGAAGGGATTGGCAAAAACCATTCCCTAAATAAATATTGCCAGCAAAACCTTAGGACCTTGGGCAAGTCATATTCTCTCAGCCTCAGAGGATGGCAATGGCATGCCTGTCTGAAGAAACTAGCCAAAGAAACCCTATGCCATGAATGATTTGAAGGCACACAGCAACAACAGCACAGGCAATACAGAATATTATTGCAAGCTCTGTCACCAGAAAAAGTTCCTGAAGGCCTGTCAGGATAACAAAAGGTCTAGACTTCACCTATTTAGGGAAGGATAAGAAGAAGGCCACCAATCGAGACAGTATGGAGAAGGCCTACAATTGCCCCAATCTCCCCTCCATTACCTGGTCTGCTATTCCCATACCACAATGGCTTTCTGTATGGGTGCCACCACTGAACCACCTAGTGCACCTGCCAACACTGTAGACCACATCACTTCTAAGGTCAGAATGAGGCACCCAGCAATGGTTATACTGCTGGGCACCTCATTCTGGCCTGAAAATGATTAACCCACATGGGTATGGCTGGTATCTTCAGAGAAGATGCTGGCAAAGCATCAGGAATAAAGTGTTTCAGAACATAGCCACATAGCCCAAAAAACCCACAAAAAACTATGGATGCCAGCCATTGTATTCCCTATTCCCATGTATGGATGTGAGAGCTGGACAGTTAAGAAAGATGATAGGAAGAAAACCAATGCCTTTGAGAGAATGTGGGGCTGGAGAGTGTTGAGGATCCTTTGGACAGCCAGAAGGACAAACAAAGGGGTCCTAGAGCAGATCAAGCCAGAAATCTCCCTGGAAGAAGCCAAGATGACCAAACTGAGACTGTCTGACATACCATGAAAAGAGGGGACTCTTTAGGGAAATCAATAATGCTGAGGAAGGTGGAGAAAAGTAGGAAGAGAGCAAGGTCACATGCCAGATAGATAGACTCTATGAAGGAGGTCACCATGGGTATTTATTAAGGGGTTTTAGGAATTAAGCAGAGGACGGAAGGTCTTGGAGATGTCTCATCCATAGGATCCCCATGAGTCAAGAAGTGGCAAGGTCTTAATGAATTTTGAGTCAACCCATTTAATGGGTGTTATGATGCATATGCAGAAATTTTGATTGTACTTTATTAATGCCTCAAGATACAATGGGCGTTGCTAAACTATTGCTTGTTCTGGAAAAATGATATAAAAGCACCTCTGCTCTGTGCTCTTTCTACAGCTTCACGTAAAAAGAAGTCTCTTCTCTTCTCTTCTCCAAAGAGCAGGTACGTGCATCTTAGCTCTAGCTCTGTGTGCAAATATCCTCTCAAAATTATTTACTCTATTAATGGGCATAGAATTAGGGGAGAGTCTCACTATTTTTCTTTCTTTCAAATTGTCCAACAGTTTGTTTTTAAAGGAAGCTGGATTGTGACAATATCCCAGCTGCTTTCTTCTTCTTCTGCTATTATTGATTTTACTCTGAGTTCTGGCAGCAACGAATATTTGCTCAGGCTGTATTGCTGATATTGGTGCTGATTACTCTGGGGATGCTGTCATTCTGTTATAGTATTATTTATATTTTATATGATGTAAATGAATTAGATTTTAAATTCTTTATATGCAAGATCGTTACGCTATTTTTTATATAGTACTTTTATAAGGCTGCTCTTGCATGTTGTATTGTATTTTAACGCTTGGTATGTGAATAACCTTTAATCTAAGCATAAATAAATAAATAAATAAATGATGAATCTGAATTAATAAGACAGAAAAGTTAATTTTTTAATTGGTTGTCATAGAATCATAGAGTTGGAAGAGACCCCCAAGGGCCATCGAGTCCAACCCTATGCTGCCATGTAGGATCTCGCAATCAAAGCATCCCTGACAGATGGCCATCTAGCCTTTGTTTAAAGACCTCCAAAGAAGGAGACTCTACCACTCTCCAAGGAAGCATCTTCCACTATCAAACAGCTCTTACTCTTAGGAAGTTCCTCCTAATGTTGAAGTAGAATCTTTTTTTCTCCAGGTTACCTCCATTGTTCCGAGTCCTATTCTCTAGAGCAGTAGAAAACAAGCTAGCACCCTCCTCAATATGTCATCCCTTCAAATATTTAAAGAGGGCTATCATGTCACCCCTGAACCCTCGCTTCTCCAGGCTAAACATACCCAGTTCCCGAAGTCATTCCTCATAGGGCTTGATGGTTTCCAGACCCTTCACCATTTTAGTTGCCCTCCTTTGGACACGCTCCAGTTTTTCAACATCCTTTTTGAATTGTGATGCCCAGAACTGTTACTGATCAGTCATGTTACTCATAGTGTAATTCCATTGTCATATTGACCTTTTGTATGTTTCAACTTGTGTTGCATTTATTTTAATTTGTAAACCCACCTTAAGTCTTTTAGTTTTAGAGAAAGGAATAATAGTACTCTTGAGAGAGAATAAAACAACTGGGCTTCCAATAGTAATAGGTGCTCTGGGAGCAATTCCAAAGGGACTGACAACATATCTGAATAAAAGAGTGGATGGTCCAAAATTTACAGAAGCCAAATCATAGAATGGGGCAAAATTGGTTCAAAGTTCCAGTGAGTTCCAGATGGTCCAAAATTCCAGTGAGTGACAACTGGGAGATAATAATAATAATAATAATAATAATAATAATAATAAACAACAAAATAAACTCCAAGAACATCAAACAAGCTTGCCATGACTCCATCCTAGAAAATCCTGGGATTTGAAGTTTTGTGGGACACCAACACTTTTTGCCACAGAAGACTAAAGTTCTTGTAAAACTGCAGATCCCCAAATTCCATTGGATGGAGCTACAACACTTAGGACAAACAATTAAAGTGTTTTGATCCCTGATGCCTTAGGAGTCCAATGTTGCTATGCAGTGTTCCTATATTTAAATGTATTACTCCAGATTTATGCTGTGGAAAAAAGCACTTGTTTGAGTTCTAGGAGAAAATATTCTTCCCTCAATGAGGCCTGTTTTTCAATCTGGGATCAAACAATTCTGAATAGTCTTTTCATCATTATTGCATATATGTGATTCTGTCTGAATTAAGAGGAATCTGTTTCCAGCACTTTCATCATTGAACTCTTTTAATAAATTGTCCAATAGGCTATCTCACATTTTTCCCAGCAGCAGCATCCTAGCTGAACCTCTGTGACTCCTCAACATTTGCAGGCATCCATCCTCTATTCTGCCTTTCTGTTGACACAGTTCTTCCATTTTATGTTTCAGACTCACCTCCATCCTTCAACAGAATGCCTCTCTGTGGACCCTCTTGTGCTATCCCATCCTGTGCATCTGCCCCAGTTGTTGGTTTTGGATCGGGATATTGCAGCGGTTTTGGCAGAGGCCTTGGTTTTGGGTTGGGGTATGGGTATGGCATAGGCGTTGGTGGCAGTGTCTCTGCTGAAAGTCTGGGTGTGCTCTCTGGAGTGGTGCCTTCTTGCATCAACCAGGTCCCACCATCAGAGGTTTACATCCAGCCACCCGCTGTTGTTTGTACCATCCCAGGACCCATCCTCTCTGCCTCCTGTGAACCTGTTGCTGTCGGAGGACATACCCCATGCGCTAGCAATGAATTTGGCCTTGGTGGATTTGGTGGTGGATTTGGTGGTGGAGTCTATGGTAGGGGTTTTGGGCGGTGGCGTGGATACCAGAGGCTTCAACTGCTACCCCTGCAACTAAATACCCATGGACTGTTGACCCCGGAAAAGGAATAATGGAACAATTACTATTGGAAAGCCCAGGCCTTGGTTGAGCTATGCTGAGCGCCCTCTTCCCAGGTGAAGTCCTTGGGAGCTTAGAGAGTGTTTGGCATCACTAGATATCAGGCCCACCTCTCTATTTCATGACTCTTCTTTCAGTCTCAACGTATCCCTCCATTTATGTTCTTCTCTTTATATGCTTTTGATGCTTCTGATGAGCAAAATGAAGAGCATAGGATCCTTCATTTTCTCCTTTGAATACAGAACCCAGTGTTGAATGAGTGAAATGGAGATGATGCCATCAAGAAACAGAAACATATTATGTTAACCTAGACATGTGTCACCTTTTTGGCAAAGTAATAACCACAATCATACATGTTACTGAGAAGCTGTTCATTCACTTGTGCTCTTTATGCTTTGTCCTTTTCTGAACTGTTTGTGATTCTTTTGGAATTGCCTACTTCCAATCTTTAATAAAACTGAAACTGCATGATAACACACTGGTTTTCTGGTTTTGTTACAACTCAAGTGTTTAGTGATCATCCTGTGGACAAGACCTAGATGGATATAGTCCTGTCATCAAACCAAGTATATAATCTTACTCATGCATTCCTATTTTTGTTCTTTGAACCACATCAGTTCAAGTTCTGTTGCTTACATGTGTCAGCATGGCAAATAAAGATGGATTCAACAATGCAGATATATTCTAAACATGTTCATGGCATGCAGAGTTTGATTCCGAATTATTCTGGGTCTATTCCCATTGGCTATCTGCACAAACCAACAATGCAAATCTTTTACGAAAACTTGGAAAAACACATCATGGATTATCTGACGTTAAGGGGTTTTTTGGCATCTCGGGGGGGGGGGGGGGAAATTACTCAAATATATTCAAAATGCATGTGAACAAAAAAAATTCAAATCACATTATACCAGGATTATTTTCACCATCTGAATAACCCCTTTTTGGGAGTAGTTTCTTTGTTTATATTAATTAGGAAAAATAGATGTCATGGCTGCAATAAGAAAGAGAAGAAGGGAGAGATAAACCACATTGTGCAAATACTGAAAATGCAATTTTATTATTACAGTCGATGACCAGCATAAAGCAGTATAAAACAGTACAATATTATACAATGCCCAATAGAAAAATAATGTGAACAGTACAAAACAAATATGATAGGAATACAGCTTGGAGGCTATAAATACACTATAAACCCTGGCAGAGGGTCAATTTGAATTTGTCATTGATGGGGCAAGTAGCCGCCATAAAAATGAATATTTTACCTAAAATGATGTATTTGTTTCAAAATATTCCAATTATTGTTAATGATGCTCTCTTCTGAAAATGGAATAGAGATCTAGTTGATTTTAAATGGAATAAGCAAAAAAAAAAAAAAAAAACAAAACCTAGAGTTAAATTAAAAATTCTTCAGAATTCAATAAATAAAGGTGGATTAGCATTCCCAAAATTGAAATGGCATTTCGAAGCCTGTGTGATGGATTGGATTGTGGAGTGGTTTAAATTAAAGAATATTAGATTTTTAAATTTGGTAAGTTTTGACCTACAATTTGGTATTCACGCATACCTGTTTTATGACAAGGATCGAGTGGATAATAATTTTAAAAATAATTTTGTCAGGAAAGCACTAATTAGGGTTTGGAAGAAATATAGAACAGGCTGGTGTGCTGAAATTCCATTATGGGCATCTCTGGTGGAAGCCTTTTTTAAAAAGCAAATATATGATGAAAGCAATGGCTTTGGACCAAACTATACAATTAAATTTGTGGGAAAAGAGTTGGAAAAAATGTATCCAATATGCACCGAACATAGAAATAAGAGAAAATTATTATAAATCAATCTATTGATGGTACTGGACTCTAAAAAGTTATCTAAAATGTTTAAAGAAGTTAACCGTCTATGTTGGGAGTGTAACCTGGAAGTGGGAACCTATCTGCACATGTGGTCGAACTGCCAGAAGGCAATTGCATATTGGAAAATGAAACAAACAAAAGTTCCCAAGGCAAAAACCAAGATGTATACCAAAAAGCCAAAGAAAGGGGTTGTGCCAAAAGAATAAAAACAAAAATGCCCCACCTAACTTCAAAAACAAAAATGTAAGAAATCACTAATCCTGGAGCAGAAAAGCCTCTATAATTACTAAAAGGGTCAAAGTACCCGCACTTATAGTTCAAAACAAGGCCAAATAACTAAAAGGGTAACATATACCCCACTAAAGGATCTGCAAATGCAGAAGAAAGTAAAATGAAAATTCATAAACCAAGGCTCTCTCTAAATTTAAAATTCAAAAACAATAATGTAAGAAATAACAAAACCCTGGAGCAAAAATGCCTCTATAATTACTAAAAGGGTAAAAGTACCCCACTAAATCTTGTGCCAATAATGAAAATGAAATAAAAGGCCCAAAAATTCCAGGGCTAAATTTATAAAATAATAACAATGCCCTTAAAAAACACTTGTAGTTCAAAGCAAGGACAAATTACTAAAAGGGTAGCATTTACCCCACTAAAGCATCTGCAAATGCAGAAAAAGGTAAAATGAAAATTCAAAAACCAAGACCAAATGCATTTCGACTCCTGTCTTCTCAGTGGCCTATGAACATTTAATTTATATATGTGTCTATTTCACAGCTCACACAATGTGACTCTGCACTATACCAAAGTAATAATGAGCTCCTCCTGCTTCCAGAGTCCCTTTTATAACCAACCTTGCTTGTGATGAAACTAATCCAGTCAAGACTTAATACAAAAGGAAAACCTTAGAATGTGGAAGGGCAAATAGCAATTCAAACCAAACAATTAGTAGATGGGATACCAAACATTAAAAATATAAAACAATTACAATTATTGGAACTGAAATGGATTCATTGGTTGAAATCTGAATCATCATTTGGTTTAAATGAAAATGTGAACTGGTTAATATGAGTTTTTCATGTTAGGATATAGATGGGATATAGAGTCAATGTTAAAATGTTGAAATGTAAAAGATGTGTGTCTGTATTTTTCCATGCTGTGAAAAGTTGTTTTTTATCTGAGAGCTAGATTCATAGTTATCAGCCCAGGTGTGATTTAGCCAAAACAGGAGGCTAACAGGACTCCATTCTGTGGGAAAGAGGTATTGTTTATATTATGGTTTTTGTAAACATCGTTAGCTTGGGAAAGTTACTCACGTGGTGGATGATGGACAACAAGAGGCTGGGTTAACATACATCATATAGACGTTATCCAATTATCATATAGTTAACGCCTAGAAGGTGGATTATGGGATGGGTCTAGAAAATCCTTTGTCTATAATTGTTTATTGTTTAAGATGTGAGCATGTGAGCATGTGTGGCTGAAAACTGTTTTAACTGTAACAGATTGGATCCTAATGTTTTTTGGATTGTTAAAGATGTAATCTTACATGGCTGAACTGGACAAGTTCATCACAATGGATTTTACTTAGTTATCTTATTTTTTACTTTTTATATGCATTAATAAAGCTATGTTTTTGGACTTTACAATGTGTCTTCTTGACTGAGGAAGACAGGATGCTGGAGAAGAGAAGCTGAGCCAGTTGATGGCAAATCTACACAGTGGCTGTGGATCACAGCAGCCAGCTTGTCCTACAGACTCTGCTGGGTGCCAGAAGGCATCACTACAACACTCATCATCCACACACCAACATTTCAAACATCTCTCCACACCCCAGGTTTTTCCCTTAGTTTCTTCTTAAGTCCTTACAGGATATCTCCCACCACTATTCTGACTGTTCCTGAGAAGTGAAGCTAAGAGTAGTAGCAGGATTCAATTGAAGTATTGTTCTACATCGAGTAGTTGAAATATCTACAAATATATAAATCTAAAGATATAATATCTATGAAAGGTTAAACAACAAGGGCGTCACAGTTTGTTATCTGAATCCCTGGTGGGCTTATGTAAAAAGACTAACTGTTTGGTTTGAATTGCTATTTGCCCTTGATATATTTTATATTGATTACCTTTTGACTGACCAGCAGCCAGGGATTACAACCAAGGTGGCAAGTTTCTGCATTGCTGCAAGAGCGTGTTGACGTAAAATGGTGTCTTAATTTTTAATTTTAATCCTATTGATTTCATCTATTTGAAGTATAATTTTACCCATCCTGCTGCTCCTTTCCTCCCCATCATTGACTTATAACATAAATCTTATGAACAATATCAAGTAAACCTTACTACCTTGGGTTGACCCTCTGCCAGGGTTTATAGCCTATTTATAGCCTCCAAGCTGTATTCCTATCGTATTTGTATTGTACCGTTCGCATTGTTTTTCTATTGAGCATGGTATAATATTGTACTGTTTAATACTGTTTTATGCTGGTCATTTACTGTAATAATAAAATTTCATATTCAGTATTTTCACAATGTGGTTTAGCCTCCCTTCTTCTCTTTCTCATTGCAGCCATGACATCTTTTCCCCCCAAATTAATATAAACAAAGAAACTACTCCCAAAAGGGGTTATTCAGATGGTGAAAATAATCCTGGTAGAATGTGAATTGAATCTTTGTTGTTCACATGCATTTTTAATATATTTGAGCAATTTTCCCTCCCAGGGGTGCCAAAAAAACAACTTAACCTCGGCTAATTCATGATGTGTTTTTTCCAAGTTTTCCTAAAAGATTTGCATTGTTGGTTTGTGCGGATAGCCAATGGGAATAGACCCAGAATAATTCGGAATCAAACTCTGCATGCCATGAACATGTTTAGAATATATCTGCATTGTTGAATCCATCTTTATTTGCCATGCTGACACATGTAAGCAACAGAACTTGAACTGATGTGGTTCAAAGAACAAAAATAGGAATGCATGAGTGAGATTATATACTTGGTTTGAGGATAGGACTAGTTCCATCTTGGTTTTATCCACAGGATGATCACTAAACACTTAAATTGTAACAAAACCAGAAAACCAGTGTGTTATCATGCAGTTTCAGTTTTATTAAAGAGTGGAAGTAGGCAATTCCAAAAGAATCACAAACAATTCAGAAAAGGACAAAGCATAAAGCACACAGGTGAATGAACAGCTTCTCAGTAACATGAATGATTGTGGTTATTACATTGCCAAAAAGGTGACACATGTCTAGGTTAACATAATATGTTTCTGATTCTTGAGGTCATCATCTCCAATTCACTCATTCAACACTGGGTTCTGCATTCAAAGGAGGAAATGAAGGATCCTGTGCTCTTCATTTTGCTCATCAGAAGCATCAAAAGCATATAAAGAGAAGAACATAAATGGAGGGATACATTGAGACTGAAAGAAGAGTCATGAAATAGAGAGGTGGGCCTGATATCTAGTGATGCCAAACACTCTCTAAGCTCCCGAGGACTTCACCTGGAAAGAGGGTGCTCAGCATAGCTCAACCAAGGCCTGGGCTTTCCAATAGTAATTGTTCCATTATTCCTTTTCCGGGGTCAACAGTCCATGAGTATTTAGTTGCAGGGGTAGCAGTTGGAGCCTCTTCTCCCCAGGAATCCATGACACCGCCCAAAACCCCTACCATAGATTCCACTACCAAATCCACCACCAAATCCACCAAGGCCAAATTCATTGCTAGCGCATGGGGTATGCCCTCCGACAGCAACAGGTTCACAGGAGGCAGAGAGGATGGGTCCTGGGATGGTACAAACAACAGCGGGTGGCTGGATGTAAACCTCTGATGGTGGGACCTGGTTGATGCAAGAAACATGCGCTCCAGAGAGCACACCCAGACTTCCAGCAGAGACACTGCCACCAAGGCCTAAGCCATACCCATACCCAAACCCAGAGCCAAGGCCTCTGCCAAAACCGCTGCAATCTCCTGATCCAAAACCAACAACTGGGGCAGATGCACAGGATGGGACGGCACAAGAGGTTCCACAGAGAGGCATTCTGTTGACGGATGGAGGTGAGTCTGAAAGAACATGAGAAAGATTGTGGGTGAAGCTATACACAAGAAGAGTCCCAGTGAGCCTCAGTAATGGAAACAATGGACTTCCCCATTGGACTACATAGTTTTCATCAAAATATGTATATGTGCATGGTTTAAAACTAGTAATTAGTTCTGAATGATCTTCTACCCCGTTGTTATGTAGTTAAAAAGAGAGATTTTTTAAAAGATGGCTTGAATTATTAAAGTTAAAGTTGAGTCAAAGTGCATTATTTGTACAGTATAGACAGCCCTGAGAAGCCTGCACCTGGCATGGTAAACAGGGCTATATCAAATCATAAAAGAACAATACAAATATTTGAAGGGATGTCATATTGAGGATGGAGCAAGCCTGTTTGATGTTCTTGGGTTTTTTTTGTATTATTATTATTATTATTATTATTATTATTATTATTATTATTACAATCTCCCAGTTGTCACTCACTGGAATTTTGGACCATCTATGATTTGGCTTCTGTAAATTTTGGACCATCCACTCTTTTATTCAGATATGTTGTAAGTCCCTTTGGAATTGCTTCCAGAGCACCTATTACTATTGGAAGCCCAGTCGTTTTATTCTCTCTCAAGAGTACTATTATTCCTTTCTCTAAAACTAAAAGATTTAAGGTGGGCTTACAAATTAAAATAAATGCAACACAAGTTGAAAAATACAAAAGGTCAATATGACAATGGAATTACACTATGAGTAACATGACTGATCAGTAACAGTTCTGGGCATCACAATTCAAAAAGGATGTTGAAAAACTGGAGCGTGTCCAGAGGAGGGCAACTAAAATGGTGAAGGGTCTGGAAACCATCAAGCCCTATGTAGAACGACTTAGGGAACTGGGTATGTTTATCCTGGAGAAGAGAGGGTTAAGGGGTGACATGATAGCCCTCTTTAAATATTTGAAGGGATCACATATTGAGGAGGGTGCTAGCTTGTTTTCTACTGCTCTAGAGAATAGGACTCGGAACAATGGATGTAACCTGGAGGAAAAGAGATTCTACTTCAACATTAGCAGGAACTTCCTAAGAGTAAGAGCTGTTTGACAGTGGAAGATGCTTCCTTGGAGAGTGGTAGAGTCTCCTTCTTTGGAGGTCTTTAAACAAAGGCTAGATGGCCATCTGTCAGGGATGCTTTGATTGTGAGTTCCTACATGGCAGCATAGGGTTGGGCTGGATGGCCCTTGGGGGTCTCTTCCAACACTATGATTCTATGATTCTATGACAACCAATCCAAAAATTAACTTGTCTGTCTTATTAACTCAGAATCATCATTTCTTTATTTATGCTTAGATCAAAGGTCATTCACATACCAAGCGTTAAAATGCAATACAACATGCAAGAGTAGCATTATAAAAGTACTATATAAAATAAATCTCATAACAATCTTGCATATAAAGAATTTAAAATCCAATTCATTTACAACATATAAAATATAAATAATAATACTATAAAGGAATGAGAGCATCCCCAGAGTAATCAACACCAATATCAGAAATATAGCCTGCACAAATTTTGGTTGCTGCCAGAACTCAGAATAAAATCAATAATAGCAGAAGAAGAAGGAAGCAGCTGGGATATTGTGACAGTCCAGCTTCCTCTAAAAACAAACTGTTGGAGAATTTGAAAGAAAGAAAAATAGTGAAACTCTCCCCTAATTATAGTCCCATTAGCTAGAGCTAAGATGCACGTACCTGCTCTTTGGAGAAGAGAAGTTGAACAAGAGACTGCTTGTCAGGTGAAGCTGTAGAAAGAGCACAGAGCAGAGGTGCTTTTATACCATTTTTCCAGAACAAGCAATAGTTTGGCAACACCCATTGTATCTCGAGGCATTAATAAAGTACAATCAAAATTTCTGCATATGCATCATAACACCCATTAAATGGGATGACTCAAAACACATCAGGGAAATCATTAAGACCTTGTCACTTCTTCAGCATGTTTTGAGGCCATCTCTGTTTACTGCTCTGTTTTTCTTTTTCTTCTTTTCCCTGAGGATTTTTTTTAATCAAGAGATACATTTCTCAAAATCAGACAGCTCTCTCACCATTTCTAAGAGATCATAAAGAGCATAAAAGGGGATTACCGAAGAGCCAAAACCATTAATCAAAATGGAGACGGTAGCCAAGAAATTGGGAGAATATTGAGGCCCTCACTGCAAGGAACCAAAGTCCCGTTCCCTCATTCCATTCTGGCATTGTCTTGTTTGGACTATGCACATCCCAAACTTCAGTTCTCGTGCAAGCATTCAGGATTATGTCTGATACAGTCTTCACTAGATGTGAGGTTGTTGTTGCCTTCAAGTTGATCTTGACTCATGGTTATCCTGTGAATCAAACATCTCCAACCCACCTTATCCTCTACCGCCCTGCTCAAGTCCTGAAGGCTCATGCCTTTGGTCTCCATGACTATCCATCTATCCATCTGGCATGTAGTTTCCCAAACAGCATTTTAAAATGTGAAGCCAAAGGCTTTCATGGCTGCTGTTGTTGTTAACTGCCCTCCAGTTGATCTTGACTCATGGAGACCCTATGGATGAGACATCTCCAAGATCTTCTGTCCTGCAATTGTAAGGCCAGAATACTTGGCTTCTCCAGACTGTCCAGATTGGTGGCCTTCTTCTTATCTTTCCCTAAATAGGTGAAGTCTAGACCTTTTATTATCCTGACAGGCCTTCAGGAACGTTTTATGGTGCCAGAGCTTGCAATAATGTTCTGTATTGCTTATGCCGTTTTTGTTGTGTCCCTTCAAATCATTCATGGCATAGAGTTTCTTTGGCTAGTTTCTTCAGACAGAGCTTGCCATTGCCATCCCCTGAGACTGAGAGAATATGACTTGCCCAAGGTCCTTAGGTTTCCTAAGCAAGGTTTATTCATAGGATGGTTTTTGCCAATCCCTTCCCATGCTGATGAGAAAGTGTGACTTGTCCATGATCAGTCAGTAGAATTCCATGACCAAGCAGGGACTTGAACCCTGGTTTTTCAGAGTCCTAGTCCTGATGACACTTTGTCCACCCTTTCTTTAGACCCATCAAGGTTTTTCTTATGTTCAAAGTGAATTTGTCTCCTTGGTTACAATGAGGGGTAATTTCAGGTGGATGCCTGAAGCACCCCAGAAGAAACCAACACAATTTTAAGAAGTCATGCGACATTTGTTCCAATTTGTTCAGAGTCCTAGTCCAACTCTCAAGCCACTACACCACACTGTATTTCAGACTGGTTTAGAGGAGGTTTGCCATTAGTGAGAGCCAGCATTGAGTAGTGGTTTCAATGTTTGACTACAACACTGGGAGACCAGGGTTCAAACTCCACTGGGGCATGGAAACCTACTGAGTTGCCTTAGGCAACCTACACTCCCTCAGACTCAGAGGAAGGCAAGAACAAACCCACTCTGAACTAATTCTGCCAAGACGCCCCCTTAGGGTCACTATATGTTTAAAAATGACTTAAAGACGCACAACAAGGTTTGCCATTATACGTTCACCATCTTTTGGAACTCTTGGCCATTTTGCAACAGGAAGCAATGCAATGTTGACATCCTGGTTTTTAAAAGATCTGTCCTGGGCCTTAAAGGGTGATGAAAATGCCCCCATGCCACTAGCGTAGTGTCTGCATGGGCCAGGATACTCTGGGATCAGAGTATTCTGGCCCCAGAGGTGCCCTAACTCCTTCCCGTTACCTAGAGCTCTTCATTTCAACATTGGGTGGCAATTCGCATGCGTGTCCCGCTATCACCACTGTGGATGACTTTGCAATGAGGTCAGAATGAAGCACTCAGCTTCGATCACCAATCTAAAAGACAGTGGCGTAGTGGCTTGAATCACAGAATCATAGAATTATAGAGTTGGAAAAGACCACAAGGGCCATCCAGTCCAACCCCCTGCCAAGCAGTAACTCCCAATTAAAGCATCCCAATTAAAGCTTGAGAGCTGGACTAGGACTCTGGAAAACCAGGGTTCAAATCCCTGTTCAGCCATGGAAATCCTCAGAGTGAAGGGTAGTGCCCAGTTTGGATGGCACAGTGGGACATGTTTTAAACAGCTGCCTAGTGTTGGAATGGAGGCCTCCAGATCTTCATAGATCTCCAGATCTTCACAGATCTTCTTCTGGGACGATCTGGAACAATGTGTTACATTAAAAAAAAAACTGTTATAAGAGGTGGGTATACCCCATGTTTGGAGCTGAACAAGCCTAGCAAGGTCTGGACTGTTCACACCAATCTCAAGGGTTGCACCCCAGAAGAAACCAACACAATTTTAAGAAGTCTTGGGACATTTGTTTTGGAAGGATGTGGTATAGATAGATAGATGGAGGCCATAATGGTTTTGTGTGTCCCAGTTACCTTTTGTGAATGAGAAGACCTTTGAGTGACACACCTACTGGAATGTGCAGACATTGACTATCTGGGATGCTCATTAATGCCCTTATCTGATTCCCGACAACACAGCACAACATGCACTTAGTGCCCTGAAGCTAAAGCAGGTAACACATTTGTTGCTAAGTTGGCTTGTTCTTGTCAAGCTAATATATTTAACAAAACACAAGATGAAATTCCAGATAAGCAGAACAAAGGATCTAATTAAAACCAAGTTCTTTCCTAAATCCAACATTTTTGCAGAAATCAGCACAGTACATAATTTGTCAGCATCCCTTTTGGATGAGTTCAAAGAGGTGGGGAAAAAACAAAGAATCAGTACATCGGTTACTAAATGAAACTAAGATAGCATGATTTTTATCTCTTAGCTGCAGTGATAAATCATGCATATGACATGCTATTTTCAGGTCACAGCTAATAGTTTCTCAAAAGGAACAGGGTCATCAAAATAAGCACTTCAGAAAAATGTTGGAAAAAGCAGATCACCAAGAAGCCTGTAGGGATGAGTAAGAAGAAATCAAAATATTATCTAGAACCCTGTTATTATTCACAACTGGACTTGACCCATTCAATGAATGGGATTTACTTATATGCAGACCCACCACTCAACAATTGATTTGATAGCTCTACTTTAGTTGGGCATAACCAAAACAATTTTATAACAATGCCATGCTTCAAAGTACCAGTCATTCCCAATTGAAATTGTTTGTGGACAGGATCTCATACTATTGCAGCATCTTGAGGTCAACAAGTCTGACCTGGAACCTTGGTGGAGTGGGCATACAGGTCGGAGCTTTCTGGTCCCCCATTGTATCAGCCTGGAGAGACTTACAAAAAGTCTCTTAAAGAGACTTACAAAAAAATAACAAAGATATAGGCATGTTAGTCTGCAGAATCAGTATGTAGAAAAATCTTGTAGCACCTTTGAGACTCACTCAAGGAAAGACGTTGGCAACATGAACTTCCATAGACTTCACTTCCTCAGAGTAGGTTTTTTTGCTTATAAAAATACATTGACCAAAAGTGGGGTCTCAAATTAAATTTCAAAGTAGGACAAGCAATGTGATTGTCTACCAAGTTTTTGAAGAGCCAGTATCCTTTAAAAAAACACCCCAAAAAACAAACAAACCGTGCACCAAAATATATGGGTCCATTTATTATCAAATGAATTATCAACAAAGTGACTTCTGACCTGGTGTTACCAAAAGCCAATAGAAACATTCATCCTGTTTCATTTCACCCATGGTGGCATGGCTGTGACCACCCATTTTGATTGTTGGGATCAACATTTTGAGGTGTTGAAGATACTGGGCTCTAGAGTTCACAAGGGCATTGTATATTGTATAGTGGAAGCATTTCTCACAAGGGGAACAGTAAATGAACCCTAAAGCTATACGGGCCTCAAAACTGGTGAGAAGGTTCCAAGCATGCTATCCTGATAAGCCAGTACTTAAGCATATACTGTATTGTTGTTGAAAAGAAGAGGTAGATATAGTTCATGGGGAAGGAATGTCAGGATCATTTTCCTGAAATGATCCTACCATACTTAATTCCTGTGTTTGAACATGTAATGTAGGATGATGGGTTATGCTATCCTATTGCAGAGACTAAGGGGGGTTGCAGACTGCCAGAAATAGTGCAAATTGAGTCCACTTTTAGGGTTAGGGTTAGGGTTAGGGAATCATGGGAACTGTAGTTTATTGTGGCACCAGAGCTCTCTGACAGAGAAGGCTCAATGTCTCAGAAAAAAAATAATTCCCATTATTCCCTAGCACTAACCCTAACCCTAAAAGTGGACTCAATTTGCACTATTTTTTGCCAGTCTGCAACCCCCCTAAGAGAAGGAAAGATTGTGTATCTGGCACAGGATGTGATCATGAGCAGATATGTGAGTAGTCCATATGAGTTGCCACTTAACAAAATCTTTCTTCTGGGAATCAGGATCTTGCTATAGAAGGAAGAAAAGTATGGGCAAAAACTGGAGAAAGAACATGTCGGTGTAACTTATGGGGTTACCATAAATCAACACTCAACTTGAAGACACACACACCAAAGCCCACTATACTCAGTGTGTATTCTTCACAGGTCAAGGATGTAGGACTACAAGCCTAAATATAATTCCATGAGGACAGAGGAATTAAAATTTTTAAAGGAAAACATTGTATTCTTTCATTATTGTTCCTTGTATGTAGCTGATGGAAGCAGATTTCTTGACTCAGATAACTTTGGGATTGTCAAAGTAATTTTGCAGATGATTAGGTCAACATATTTTTGAGCATAATTAATTAAGAGCTGAGCTTTACAGAGGTGTGGCGCAAACATTAAGGGCACTACCAAGAGAGTATAAATACACTTGCCTTTCCACAGTCCTCCAACAGCTTCATCTCCTACCTTCTGTTGCCTTCTCTTCATCAGTAGAACAGGTAAGCATGGCTTCTTCATTGTCTATAAATCTGTATCTTTTAAACTATGTACGTAGAGAGATCTTGCAGCACCTTTCAGACTAACTGAAAGAAAGAAGTTGGCAGCATGAGCTTTCGTAGGCTTACGTCTACTTCATCAGATGGAAGGTGCTACAAGATCTCGCTACATACTGATTTTACAGACTAACACAGCTATGTCTTTGAATTCTACCACTTTTAAAATATTTCTTTATCAAGAGCTTTAGAATGTTAATATAACAGCATACTTGACACCAGCTCCCAAAATCCTTCAGTAATCATGGTGCGACTGGGCAGAGTATTCCGTTTTCACAGTTCTATCCAACAACTCTGCCTCTGTGTGTTGGAGTTGGGCGGGTGTTGTATGGCAAGAATATTACTTTATGTGGCAGTGTATCTTCTCCATAATTCAGTCATGGTAAACTTTTTAAAGCAGTTTTTGAAAATTCAAAATAATAACAATAATTCAAGCCATCAAAAAAAAACATCTCTCCTTTTAACTACATAACAACAGAGTAGAAGATCATTCAGAACTAATTACTAGTTTAAAACCCTGCATATAAACATATTTTTATGAAAATGGTGTAGTCCAATGGGGACGTCCATTGTTTACATTACTGAGGGTCACTGGGACTCTTCTTGTGTATAGCTTCACTCACAATCCTTCTCATGTTCTTTCAGACTCACCTCCATCCTTCAACAGAATGCCTCTCTGTGGAACCTCTTGTGCTGTCCCATCCTGTGCCTCTGCCCCAGTTGTTGGCTTTGGATCGGGCGATTGCAGCGGTTTTGGGAGAAGCCTTGGCTCTGTGTTTGGGAATGGCTATGGCTTAGGTCTTGGTGGCGGTGTCTCTGCTGGAAGTCTGGGTGTGCTCTCTGGAGCGCATGTTTCTTGCATCAACCAGGTCCCACCATCAGAGGTTTACATCCAACCATCTCCTGTTGTTCTTACCATCCCAGGACCCATCCTCTCTGCCTCCTGTGAACCTGTTGCTGTCGGAGGGCATACCCCATGCGCTAGCAATGAATTTGGCCTTGGTGGATTTGGTGGTGGATTTGGTAGTGGACTCTATGGTAGGGGTTTTGGGCGGCGTCATGGATTCCTGGGGAGAAGAGGCTCCAACTGCTACCCCTGCAACTAAATACCCATGGACTGTTGACCCCGGAAAAGGAATAATGGAACAATTACTATTGGAAATCCCAGGCCTTGGTTGAGCTATGCTGAGCGCCCTCTTCCCAGGTGAAGTCCTCGGGAGCTTAGAGAGTGTTTGGCATCACTAGATATCAGGCCCACCTCTCTATTTCATGACTCTTCTTTCAGTCTCAATGTATCCCTCCATTTATGTTCTTCTCTTTATATGCTTTTGATGCTTCTGATGAGCAAAATTAAGAGCATAGGATCCTTCATTTCCTCTTTTGAATGTAGAACCCAGTGTTGAATGAGTGAATTGGAGATGATGCCATCAAGAAACAGAAACATATTATGTTAACCTAGACATGTGTCACCTTTTTGGCAATGTAATAACCACAATCATTCATGTTACTGAGAAGCTGTTCATTCACCTGTGCTCTTTATGCTTTGTCCTTTTCTGAACTGTTTGTGATTCTTTTGGAATTGCCTACTTCCAATCTTTAATAAAACTGAAACTGCATGATAACACACTGGTTTTCTGGTTTTGTTACAACTCAAGTGTTTAGTGATCATCCTGTGGACAAGACCAAGATGGAACTAGTCCTATCATCAAACCAAATATATAATCTCACTCATGCATTCCCATTTTTTTTTTATTTTAACCACATCTGCAAGACATCCAATTAAACAAGTTATCCCTGCCACAAAGTGCTTAAATGCTGCTGACTCTGTCATCTACTCATAGAGTATGATGTTTAGGGATGCCAAAATATGTGCCAGTTCTGCTTTTTCCCACATTCAGACTTCTTAAACCTCACGCTTAAGACTATAATTGCACATGCCAACACACATGTTCATTTGAGATCAAAGAAATGGAGGAAGCCAAGTCTAAGATTTTCACCTGGAGGCAACTTCCTCTACCATTAGCAATGGGCAGTCATATCACAGGATGAGATGAAGATGATCATGATGATGATATTTGTTTATATCCCACTTTTTTCTCATCTGGGATTCACAATGGCTTCCAATAGTTAAGACCAACATAGCTAAAACTTTACACTAATTCCTCTACATTCACTGGCGTCAGGAGCACAGGAGCCCCATGAATGGGGAAAAACCACAAATATCAAAAACACTATGTTTTTATCTGAGAGAACACTTCTTTAGAAATTTGTTGGTTCTCCAGTGCAACTCTGTGGTCATCATCTGCCAGACATCGATTGTAGAATTGCATTGGAGGAGCTACAAATGCCTAGTGGAGTGTTCTCTCTAGGAATCTCTAGAGTGTGACAATACAAATACAAATAGAAATATGATAGGAATACAGCTTGGAGGCTATAAATAGGCTGTAAACCCTGGCAGAGGGTCAACCCAAGCTAGTAAGGTTTACCTGATATTGTTCATAATATTTATGTTATAAGAATGATGGGGAGGAAAGGAGCAGCAGGATGGGTAAAATTATACTTCAAATGGAAGAAATCAATAGGACAAAAATTAAAAATTAAGACACAATTTTACTTCAACATGCTATTGCAGCAATGTAGAAACTTGCCACCTTGGTCGTAATCTCTGACTGCTGGTCAGCCAGAAGGTAACCAGTGTAAAATATATCAGATTTACCTGATATTTTTTTTTTTTTTTGTAAAATTGCTGCTATAAAACAATGCTGCAGATCCCGATAAAAAGTGGAATACAATAAGACATGCCCCACTGTTTCCACTTCCCCAGACCCACAAGGACATAAACGTTCACAGAATGGTTTGCTGTTATTTCTCCATGTAAATAAGGCCAATGGAAGTACCTTAAATTTGACCAGGGTAAAGGCTTTCCTATTCTTTTGATTTGTTAAATTACTCAAATATTCAGCAAGGACAAAGCCTCTCCCACTGTCTTTGAAATTTGAATGTAAAGATGTTGTACATATATGATTTTGTAATTCAATGTCCCATATGCACTGATAAATATTATCTTTGGCTTTTTCATACCCCATGGCTAGAATAACAGATTGAGAGAAGCCCAGGGATTGCACTTTTTCCTTGACCAGCATTTTCCATCTTTTTTAAAAATTATCATTATTAAATTAAAGCTTTTATTGAGATTAAAAAAGACTAGCATGCATCATATTAAAAAGAACTTAAATACATCACAAAAAATTAAAGAAATACACAATATGGCTAGAACAAGATATGAACACACACACACAAAAAGGAAAACAAAAAACTTACAGTTAACAAAAACACAGCATAAAAAGAAGGGAAAAATGAAGAAAAAAATAGAAAATAAGAATAAAATAAAAATCGAGAAATCTTCCTGGTTGTTATTTTGCCGATGTATCCGTCTCTTAAATAATCATATAGCAACTTTCTCATATCAGTTAATTCTCATCCAGATCTTGTATTTTCTATACAAGTCACCAAGGCAAATAATATCGTCAATAAACTTTAACATTCCCATTTCCTTTACAAACTTAACCTAGTTTCATAGTATTCTACTTTTTAAATAACCCAACCCACCCTTCAAATTTTTAAACCAATTTTCATAATATCTTAAACTCTTGAATTCTTACAATTACTTCTGTTCGGCATTATTTTAGTATGACGGACAATAGAACTTATCATACGCATACTATAGAAACCCATTTCATTTACGCTTTGAAATAGATATTAATAAAGCACTGCAACTATAGTAACTAGAGTATGAGAAAATAAGAGAGAGAGATGCCTTTTTCAAAATCTAAAATCTCATATATAAAGTATACTATATTGATATCCTCCCCACCACCGTTATATATTATACAAATCACCATTTTACCCAGGTATGCTGTACTTAACTAAGTATTTTTCTACCCTTGTATATAATCATACCACTCTTGCCATTCCTTCTTAAATTCTTTTCTATTTTTTATCTCTTAACATATATGATAATTTATCCATCTCATAAAAATCCAGGGTTTTTAATTTCCATTCTTGTAAGCAGGGGTTTTCTTCCTGCTTCCAATGTCGCATATATATCATCCTTGCTGCTACAATGATCAAGAACAAAACTCGTTTCTTCTTTCTCTCCACCAATGAATCTTCAACAATGTTCAGTAGATACAGTTTTGGGTCTGGGTGATCCTTTAGAATAAATTTTGTCTTAATTACTCCATGTATCATTTTCCAATATGCAATTGGCTTCTGGCAGTTCCACCACATGTGCAGATAGGTTCCCACTTCCAAGTTACACTCCCAACATAGAGGGTTAATTTCTTTAAATATTTTAGATAACTTATAGGGAGTCCAGCACCATCTATATATTGATTTATAATAATTTTCTCTTATTTCTATGTTCGGTATATATTGGATACATTCTTTCCAACTCTTTTCCCATGAATTAAATTGTATAGTTTCGTTCAAATCCATTGCTTTCATCATATATTTCCTTTTTTAAAAAAGCTTTCGCCGGAGAAGCCCATAATGGAATTTTAGCACACTAGCCCATTCTATATTTCTTCCAAACCCTAATTAGTGCTTTCCTGACAAAATTATTTTTAAAATTATTATCCACTCGATCCTTGTCATAAAACAGGTATGTGTGAATACCAAATTGCAGGTCAAAACTTACCAAATTTAAAAATCTAATATTCTTTAATTTAAACCACTCCACAATCCAATCCATCACACAGGCTTCGAAATACCACTTCAATTTTGGGAGTGCTAATTCACCTTTATTTATTGAATCCTGAAGAATTTTTAATTTAACTCTAGGGTTTTTTTTTTATATTCCATAAAAAATCAACTAGATCTTTATTCCATTTTCAGAACACAGCATCATTAACAATAATTGGAATATTTTGAAACAAATACATCATTTTAGGTAAAATATTCATTTTTATGCCAGCCCCATCAATGTCAAATTCAAATTGACCCTCTGCCAGGGTTTATAGTGTATTTATAGCCTCCAAGCTGTATTCCTATCATATTTGTATTGTACTGTTCACATTGTTTTTCTATTGGGCATTGTATAATATTGCACCATTTTATAATGTTTTATGCTGGTCATCAACTGTAATAATAAAATTTCATTTTCAGTATTTGCACAATGTGGTTTAGCCCTCCCTTCTTCTCTTTCTCATTGCAGCCATGACATCTTTTTTTCCTAATTAATATAAACAAAGAAACTACTGCCAAAAGGGATTATTCAGATGGTGAAAATAATCCTGGTAGAATGTGAATTGAATTTTTGTTGTTCACATGCATTTTGAATATATTTCAATAATTTTTTCCCCCAGGGGTGCCAAAGAACCCACTTAACCTCGGATAATTCGTGATGTGTTTTTTCCAAGTTTTCCTAAAAGATTTGCATTGTTGGTTTGTGCGGATAGCCAATGGGAATAGACCCAGAATAATTCGGAATCAAACTCTGCATGCCGTGAACATATTTAGAATACATCCGCATTGTTGAATCCATCTTTATTTGCCATGCTGACACATGTAAGAAACAGAACTTGAACTGATGTGGTTCAAAGAACAAAAATAGGAATGCATGAGTGAGATTATATACTTGGTTTGAGGATAGGACTATATCCATCTTGTTCTTGTCCACAGGATGATCACTAAACACTTGAGTTGTAACAAAACCAGAAAACCAGTGTGTTATCATGCAGTTTCAGTTTTATTAAAGATTGGAAGTAGGCAATTCCAGAAGAATCACAAACAGTTCAGAAAAGGACAAAGCATAAAGCGCACAGGTGAATGAACAGCTTCTCAGTAACATGTATGATTGTGGTTATTACATTTCCAAAAAGGTGACACATGTCTAGGTTAACATAATATGTTTCTGTTTCTTGATGGCATCATCTCCATTTCACTCATTCAACACTGGGTTCTGCATTCAAAGGAGGAAATGAAGGATCCTATGCTCTTCATTTTGCTCATCAGAAGCATCAAAAGCATATAAAGAGAAGAACATAAATGGAGGGATACATTGAGACTGAAAGAAGAGTCATGAAATAGAGAGGTGGGCCTGATATCTAGTGATGCCAAACACTCTCTAAGCTCCCGAGGACTTCACCTGGGAAGAGGGTGCTCAGCATAGCTCAACCAAGGCCTGGGCTTTCCAATAGTAATTGTTCCATTATTCCTTTTCCGGGATAAACAGTCCATGAGTATTTAGTTGCAGGGGTAGCAGTTGGAGCCTCTTCTCCCCAGGAATCCATGACACAGCCCAAAACCCCTACTACCAAATCCACCACCAAATCCACCAAGGCCAAATTCATTGCTAGCGCATGGGGTATGTCCTCCGACAGCAACAGGTTCACAGGAGGCAGAGAGGATGGGTCCTGGCAAGGTAACAGTAACAGGAGATGGTTGGATGTAAACTTCTGATGGTGGGACCTGGTTGATGCAAGAAGGCACCACTCCAGCAAGTACACCCAGACGTTCAGCAGAGACACTGCCACCAAGACCACCAAGACCTAAGCCATACCCATACCCAAACCCAGAGCCAAAGCCTCTGCCAAAACCGTTGCAATCTCCTGATCCAAAACCAACAACTGGGGCAGATGCACAGGATGGGATGGCACAAGAGGTTCCACAGAGAGGCATTCTGTTGAAGGATGGAGGTGAGTCTGAAACATAAAATGGAAGAACTCTGTCAACAGAAAGGCAGAATAGAGGATGGATGCCTGTAAATGTTGAGGAATCACAGACGTTCAGCTGGGACAGGGGTAGGCAACCTTTCCCCTTTAAGGACCGAGGGACTTCAGCTCCCAGAAGCCTCAGCCATGTTGGCCAATAGCTCCTGGGATTCTGTGAGCTGAAGTCCCTTGGCTCTTAAAGGGGAAAGGTTGCCTACCCCTGAGCTAGGATATTGCTGATGGGAAAATATGAGATAGGCTATTGAACAATTTATTAAAAGAGTTTAATGATGAAAGTGCTGGAAACAGATTCCTCTTAATTCAGATAGAATCACATAAATGCAATAACGATGAAAATACTATTCAGAATTATTTGATCCCAGGTTGAAAAACAGGCGTCATTGAGGGAAGAATATTTTCTCCTAGAACTTGCATACCAAAATGTTGCACAGAACTTAATCTGTGGAGGAAAACATTTTGTTCCAATAACTGGTTCTCTGTGCAGGAAACTGAATAGGAGATAAGTTTTTTGCCAAAACAAGTGTTTTTTCCACAGCATAAATCTGGAGCAATACATTTAAATATGAGAACACTGCATAGCAACATTGGACTCCTAATGCACCAGGGATCAAAACTCTTTAATTGTTTGTCCTAAATGTTGTAGCTCTAGCCTCTGGAAATTGGGGATCTGTAGTTTTACAAGAGCTTTAGTCTTCCCTGGCAAAGAGGGCTGGTGTCTCACAAAACTTCAAATCCCAGGATTTTCTAGGATCGAGCCATGGCAAGCTTGTTTGATGTTCTTGGTTATTATTATTATTATTATTACAATCTCCCAGTTATCACTCATTAAGGTGGATTTACAAATTAAAATAAATGCAACACAAGTTGAAACATACAAAAGGTCAATATGACAATGGAATTACACTATCAGTAACATGACTGATCAGTAACAGTTCTGGGCATCACAATTCGAAAAGGATGTTGAAAAACTGGAGCGTGTCCAGAGGAGAGTGACTAAAATGGTGAAAGGTCTGGAAACCATCAAGCCCTATGAGGAATGATTTAGGGAACTGGGTATCTTTAGCCTGGAGAAGAGAGGTTTAAGGGGTGATATGATAGCCCTCTTTAAATATTTGAAAGGATGGCATATTGAGGAGGGTGCTAGCTTGTTTTCTGCTGCTCTAGAGAATAGGACTTGGAACAATAGATGCAACCTGCAGGAAAAGAGTTTCTACTTCAACATTAGGAGGAACTTCCTAAGAGTAAGAGCTGTTTGACAGTGGAAGATGCTTCCTTGGAGAGTGGTAGAGTCTCCTTCTTTGGAGGTCTTTAAACAGAGGCTGGATGGCCATCTATCAGGGATGCTTTGATTGTGAGTTTCTACATGGCAGCAGAGGGTTGGGCTGGATGGCCCTTGTGGTCTCTTCCAACCCTATGATTCTATGATTCTATGACAACCAATCCAAAAATTAACTTTTCTATCTTATTAACTCAGAATCATCATTTCTTTATTTATGCTTAGATCAAAGGTCATTCACATACCAAGCATTAAAATACAATACAACATGCAAGAGCAGCATTATAAAAGTACTATATAAAATAAATAGCGTAACAATCTTGCACATAAAGAATTTAAAATCTAATTCATTTATAACATATAAAATATAAATAATAATACTCGAAAGGAATGAGAGCATCCCCAGAGTAATCAACACCAATATCAGCAATATAGCCTGCGCAAATTTTTGTTGCTGCCAGAACTCAGAATAAAATCAATAATAGCAGAAGAAGAAGAAAGCAGCTGAGATATTATGACAATCCAGCTTCCTTTAAAAACAAACTGTTGGACAATTTGAAAGAAAGAAAAATAGTGAAACTCTCCCCTAATTCTATGCCCATTAATAGGGTAAATAATTTTGAGAGGATATTTGCACACAGAGCTAGAGCTAAGATGCACGTACCTGCTCTTTGGAGAAGAGAAGAGAAGTTGAACAAGAGACTGCTTGTCAGGTGAAGCTGTAGAGAGAGCACAGAGCAGAGGTGCTTTTATACCATTTTTCCAGAACAAGCAATAGTTTGGCAACGCCCATTGTATCTTGAGGCATTAATAAAGTACAATCAAAATTTCTGCATATGCATCATAACACCCATTAAATGGGATGACTCAAAACACATCAGGGAAATCATTAAGACCTTGCCACTTCTTCAGCATCTTTTGAGGCCATGATTGTGTACTATTTCATTCTGCTCCCTGTTTTTCTTTTTCTTCTTTTCCCTGAGGATTTTTTTTAAATGAAGAGATGCATTTCTCAAAATTAGACAGCTGTCTCATCATTTCTAAGAGATCATAAAGAGCAAAAAGGGGGGTTATCCCAAGAGCCAAAACCATTAATCAAAAGGGAAACGGTAGTGAAGAAATCAGGAGAATATTGAGGCCCTCAGTGCAAGGGACCAAAGTCCCATTCCCTCATCCCATTCTGGCATTGTCTTGTTTGGACTATGCACATCCCAAACTTCAGTTCTGGTGCAAGCATTCCAGATTATGTCTGATACAGTCTTCACTAGATCTGAGGTTGTTGTTAGATGCCTTCAAGTTGATCTTGACTCATGGTTATCCTGTGAATCAGACATCTCCAACCCCCCTTATCCTCTACCTCCCTGCTCAGGTCCTGAAGGCTCACGCCTGTGGTCTCCATGATTGAGTCTATCCATCTGGCATGTAGTTTCCCAAACAGCATTTTAAAATGTGAAGCCAAAGGCTTTCATGGCTGCTGTTGTTGTTAACTGCCCTCCAGTTGATCTTGACTCATGGAGATCCTATGGATGAGACATGTCCAAGATCTTCTGTCCTCCACTGCTCTGCAATTGTAAGGCCAGAATACTTGGCTTCTCCAGACTGTCTAGATTGGTGGCCTTCTTCTCATTCTTCCCTAAGTAAGTGGAGTCTATACCTTTTGTTATCCTGACAGGCCTTCAAAAACTTTTTATGGTGACAGAGCTTGCAATAATGTTCTGTATTGCCTGTGCTGTTGTTTTTGTGTGCCTTCAAATCATTCATGGCATAGGGTTTCCTTGGCTAGTTCCTTCAGACAGGGCTTGCCATTACCATCCTCTGAGGCTGAGAGAATATGACTTGCCCAAGGTCCTAAGGTTTCCCTAGCAAGACTTATTCAGAGGATTGTTTTTGCCAATCCCTTCCCATGCTGATGAGAAAGTGTGACTTGCCCATGATCAGTCAGTAGCTTTCTGTTGCCAAGCAGGGACTTCAACCCTGCTTTTCAGAGTCCTAGTCCAACTCTCAAACCACACTGTATTTCAGACTGGTTTAGAGAAGGTTTGCCATTAGTGAGAGCCAGCATTGAGTAGTGTCTTGAATGTTGGACTACAACACTGGGAGACCAGGGTTCAAACTCTACTGAGGCATGAAACTTACTGAGTTGCCTTAGGCAACCTTCACTCTCTCAGCCTAAGAGGAACACAAGAACAAACCCACTCTGAACAAATTCTACCAAGACACCCCCTTGATAAGATCACCTTAGGATCACTATATGTTTAAAAATGTCTTAGAAATGCACAACAAGGTTTGCCATTAAATCATTCACCAACTTTTATAACTCTTGGCCATTTTGCAACAGGAAGTAATGCAATGTTGACTTTCTGATTTTTAAAAGGTCTGTCCTGGGCCTCAAATGGCCTCTAACAGGTGATGAAAATGCCCCCATTCCACTAGGGTAGTGTCTGCATGGGCCAGGATACTCTGGGACCAGAGTATTCTGGCCCCAGAGCTACTCTAGCTTCTTCCTGTTACTTAGAGCTCTTCATTTAACATTGGGTGGCTATTCACATGTGTGTCCCACTATCACCACTGTGGATGACTTTGGAATGAGGTCAGAATGAAGCACTCAGCTTCGATTGAAAATCTGAAAGACTGTGGTGTAGTGGCTTGAATCATAGAATCATAGAATTATAGAGTTGGAAGAGACCACAAGGGCCATCCACTCCAACCCCCTACCATGCAGGAACTCCCAATTAAAGCATCCCAATTAAAGCTTGAGAGCTGGACTAGGACACTGGAAAACCAGGGTTCAAATCCCTGTTCATCCATGGAAATCCGTAGAGTGAAGGGTAGTGCCCAGTTTGGATGGCACAGTCGGACATGTTTTAAACAGCTGCCTAGTGTTGGAATGGAGGCCTCCAGACCTTCATAGATCTCCAGATCTTCATAGATCTCCAGATCTTCACAGATCTTCTTCTGGGAAGATCTGGAACAATGTGTTACTTTAAAAAAAACTGTTATAAGAGGTGGGTATACCCCATGTTTGGAGCTCAACAAGCCTAGCATGGTCTGGACTGTTCACACCAATCTTAAGGGTTCCACCCCACAAGAAACCAACACAATTTTAAGAAGTCTTGGGACATTTGTTGGGAAGGATGTGGTGTAGATAGATAGATGGAGGCCATAATGGTTTTGTTTGTCCCAGTTACCTTTTGTGAATGAGAAGAAGTTTGAGTGACACACCTACTGGAATGTGCAGATGTGGACTATCTGGGATGCTCATTAATGCCCTTATCTGATTCCCGACAACACAGCACAACATGCACTTAGTGCCCTGAAGCTAAAGCAGGTAACACATTTGTTGCTAAGTTGGCTTGTTCTTGTCAAGCTAATATATTTAACAAAACACAAGATGACATTCCAGATAAGCAGAACAAAGGATCTAATTAAAACCAAGTTCTTTCCCAAATCCAACATATTTGCAGAAATCAGCACAGTATATAATTTGTCAGCATCCCTTTTGGATGAGTTCAAAGAGGTGGGGAAAAAACAAAGAATCAGTACATCGGTTATTAAATGAAACTAAGATAGCATGATTTTTATCTCTTAGCTGCAGTGATAAATCATGCTTATGACATGCTATTTTCAGGTCCCAGCTAATAGTTTATCAGAAGGAACAGGGCCATCAAAATAAGCACTTCAGAAAAATGCTGGAAAAAGCAGATCTCCAAGAGGCCTGTAGGGTTGAGTAAGAAGAAATCAAGATATTATCTAGAACCCTGTTATTATTTACAACTGGACTTGACCCATTCAATGAATGGGATTTACTTATATGCAGACCCACCACTCAACAATTGATTTGATAGCTCTACTTTAGTTGGGCATAACAAAAAAAAATTATAACAATGCCATGCTTCAAAGTACCAGTCATTCCCATTTGAAATTGTTTGTGGACAGGATCTCAAACTATTGCTGAGACTTGAGGTCAACAAGTCTGTCCTGGGACCCTGGTGGAGTGGGCACACATGTCGGAGTTTTCTGGTCCTCCATTGTGTCAGCCTGGAGTGTATTAATGATACTTACAAAAAAATTTTACAAAGATATAGGCATGTTAGTCTGCAGAATCAGTACGTAGAAAGATCTTGTAGCACTTTTGAGACTCTCTCAAGGAAAGACGTTGGCAGCAATGAGCTTCTGTAGACTTCACTCTACACACTCAGAGTAGGTGTTTTTTGCTTACAAAAAATACATTGACCAAAAATGGAGTCCCAAATTAGATTTCAAAGTAGGACAAGCAATGTTATTGTCTACCAAGTTTTTGAACAGCCAATAGCCTTAAAAAGAAACCACCCCCCAAAACAAACAAACCTTGCACCAAAATATATGGGTCAATTTGTCATCAAATGAATTGTCAACAAAGTGACTGCTGTACCGGTGTTACCAAAAAGCAATAGAAATATTCATCCTGTTTCATTTCATCCATGGTGGCATGGCTGTGACCACCCATTTTTGATTGTTGGGATCAACATTTTGAGGTGTTGAAGATACTGGACTCTAGAGTTCACAAGGGCATTGTATATTGTATAGTGGAAGCATTTCTCACCAGGGGAACAGTAAATGAACCCTAAAGCTATACGGGCCTCAAAACTGGTGAGAAGGTTCCAACCATGCTATCCTGATAAGCCAGTACTTAAGCATATACTGTATTGTTGTTGAAAAGAAGAGGTAGATATAGTTTATGGGGAAGGAACGTCAGGATCGTGGTCCAGACATGATCCTGCCATGCTTAATTCCTGTGTTTGAACATGCAATGTAGGATGATGGGTTATGCTATCCTATTTCAGAGACTGAGAGAAGGAAAGATTGCGTATCAGGCACATTATGGGATCACAGGTGGGTAGTCCATATGCGTTGCCACTTAACAACATCTTTCTTCTGGGAATCAGGATCTTGCTATAGAAGGAAGAAAAGTATGGGCAAAAACTGGAGAAAGAATATGTTGTGGATTGGTGTAACTTATGGGGTCACCATAAGTCAACACTCAACTTGAAGGCAAACACACACACCAAAGCCCACAATACTCAATGTGTTTTCTTCCCAGGTCAAGGATGTAGGACTACAAGCCTAAATAAAATTCCATGAGGACAGAGGATTTAAAAATTATTAAAGGAAAACATTGTATTCTGTCATTATTGTTCCTTGTATGTAGCTGATGGAAGCAGATTTCTTGACTCAGATAACTTTGGGATTGTCAAAGTAATTTTGCAGATGATTAGGTCAACATATTTGTGAGCATAATTAATGAAGAGCTGAGCTTTACAGAGGTGTGGTGCAAACATTAAGGGCACTACCAAGAGAGTATAAAAACAAGCGCCTTTCCACAGTCTTTCACAGCTTCATCTCCTGCCTTCTGTTGTCTTCTCTTCATCAGTAGAACAGGTAAGCATGGCTTCTTCATTGTATATAAATCTGTATCTCTTAAAATATGTATGTAGAGAGATCTTATAGCACCTTTCAGACTAACTGAAAGAAAGAAGTTGGCAGCATGAGCTTTCGTAGACTTCAGTCTACTTCCTCAGATGGAAGATGCTACAAGATCTCCCTACATACTGATTTTACAGACTAACACAGCTATGCCTTTGAATTCTATCACTCTTAAAACATGGTTTTATCAAGAGCTTTAGAATGTTAATATAAGGGCATACTAGTCTAAGATCTGAATCCTATTGCCTAGTCCCAACTAAGGTAGGCTATTTTGATCAATAGGCTGCTGAAGGTGTAGATCTGTAATGCAAGGGGGAGTAGGCATTTCAAACAAAATGTTGTGGTCCATTTATCTCTCTATCACTTGAGGAACATTAGCACAGTACCACCAGGAGCTTGTCCACATAACTTGGAAGGGACTGATGTTTATTAAAGTAGTCTATCCTAGTTCTCCTTGGAGTTTCCAGGCATGGAATCCATGGCCTTTGTCTGGTCAAATATTACAGCAGAGGATCACTGCCTCCCTCTGATTCCTGGGGTTTTTAATATTCATGTGGAAGTTCCTGTAACACATGAAAATGAAAATAATATCTTCTTCCATTGATATAGTGTCTCTATTCAGAAGAAACTAACTCAATGTATATAAATGAAGAATTGATATAACGTACCATTTCCTTTGATTTCTTCTCCCGGTAAATCATTTGCATTTCAATAATAATAATAATAATAATAATAATGGCTAAAATAGGTGCATTGCCAACCAGAGTCTGCACAAGAATTACTTTTGGGACACCAACTCCCAAAATCCTTCAGCAATCATGGTTCGACTGGGTAGAGTATTCTGTTTTCACAGTTCTATCCAACCAACTCTGCCACTGTGTTTTGGAGTTGGGTGGGTGTTGTATGGCAAGAGTATTACTTTACGTGGCAGTGTATCTCCTCCATAATTTAGTCATGGTAAACGTTTTAAAGCAGTTTTTGAAAATTCAAAATAATAAAAATAATTCAAGTCATCTAAAAAAAATCTCTCTTTTTAATTACATAACAAGGGGGTACAAGATCATTCAGAACTAATTACTAGTTTAAAACCATGCACATATACATATTTTGATGAAAACTATGTAGTCCAATGGGGAAGCCCATTGTTTCCATTACTGAGGGTCACTGGGACTCTTCTTGTGTATAGCTTCACTCACAATCCTTCTCATGTTCTTTCAGACTCACCTCCATCCTTCAACAGAATGCCTCTCTGTGGAACCTCTTGTGCTGTCCCATCCTGTGCATCTGCCCCAGTTGTTGGTTTTGGATCAGGAGATTGCAGCGGTTTTGGCAGAGGCCTTGGCTCTGGGTTTGGGTATGGGTATGGCTTAGGCCTTGGTGGCAGTGTCTCTGCTGGAAATCTGGGTGTGCTCTCTGGAGTGGTGCCTTCTTGCATCAACCAGGTCCCACCATCAGAGGTTTACATCCAACCAACTCCTGTTATTGTTACCCTCCCAGGACCCATCCTCTCTGCCTCCTGTGAACCTGTTGCTGTCGGAGGACATACCCCATGCGCTAGCAATGAATTTGGCCTTGGTGGATTTGGTGGTGGATTTGGTAGTGGATTTGGTAGTAGGGGTTTTGGGCGGTGTCATGGATTCCTGGGGAGAAGAGGCTCCAAATGCTACCCCTGCAACTAAATACTCATGGACTGTTGACCCCGGAAAAGGAATAATGGAATAATTACTTGTGGAAAGCCCAGGCCTTGTTTGAGCTATGCTGAGCACCCTCTTCCCAGGTGAAGTCCTTGGGAGCTTAGAGAGTGTTTGGCATCACTAGATATCAGGCCCACCTCTCTATTTCATGACTCTTCTTTCAGTCTCAATGTATCCCTCCATTTATGTTCTTCTCTTTATATGCTTTTGATGCTTCTGATGAGCAAAATGAAGAGCATAGGATCCTTCATTTCCTCCTTTGAATGCAGAACCCAGTGTTGAATGAGTGAAATGGAGATGATGCCATCAAGAAACAGAAACATATTATGTTAACCTAGACATGTGTCACCTTTTTGGCAATGTAATAACCACAATCATACATGTTACTGAGAAGCTGTTCATTCACCTGTGCTCTTTATGCTTTGTCCTTTTCTGAACTGTTTGTGATTCTTTAGGAAATGCCTACTTCCAATCTTTAATAAAACTGAAACTGCATGATAACACACTGGTTTTCTGGTTTTGTTACAACTCAAGTGGTTAGTGATCATCCTGTGGACAAGACCAAGATGGAAATAGTCCTATCATCAACCCTAGTATATAATCTCACTCATGCATTCCCATTTTTGTTCTTTGAAACACATCTGTTCAAGTTCTGTTGCTTACATGTGTCAGCATGGAAAATAAAGATGGATTCAACAATGCGGATGTATTCTAAACATGTTCATGGCATGCTGAATTTGATTCCAAATTATTCTCAGTCTATTCCCATTGGCTATTCATACAAACCAACAATGCAAATCCTTCAGGAAAAATTGGAAAAAATACAACATCAATTATCTGGGGTTAAATAGGTACCTTGGCACCCCTGGGGGGGAAATAACAACCTTATTCAATTATATTCAAAATGCATGTGAAATAATAATAATAATAATAATAATAATAATAATAATAATCCACATTCTACTGGGCTTATTTTCACCATCTGAATAACACCTTTTGGGACTAGTTTCTGTGTTTATGTTAATTAAAAAAAAGTTGTCATGTCTTCAATGAGAAAGAGAAGAAGGGAGGGCTAAACCACATTCTGCAAATACTGTGTTTCTTTGGTTCCTTGTTTGTCCATGCATTCTGAATTTGTCAACAATTTTGGAAAACTATCCAAAGGCTCTTTCAGCAGAAACACAAGCAACAACCAAAGGAAATGCAAGGCATCAAATTAAACAAGTTATCCCTACTACAAAGTGCTTAAATGCTGCTGACTCTGTCATCTACTCATAGAGTATGATGTTTAGGGATGCCAAAATATGTGCCAGTTCTGCTTTTTCCCACATTCAGACTTCTTAAACCTCACGCTTAAGACTATAATTGCACATGCCAACACACATGTTCATTTGAGATCAAAGAAATGGAGGAAGCCACATCTAAGATTTTCACGTGGAGGCAACTTCCTCTACCATTAGCAATGGGCAGTCATATCACAGGACGAGATGAAGATGATCATGATGATATTTGTTTATATCCCACTTTTTTCTCATCTGGGATTTACAATGGCTTCCAATAGTTAAGACCAACATAGCTAAAAGTTTACACTAATTCCTCTACATTCACTGGCGTCAGGAGCACAGGAGCCCCATGAATGGGGAAAAACCACAAATATCAAAAACACTATGTTTTTACCTGAGAGAACACTTCTTTAGGAATTTGTAGGTCCTCCATTGCAACTCTGTGGCCAACATCTGCCAGACATTGGCTGCAGAATTTCATTGGAGGAGCTACAAGTGCCTAGTGGAGTGTTCTCTCTAGGAATCTCTAGGTCCTTCAGTGTGACTTTTGGTTCAAGTTACATATTCCTAGAGAGTGCATATTAATAAAATCCATGAATAATCAAATCTGCAAAAGTCAAATCCACAAATGTGGAGGGAGTAGTGTATATTATTCGAACATTCTCAAAAGTCGTTAAACTATTGATATAATTAAAATCAGTCACAAACTTAGGGTGGACTTTTTATAATGTCTGGATATGATACGGTTACATTATTGATAAAGGCCTGCAATTTAAGCCACCTGTCCTTGATTGAGATTTTGGTGAAGTCTCTTTCTTTGGAAGTTTTTAAACAGAGACTGGATGGCCATCTATCGGGAATGCTTTAATTGTGAGTTCCTGCATGGCAGAATGGGGTTGGATTGGATGGCCCTTAGGGTCTCTTCCAACTCTATGATTCTATGATTCTCTTTGGTGGGGGCGGGTAGACATTGACCAATAACAGTGGAACATGACACAAATTGACAATAATGGCAATTGCAACATTATGCGGTAAATTGGTACAGTTAACAGAGGCATGCAGATTTGTAGAAATCAAAATCCCAAGGCCACCCATATCCCGGCCACCCCTTACACTAGGCTCTGTTTTCAGGGAAAATGTCTCAAAACCATTTGATTCTAAGTTCCCACATTCCCAACTTTCTTATAAGAAAATAATGTCAAATTTTCTTATAAAATTATTAAATGAGTAGTTGGCACACTTACTGCATCAGCCAGCAATATTCCAAGATAGAAGTGATAATTGACAATTCTTCTGAGCTGACTCATGTCAGCCTGCAGGATGTAAAGATCTACCAATAGGAGATCCCATGGTGATGTCTATTAAAAAGAGACCTTCTCTTCTGTAACAATGCCAGGTGATTACAATGCAAGACTTGGACCTAGTGATGAGGTCATCTATAATCATTTTGGAGAACGTATCCCTGAAATAGAAGAAAACCATTTGATAATCATCAGGAAATTGAACAATAAGATATGCAATGCACCTGTTAAATGCTGAGATGTTTGACTATTTTGTATGAATGAATTTTTTGGAAATGTACATGTCTTCTCTTCTCTCAGATGTGTTCAAGATTTCAAAAGAAATTAATCCTTAGTTCCTGAATTCTTTATGGTTCTCCATCTCATTGCTATATTTCCCCTAGAAGAATATTTTTATAGGAGCTTTATATTCTTCTTCTCTTAAACCTTCTGGGAGACTCAAAGCCTTGGGAGAAGGTAGGTGCCGGGAAGGGATTCTCCTTCTCCTAGAACCATCATTCCTCTTATTGTAAATGTTTAGAAAAATTTAGAAAAGTGGGTGTCTTTTCTTTCATTGTCTGGATGGATAGGGAAACAGCTGAGCTGACCAGTCTTATTTCAAAACTGAACTCTAAAAGTATGACAGATACATGTTGCAGTCCTTTCCAAGGTCCATTGCTCCCTGGTCCCACTTAATGCCTCTCTCTTAGCCTTCAGGGAGAGGTGGGTTATTATAAATTATTATTATTATTATTAATTATTATTAGTAATCCTCAGTGACACTTTGCCATCTTATAGCCTGGAACCAACATAGGAATATTGATGCTCTCCCCTTTGGAAAAGGAAGAGTACCTTCCTTCTCTAAATGCATTTCTAACAAGGCAAGAGAGAGAGCGATTTTAACACAAAGAGATATTCCAACAACAGAATACATTTCAGCATCATGGTGCAAGAGCAACACATTCCCCAAAGAGATCATTCCAATGAAATTTCAACAGACAGATAAACATGGAAATGATATGACTTACCAAAAACTCTGAGGAGTAGAAGTGAAGAGATGGAGGAAGGAAGCCAAGTGAAGCTGTTGGAGACTCTCAGCATGGACAACCCTTTTACAGCAATTTCATCCCCATGGTCCCATGACTTGGTGACTCCTCTTTTTGCCCAAGGCTTTCCTTTGCAAGCAATTTTTGTAACGCTTCATGCCCCCAAATTACTTTAATGAGGGACAAACCTGTAACAAACAGCATTTTGTCAGCTCTGCAGAATGCCACTTTCTTATCTCAACACTTTGATCTTCTCATTTTCATCTTGTCAGAAAACCAATTTGTTTGCTTCTTCCCATCCTTTGGAGAGGCAAGAGCTAAGCTTTTTTCCATTCTAATTTAGGAATATCAGGGTCTATCAGCCACCATTTCTCTGAATCCCACCTGCATTTTTCTTCTCAGCGTTCTTCCCTATTCGATTGCATGGTTTCCTGGGGATTTCAGTGATGTTCTTGAAGAGTTTTGATTGATGTAGAAAGGTTGCCTTCATTGAGAGGGTCTCATCCAATGAAATGTTACTCAGTCTCTTTTTTACTCAAAACACCATCTTTGGAACCCTGAAAATATCTATGACGATTGACCTAATTCTCATTTCTCTCATTTCTCAATTTCCTAATACTTCTGAAGAAGTTGACTGAATGTACAATAGCTTATGATACAAAGTAGTTTCATAATAGTCACCATGGTTTTACAAGATTCCTTTGCATGAATTCCTATGGGTCACTCTCAAGTAAAAGAGAATGATTCAAACAGGCGTTGAAAGGTGAGTCAAGATGCAAGTAAACCCAATTGATTTAATGTCCTTCTCTCTTTGTGTCTAACTCTAGGACAACCATGAACCTCCATTGCACAACAGTCCCAAAAGTATGCATTCTGTTCCTTTACTAAAGTCTAGGATTAATTGAGCAATTAATTGTTAAATATTTACCTTATCCCTCCCCCTAAGACAGTGACTTAATGTAACTTACAGATTATAGTAAATACAATTAGTTTTCTGTCTCTGAACAAAGGGTTCCCTCTTTACAATTAGGGATGCTCCTACCATTATAGAGTATCAGTGTCCAGGTTCCAGTGTCATCTTTGAATCTTTGGAAGCATATTTTGCAAATGCAAGTAGAAGGATTGAAGGCCTCTCATTCCTCACGTTCCCACATGGGCTTTGAAAAAACTGGAAAATGGAGCCTTTATGCAAAGCACTGAGAACGCAGGGGTGGGGTAAAACCTGGTCCTCCTGACAGCATATTTTATTTTGCTGTATTTGTCAACATTCATCACATTGTACTGAAATGGAGCACTGAGCTAAATCACCCCAAGTTGATCACAGCCACCAGGTTTTGATTTATCGCTCAACAATGCTCCTTAGAAAAGTAATAGGTTGTTTAAGGAACATATACATAGGTTGGTATAGGAATACACACACACACAGAGAAAAAGACATATACATGCACCCATATATCTCATTACAATTTAAATTTGTTAAAAATGACATCACACTAAATTACTACAATATATTATTAAATCAACTTAGTGAAATCTCAGAGGAGCTGGAATCAAGAAGTGAAAGAAAGAATTGAGAGGAAGGTGTTGGAAGATGTCCTTTTCCAAATCCTTTTTATGAGGTGTGGGTGTTTTTAATGGTCTTGTAACCCTTGATAAAACATTTGGGCATCTTTCAGGATCTCTGTGCATTTTTAAAATAATGAGTTGGAAGTGCTTAATGCAAAAGTAAGTGATAAAACAAACAAACATAACACCTTTCTTCTCAATCAACACCAGATATTACTATCTTACACTTCCTACACAGAAATTCGCATTTTCATGATTAGGTTTTACACAGAATTGTCCTCTGGGAGGAACTTGCTCCAGCCTTTAAAATCTAAGCTGTCTCCAACCTCCCAAAGGGCATTCTTGTTAATCGCTCCCAGATTATGGAACGGCCTGCCAGACGAGATCAATCAGATCACAATGTTAAACAGGTTTAAAAAGGCTGTAAAGATGAATATCTTCCAGCAGGCCTTTCCAGAAGAGACTTCCCAGCCTCAGGAACTCCACTATTCTGCCCTTTCCCATCTTGGATCCTGCCACTACTCTCTTTGCTCTATTTCATTATTGATGTATTGTAGTGTAGTGTATGCTATTTTTATTTTATGTCATTTTAATCTATATGTTTAAACTAGTGTTAAGAGAGGGTGATTATTCAGGTTTTCTAGTTTTACATTGTAAATAATTGTAATTGTTGTTAGCCACCTTGATTGTTCACAGAGGGGCTGGGTATTATTATTATTATTATTATTATTATTATTATTATTCCTGTGTATCTTTCATGTAGAAAAAATCTAGAACTGGGAAGATTCTTCTCCCCATCAGAGGTACCAATGGAAGCATCATGTATAGTGATCATGCAGTTTAGTCCAATACACCAGGAAGTGGGGGAAGAACAATAGGAAGATTTAGGCAATTTCATAATTTCATAATAATAACCCAGGAGTGGATCTCATGTTTTTATATTGCATGGCAAAGCCAGCAAAGTGACTTATATACAATGGGACTGATGCAAAAGTGGACCAATGCACAAGAGGGTTGATGTGCATTGGGCATCAATGTGCCTTGGTCCTGAGGAACATTGGGAATTCGTTCGCATCAGGCAATCTTGCCAGTGTTCTGCATCTTCACAATTCACTAACAGGGTTCCTTTGCACCTCTCCTGATTAGTTAAAGATACACAAAAAACTATGGCAAGTATAAGGTGGCATAGGATTCCAGCAGGGTTTGTTATACAGGATTTTTTTGTACAATGTTATGACATTATAACTTAAAAAAAAATGAATAACATACCTTTTTGAAAAAATATATTGATATATATTAGGGGCCAGGACCAGCAGCAGGAAGGGAACTATGACTGGGGATGTCTTGGATAGTTCCAACTAACATAGGGCCTTTGCAGACTGCCAGAAATAGTGCAAATTGAGTCCACTTTAACTGTCTTGACTCAGTACTAAGGAATCATAGGAACTGTGTCTCAGAAAAAAATGTCTCAGAAAAAAATAAAATTCCAATGATTCCCTAGCACTGAGCCAGAGCAGTTAAAGTGGACTCAATTTGCACTATTTCTAGCAATCTGCAAAGGTCTATACTCTCGTTGTTGAAAGGTGAATTGATTGAAAGGTTAATCCAAAGGATTTGATGGGTCTACTCCAGTTAAGAGTAGACCCATTGTCCTGGAATTTCCTATGCTGATGCAATTGTTTTGATGATATCCTAGAATGCCTGATGATGATGATGATGATGATGATGATGATGATGGAGCTTTGATAGTAACCACCCCCCACCCTCTGGATGATTCTAGCTTCCAACATCAGATAAACTGATGCAATTTGACTTGAGGTTAACAATATTGAAAGGAGGAGAGGAAAAAACAACAATGTAGGCACATTGTAGGATGCTTCAATTAATTTTCTTATCTCAAAATCTCTGCTTATGTGTACATTTCACACATCAAAAGAAAAATTTTGACACGTACACAAGATATTAGTTGAAAGAGGAGGTGCTTTAGTCACCTGGGACATGAACCAAATTGTATAAAAGCTCATCCTTTTCCTGCAGTTCCAACATCTTCAGTAGAGTCTTCTTTCCTCCTGCATCTTCTCTAAGGAACAGGTAAGTCTATTCTCCTGAGAATATTTTCATTTGTTCATATTGTTGTAATCTACCATCAAGTCAACTTTGACTTATGATGGGCCTACAAACGTAAGCTCCCAATAAACCCATTCCTAGCAGACCTGGTATGCTCTTGCAAGCCAACCAATCTACAATTCGGACTGACTTGAAGTTGGATAAATCTTTCAGCTTGAGACTTTGAACCTTCAGTTCACTGACATCTTCACAGTTTTACAATTGAGAGCACCTTGGGTATCAAGAAATGGTGGGTCTTGGCAACAATGGGTCAAAGCTAATGATTTCATGCTTTCCTTGTGAGTTCCCAAGAGATCTCTGAATGGCCACTAAGAGATGCAAGAGACTCTTATGTTCATGTCTTCTCAATTATTCATTGACCTATTCTCTTCCAGTCATTGGAGATTGAATGTCCTTCATTCCTAATTTAAAGTAAATAAGGAATAGAGGCTGTACAGATGGCCCCTAAGGGGCAGCAGGACACCACCCCTTTCCTTCCAGGATCAGGGCTGGGGCAACCACATGCTGTGGCCCTGATATGGGCTTACCGTGGCTCAAAAAGAAGTGGCAAAAAGCTGCTCCTTTTTGTGCTGCAGAAAAGGCATCTTACCTGTGGCAGCAGCAGTGCTTCTTTGGGGCAGCATGGGTAAACACTGCGCTGAAGACACACATTTTTGCCACCCGCCTTGCAGTTGCTTGGGTGGTGTGACACTAGCCTTTGGGCAGAGTCAGGGTGGCCAGTGTGCAGTCGCCATGCCCCCACTCTGCCCCAGTCTGGCCCTTTAGGCCAGTCTGTACTGGCCCAAAGTAAGCATTATGTGATGTTTTTCAAGTAAAGGTGTGCAGCTTTACCACTCTCCAGATGCTTTGGCTATAATTCCCTTTAGCCTGAGACATTATGACCAATATCTTTGGATTATGAAAATCTTAGCCAGTTAGACATTCATTACCCAGGGCTTTTCTGTTTTAAATGGAAGAAGCACAACCTCCACTGAGCTGGGTACCCTGTCTGGGGTCACTCCTCAACCTATCAGCTAGCTTCTACCATCAGAAGTTATGATCCAGCCATCTCCTGTTGTTATGACTATACCAGGAGTCATCCTGACTTCCACCTGTGAGCCTTTTCATGTTGGAGGCAGCACTTTCTCTGGCAGTAGTGGGCTTGGCAGTTTCTCTGGTGGTCATCTTGGGTCTCAACATCTGAGTGGTTCATTGGGACACAACATCTGCTATCACCCCTGCTAGATTCTTAAGGCCTGTCTAAACTGGAAGAACAAGAAGAAAAAGGAAAGACCATTCTACATATCCAAAGCCAATGATTCAGACCTGGGTTTCAGTAAGTTGTGAGCAACCTGATTCCCCAGCCAAACAAAGGGGCTATGGGATTCCCTCAGCATTTGCAAATTCAGGTCTACACTTCTCTTTCATTCTTCTGCTTCTCATCTACAAATCTATGCTTGGGGTTACTGTCTAAACTGAAATTCATACATGTTCAGCAGCTGAAATCATGTGTCAAATCAAATAGGGCTTTTGGTGCTCAGCATTCTTGAAAGCTGAGTAATCCTGGTCCATGACTGGCTGCTGTACATCACTTCTGCTTTCTTATATCTAGTATTGTTTTGAAGCTTGCAACTTTTTATTTGTTCTCCCATTATTTCCTATTCAATCTAGCTGTACATCATAACATTTGAGCATTGGTTTTCTTTATCTTGAATTCATCAAGGAGTCCATTTCCACATTGCTTACAGATATTTAGAGGGTCAGTAATCCCACCTATATCACCAATGAGGGCTGTGATTTCAATGGGAACCATTTTGGGATTTAGTATGGAAATTAATTGCAATCCAAGGTGATGAAATCTACCACCAATGTAAGTGCAAAAACTTGGTCAACTCATTTAAATATTAGATGGAAAGCCACAGCAGATTTCATCATCCACCAGACATTGGTGTCATAGGGATCATTGTGTACATATGGTGGGATTCATTTTTTGGTGAAGACGGATGTGCAGGAGGCATGGAGCACCAATGCATCACTAACTCCCTACAAAGGTCAAGATGTGGGAAAGATGTGACAATCTTTTCCTTTTCCTAGACTCCCTGTCTAAAACTCAGAAGAAATATGACAGTATAGGAAAGTAGAGAAATTTCCAAAGTCAGAGTAAGTTGGTTATTAATTTCCACTAGGGGGTCATCATCTCCAAAGACCTAATAGACTTCTATCCTCATAGATTCTCCCAGAGATTTGGATGCTTCTGTATTCAGGCAAGGTCCACCATTGAGGACACAGCTGATGGTTTTTAAAAGTAATCCTCTAGATGCTTTGGACTTCAGCTCCCAAAAACTTCATCCAGTGTGACCACTGCTGAGAAATTGTGGGCGACTGGGTCCAAAACATGTGACAACCAATGTTTGAGGACCACTACTATTAAGGTACCCTGATCAGGATGCAGCTGATGCATTCTATGTACAACCAATGTAGTTAGAAGAAAATAAAAGCAACATTGAAATAAATACAACAGTAACTTTTAAGCTGAATAAGATTCAGAGATATAACATGAAACCTCAGAAGAGAAGTTCAAAAACAGAGTGAAATCTATCCCCTTAATCTGGTTCAGAGAGATATATCAAGTGAAATATCTGTAAGGATATTTGCTGGGTCTGCTTTTCCATACCAGTTTGCAACAATCTGAACTTGATATGCAATGCCAGTATCTGGCCTTAGACATGAAAGAATTTAAGGAACAGGTGAGACAAACTACATAGGAAGATTTGAGACCAACTACAAAGTTTGAGACAAAGGAAGATTTGAAAGAGAAATGGACCAACTAGAATACATCCACAAACTCCAATCCATCAATAGTGGGTTGAACAGACACAATGGCTTCCTGGAACACAATACATAATATAACATTGGTTAACATCCCAGCCTCATGAGGGCATTCTTGGGCAGTTTATCCCATCTCCTTTCTGGTTCCTAGCCTTCACAAACACTTTCCAAAATTCCTTCCATCATTCATATGGTCATACATCCACCCTCGCCTTAGGCAACATCTTTCTTCCTGCCCTTGTCCTTCAAGGACCATAATTAAAACTGATCTAGTCACCCCATGATCATACCGACACGTTTTGCATCTCTATGGCTATTCATACAGTCTGGTTATAAAGGTCCTTCAAGAACACCATGCCCTCCATGCATCTGAAGAAGTAGACCAAGTTGACAAAACTATATGCTACAATTTCTTTCACACAGTATCAAAGGTGCTTAAAGATCCCTTTGCATCCTAAGAAACAGAGATACAGAGTAAAACACAAGATGCAGAAAGAAAAAGGAGAGAGCCTGGAATGTGAATAGGCCCAAATGAAGAGGCGATACTTTTCCTTTTAAAAGCAAAAGCAAAAAACTAATATTTCTGTTCATTTTGGTCTTAACTAAGCTTCTTCTGCAGGCATTCTTCTTAGGGAATGAGGTCATGCAAATCCTCAGATCATCCGTAGAATCAAACTTGACAATGGGAGTATGTTGAATTGTTTCTCCAAATGGTAAACGTGTCTGTCATGGTATGTTACTTTCTTCTTCTATGTATCTCACATTTAATTGTTGTTGTTGTTGTTTTGTTTTTTGTAACTAGTGAATAGCAGGTAAAGCTGAATGTTATTTGTAAGCCTGATTGCTGAGACAGATCCATCTGTGGGAGGAAGAAGGAGCCACCATTGAGAGCACATGGGCATTGCCTCTGGTGACAGCAAAAAGCTCAGAGGTGTCAGAAAGGAAGGCCCCTGGGAGAGTCATGATGTCAAGGAGTGGCTGAAACCCAGAACAAGGCTTGGAAAATGTTCAAAAACTTTGAGTGGAGTGGAATCTATGAAATTATGCATCACTGTCACTAAAAATGGAGCAAGAAAAGGCTTGCATCTCTAGTATTAATTATTTATGTATTTATCGTATTTGTACCCCACTCTTTATGAATGCTCTCAGATAGTAGTGCTATTGATCATTGATGGAGGGCCCTCTGAAGACTTTTTCATGCCTAAGGAAGAGGACAAGATGGCAGACTCTCTCTAAACCATGTAGAGAAACTAGCTGAATTGGCAGTGGATGGGATTGCATCCTTCAGCACACCTGGCTTGGCTAGTTTAGAGGGCTCAGGACAGGTCATATGGTGTAGACACCGCTCTGTGCTTTAGCAGAAGCTGGGAACTCTGGAGGAATAATAATAATAATAATAATAATAATAATAATAATAATAATAATTTTTATTTATATCCCGCCCCTCTGCCAAGCAATCGGGGCGGCGTACAATATTCATAACAATGAAACAAATAACATCAAAACAAATAAATTACATCGATCAAATCCCATCCCTCCTTCCCACCCCCCCAGCCCCACCCCTCAAAAACAAATCAAATAAACAATATAAAAAAATTGTTAAAAATATACAGAATACAATATAAGATGCCCTATACAAATTAAGTACATATTTGCATTGTTGCTGGGAAAGATGTTGCTAGGGAAGGGTTTTAAACTCTTCCCGGTATCTCCAGCCGCATTCTAGCCACCGGTGAGTTAGTGGGAAAGGTGTTAATCCCTAAGAGCCGCGGGGGCGGGGCGGTTCAGGGCGCTCAGCTGGTCTTCCCGGCTGTGTGAGGGAGCGGTCCTCCGCAGCCTCTGGAGCGCAGCCTCTCGCCGCGTCCAGGGCTTAGTTATTTTACCTCCTAACATCTGTTGCTCAAAGAATGTTGCCCCATTCTGCCCAATAGGAGACCTGGTCCTCCCTTGGTCCAAGCCACAGGACGATCAATACAAGCTTACATTATAACAAAACCAAAAATCCAATGTTAGCATGCAGAGTCAGTTTTATTAAGGACTGAAGTTGGTCAATCCAAAAGAATAATAAAGAGTTCAGAAAAGGATAGGTGAATGAAAAGGTTTCTCCATTGCATATATGATTATGATTACAATTATTACTTTGACAAAAGGTGAAGCAGAACTAGGTTAACACAATGTATTTCTGTTTCAATGTGAAGTCGATGTTATGCTTCTGTTTCCTCTTTGCATCTTCTCCAGTTTACCCATTCGGCACCTTCTTGCTCAGCAGAAGGGCCATAGGCAAATAAAAAGGAGAACATAAATAATAGGAACATAGAGAAACCCATTAAGACCGGAGGGGGGGGGGGAGAAGAGTTGTGAAAGAGATAGGTGGGCCTGATATTTAGTGATGCCAAACACTGCCTCAGTTCCCAAGGACTTCACCTGGAAAGAGAGTGCTCAGCATAGCTCAACCAAGGCCTGGTTCTGGTAATTGTTCTGATAATGTTAATTGTGTTGTGATTTGTTTGATATTTGATCTTTTAATTTTCTTTCCTCTATATGGTAATTTGTTTATCTATTTATTTTATTTTATTTCTTAGAGTGTACGCCGTGGGCAGGCTTTTTTATATTTGTGACTTTTTTACTTTGTACAGTGCTGTGTATAATTACAGCGCTCTAGAAATAAAGTTTAATAATAATAATAATAATAATAATAATAATAAGGCCTGAGTTTCCACTGGGAGTTATTCCATTATTCCTTTTCCTGGGTCAACAGTTCATGACCATTTAGTTGCAGGGGTTGCAGTTGCCCCCTTTATGGATACCTGACTCTTTCCCCCAGGTATCCATAATGGTGCCCAAAACCCCCACCATAGAATCCAGTACCGATTCCACCACCAAATCCACCAGGAACGCATGGGGCATGCCCTCTGACAACAACAGGATCACAGGAGGCAGAGAGGATGGGTCCTGGGAGGGTAATAGCAATAGGAGCTGGTCGGATCACAACTTCTGATGATGGGACCTGGCTGATGCAAGAAGGATGCACTCCAGGAAGCACACCCAGATTTCCAGCAGAGACACCGCCACCAAGACCTAAGCCATACCCATACCCAAACCCAGAGCCAAGGCCTCTGCCAAAACCGCTGCAATCTCCCGATCCCAAACCAATGACTGGGGCAGAGTCACAGGATGGGACAGCACAAGATGGTCCACAGAGAGCCATTCTGTTGAAGGATGGAGGTGAGTCTGAAATATAAAAATGGAAGAACTGTGTCAACAGAAAGGCAGAATAGAGGATGGATGCCTGTAAATGTTGAGGAATTACAGAGGTTCAGCTAGGATGTTGCTGCTGAGAAAAATGTGAGATAGAGTATTGCACAATCTTGCACAGTTTTCTCCTAGAACTTGCATACCAAAATGTTGCACAGAACTTATTCTGTGGAGGAAAACATTTTGTTCCAATAACTGATTCTCTGTGCAGGAAATTGAATAGGAGATAAGTTTTTTGCCAAAACAATTGCTTTTTTCCACAGCATGAATCTGGAGCAATACATTTAAATATGAGAACACTGCATAGCAACATTGGACTCCTAAGGCATCAGGGATCAAAACACTTTAATTGTTTGTCCTAAGTGTTGTAGCTCCATTCTATGGAATTTGGGGATCTGTAGTTTTACAAGACCTTTAGTCTTCTCTGGCAAAGAGTGCTGGTGTCTCACAAAACTTCAAATCCCAATTTTAGTCGCCCAAAAATGGAAAAAACAGGACATACCTACAGTAGATGAATGGTTTTTAAAATTAGCAGAAATGAAAGAAATGGACAGATTAACAAATATACTGAATAATAAACACTCGGAATTTATTGAAGAAGAATGGGCCCCAATAGAGAAATATATTAAAAATAACTGGAAGTAAACAAGCTAAGATATTAAAAGAAAAGTAGCGGAAATGGTTTATTAGTAAGAATTGTAAGAAAAATAATCTAAGATAGAAACTTAAGAACAATTGAAAATATATAAGTACTCATTGTGTAAGAACTAAAGAAAGGTTGTATATATGTATTGTAAATAGAACTTTTGTACTAAAAGTAAGTATTGTATAAATTGTTTTAATTATGTAATAAAAATTAAAAAAAAACAAACCACCTTCAAATCCCAGGATTTTCTAGGATGGAGCCATGGCAGTTAAAGTTGTGTCAAAGTGCATTATTTGTACAGTATAGACACCCCTGAGGTGTCAGTGGACAAGAAGCTCCAGAAGCTGGCACCTGGCATGATAAACAGGGCTATATCAAATCATAAAAGAACAGTACAAATATTTGAAGGGATGTCATATTGAGGATGGAGCAAGCTTGTTTTCTGTCGTTGGTTTGGTTGTTGTTGTTGTTGTTGTTATTATTATTATTATTATTATTACAATCTCCCAGTTGTCACTCACTGGAATTTTGGACCATCTATGATTTGGCTTCTGTAAATTTTGGACCGTCCACTCTTTTATTCAGAGATGTTGTCAGTCCCTTTGGAATTGCTCCCAGAGCAACTATTACTATAAGAACCCCAGTTGTTTTATTCTCTCTCAGGAGTACTAATATTTCTTTCTCTAAAACTGAAAGATTTAAGGTGGGTTTACAAATTAAAATAAATGCAACACAAGTTGAAATATACAAAAGGTCAATAAGACAATGGAATTACACTATCAGTAACATGACTGATCAGTAACAGTTCTGGGCATCACAATTCAAAAAGGATGTTGAAAAACTGGAGCGTGTCCAGAGGAGAGTGACTAAAATGGTGAAGGGTCTGGAAACTTTCGTTATTTATGCTTAGATCAAAGGTTATTCACATACCAAGCATTAAAATACAATACAACATGCAAGAGCAGCCTTATAAAAGTACTATATAAAATAAATAGCGTAACAATCTTGCACATAAAGAATTTAAAATCCAATTCATTTACAACATATAAAATATAAATAATAATACTATAAAGGAATGATAGCATTCCCAGAGTAATCAACACCAATACCAGCAATATAGCCTGCGCAAATTTTCATTGCTGCTAGAACTCAGAATAAAATCAATAATAGCAGAAGAAGAAGAAAGCAGCTGAGATATTATGACAGTCCAGCTTCCTTTAAAAACAAACTGTTGGAGAATTTGAAAGAAAGAAAAATAGTGAAACTCTCCCCTAATTCTATGCCCATTAATAGGGTAAATAATTTTGAGAGGATATTTGCAAACAGAGCTAGGGCTAAGATGCACGTACCTGCTCTTTGGAGAAGAGAAGAGAAGTTGAACAAGAGACTGCTTGTCAGGTGAAGCTGTAGAAAGAGCACAGAGCAGAGGTGCTTTTATACCATTTTTCCAGAACAAGCAATAGTTTGGCAACGCCCATTGTATCTTGAGGCATTAATAAAGTACAATTAAAATTTCTGCATATGCATCATAACACCCATTAAATGGGATGACTCAAAACACATCAGGGAAATCATTAAGACCTTGCCACTTCTTGACTCATGGAGACCCTATGGATGAGACATCTCCAAGACCTTCCGTCCTCTGCTTAATTCCTAAAACCCCTTAATAAATACCTATGGTGACCTCCTTCATAGAGTCTATCCATCTGGCATTCCTACTTCCCTCCACCTTCCCCAGCATTATTGATTTCCCTAAAGAGTCCCCTCTTCTCATGGTATGTCAGACAGTCTCAGTTTGGTCATCTTGGCTTCTTCCAGGTACGTTTTCAGCTTGATCTGCTCTAGGACCCACTTGTTTGTCCTTCTGGCTGTCCATGGAATCCTCAACACTCTTCTCCAGCCCCACATTCTCTCAAAGGCATTCTTCCTATCATCTTTCTTAACTGTCCAGCTCTCACATCCATACATGGAAATAGGGAATACAATGGCTGGCATCCATAGTTTTTTATGGTTTTTTGGGGGTATGTGACTATGTTCTAAAAGAATTTATTCCTGATGTTTTGCCAGCATCTTCTCTGAAGATGCCAGCCATACCCATGAGGGTCAATCACCAGTAGGTATGGCGGGCATCTTCATAGAAGATGCTAGCGAAACAGCAGGAACAAACTCTTCCAGTACATGGCCACATAGCCCAAAAAACCCACAAAAAGCTAGGCATTTTAAAAACTTACCTGTTACTCCAGATCTTCCAGGAAGTTCCAGAGCCCTCCATTAATGCATGGAAGCAGCTGTCTTTATGGGTGACCCTCTGGGCAACCCAGTGTATCTGCCACTGATGTTGGTCAATTGTTTTCAGGCCAGAATGAGGTGCCTAGCAGTATGACCATTGCTGGGTGCTTCATTCTGACCTTAGAAGTGAGTGGTCTACAGTGCAAAAGTGTGAATAGTTAAATGCTTTAAGAATTAGAAATAGTTCAGTTACTAGAAATTGTTTTGGTAACTGCAAAGACATATTGGACAAGTGAGACATATGAATGAGACACATTTCATCATAATAAATAGTACATTTCAATAACAGTAGAATTCAAAGATATAGCTGTGTTCATCTGCAGAATCAGTATGTAGAGAGATCTTGTAGCACCGTTGAGACTAACTGAAATAAAGAGGTTGGCAGCATGAGCTTTCATAGACTTCAGTCTGCTTCAAAAAGTTATGATGCCAATGTCTTTATTTCACTTAGCCTCAAACGTGCTCCAAGATAATAGTTTTAATAATAGTCTGCTTTGGAAATGAGAAATATCGCTGTCTCAAAAAGAAAAAGAAAAAAAACACAAAGGAATATCAGTGTAGTTCAAACTCATAGACTCATCTTCCGTGACAACTCAGGATAATAGTCAAAGTACCTGACCAAATAACATGGATGGGCATTGTGGTTTTTGTAGCTCTGCCAAAATATTGGCAGAGATCTTGCAACATCAAGGTAACTTCGACAATAAAAGCCTGCCATCATAGATACAGTTGTTGTTGTTGTTGTTGTTGTTGTGTGTCTTCAAGTTGTCTCTATCTTCTTGTCTCCTAACTGCTGAACAGGATGGCAGCTGTATCTACCCATTTTCTTTATGAAAAAGGGACACATATGTAATTAATGCTAGAATATATCCCCATGAATTGATGTGAGGTTGTGGTTTTGAATATTGGACTAGAACTCTTGGGCTAGAACCCCTCTGAATAAATCTTATCAAGAAATAGCTTCACTTTAAGGTCTTCATAACTCAGAAATGATGTCTGAGAAAACAAGACCAAGGAATGATCCACTAAGCTGAGATGAAGATTTGATATTGGAACCTTCCCTTCTGGGCTAAAGCAAATTGTTCAAGTACTGTGTTTATTTGCTTCCTTGCATTCTGACCTTGTCAACAGTTTTGGAAAACTAGCCAAAGGCTCTTTCAGCAGAAACATAATCAACAACCAAAGGAACTGGAAGGCATCAAAGTTGACAGATTATCCCTAACACAAAATACCTAACTGCTACTGACTCTGCATTCTACTCATGGTTCATTACATTTAGGATTTAAGCGCCGCCGGATTCCACCTTCTCCAGCCAGAAGCGGCGAGAGGTTGCGGCCGGAGGCTCCGGACTTTCCATCTTGCTCCGGAGGCCAGCTGGGCTGGCAGCGCAGCTGAGTCCCTTCAGCCGCCACACCCCCGCCGCCCGCTGAAGAACGACGGTGACAATGATGCCTTTCTCCCTCTCTGCACCTATATTGAGGTTGACAAACGGCGGTGCTCTGGAAGCTGCGGAGAACTGTTTAACATCTAGCAGCCCTCGGGAAAATCGCTGAAAGAACATTTGTGTAGCTGGGGGAGGATTTTTCTTTCTTTGGCTATTATATAATTTTATTTGATATTGTATATCTATATGCAATTGTTGTAATTTGTTTTGCCATTTGTTTTGGGGGGTGGGGGAGGGTAGGAGGGATGGGATCTGTATTGATTTTATTTGTTTGATGTTTTGAATTTTGTATACATATTATTGTTGTTCACCGCCTAGATTGGCTTGCCAGAGGGGCGGTATAGAAATAAACCGTATTATTATTATTATTATTATTATTAGGAGTGGCAAAAATAAATAAATAAATAAATAAATAAATAAATGTTTTGCCAATTTGGCTTTTCCCCACATTCAGACTTATTAACTCTTGTGCTTAAGACAATAATTGCACATGCCAACACACAACTACATTTTGGATCAAAGAAACAAGGGAAGTCACATCTAAGATCCTCACATGGAGGCAACTACCTATACCATTAGCAATGGGCAGTCACGTCATGGGATGAAACTAATAATGAGGATAATGATTATTTCTATCCTCCCTTTTCTTAAGTCTTGGATTCAAGGTAGCTTACGGCAGTTAAAACCAACAAAGCTAAGGACTGAAATTATACAAAAGTTTTGAGAAGGAATCAAATGATCATTGCTTCACAGTGTGAAGGGGGACTCTTGGCCTGCCCCACCTCACTAGGGTACTGGACAAGTGTCATCTGCACAATACTAAAGATCACTTTTCAACACTTATGACCATGGAAGATTAGAAATGTAGCTGTCTCCAAAAGGAAAACAAAAACAGGTCAGTGCAAATTCCAATGCTCATGCCATGGAAATAGTCAAGAAAGCTGATTAGATGAAATGGATGGGCTTGGTAGCTTTGCAGGTTTGGGTGTTCTTTCTTTCTTTCTTTCTTTCTTTCTTTCTTTCTAAAAAATAGTAATGGCAGAGATCTTGAAATATCAGTGTAACTGTGACAGCAGAACTCCATTATCATAGGTATGTCTAATGATGCCACTGCCAGTAGCGTCACTAGGTTTGATGTCGCCCTCATGTGTTGACCCATGCTATCACCCTCTGGCTGCCTGGCATACCTCCCTTATACCCCTCTCTGCCAGTCAGGATGCCTGTGCTGTTGCCGTCTGGCACCCTTTCCTGGTCTGAGAGAACTGCTGGGGAAGTGGGAGAGGGAAGCAGCTCACTTTCCCACTTGGTCAACAGAGCTGCCAGCCACAGAAGGCAGCTCCTTTCCACTAGCAACCACTGGTGAAGGTGGGCTACTGATGCCATGGGTCTGTCATGGCTTGGCAGTGGGACTGGGGAGGCGACTCATTTTGCTGCCTTGCCAGCAGACCAGAAGGTAGCATCTCCCCACCAATAAAGGACCGGGTGGACAGAAGCAGCAGCCCATCACAACCAGTGGCACACCACAGCCCATGGGTAACAGAGGCACCCTGGGTGCCAGAGGGGGGCAGCCCGAGGGATCTTTACTATATAAAGTGTTGTGCAAATTTTACAGTGCTTTATAAATAAATAAATAAATAAATCATCTTTGTATGGATAGGAGTGACTGTCCACTCTGAAGTATCGCTCAATGTGGGTTGCACCCCTATATCCCCTAGTAACACTCCTGCACTACCATTTCTCTATAACGCTAAGGAGACAAGGTTTCATATCCCCACTCAGCCATGGAAATCCATTGTGTAAACTTGCACAAGTCTCATTCACTCAGGTTTGAAGGAATACAACGGCAAACTCCCTCTGAACATATTTTCCCAAGAACACCCTGTGATAGCTTCACCCTAAGTTTCCCATGAGTCAGAAATGATTTCAAGAGACAGAAATAACAAGGAATGTTCCTCCAAGATGAAGTGAAGATTTGATATGGGAATCTCACCTACAAGGCTAAAACACATTATGTAAATACTGTCAACATTTTTGGAAAGCTATTCAAAGGTTCCTTCAGCAGAAACACAACAAGCAACCAAAGCAATTGTAAACCATCAAAGTGAACAAATTATCCTTACCACAAAGTGCTTAAGTGCTGCTAACTCTGCCATTTTCTCATGGAGTTCTACGTTTAGGGATGGCAAAAATATGCCAGTCCAGGGTTTCCTAACATTTAGACTCATTAAATCTCATGCTTAAGATAATGGTCGTTTATGCCAACACACAATTTAATTTGGGAACAAAAGTTTAATATGGGTTGCAGATTGCCGGAAATAGTGCAAATTGAGTCCACTTTAAAGGTTAGGGTTAGGGTAAGGGAATCATGGGAAGTGCATTTTATTGTGGCACCAGAGCTCTCTGACAAAGAAGGCTCAATGTCTCAGGAAAAACAATTCCCATGATTCCCTAGCACTAACCCTAACCCTTAAAGTGGACTCCTGAACTATTAGCAATGGACAGTCATGTCAAAGGATGAATCATAGAATCATAGAGTCAGAAGAGACCACAAGGGCCATCCAGTCCAATCCCCTACCATGCAGGAACTCCCAATTAAAGCATCCCCGGCAGGAGATAAAACTTGAATTCCATTTGCAATGCAAAAAAGTACTTCTTTTGAAATCAAGATATCTGGGAGGTCTCAGCCCCCTTTGTTAGGTAGAGAACAATGCTTCTCTTAAGAGACTCAAGATCTCTCTCAAAATCTCCAAGTCCCATGCCATGTCCCTTTGTATTCTGAATAAAGAGGAATGGTTTCATAGCAAAGGAATGCAGAACACAAAGTTGAAGTGTGTGTTGCCCTCTAGTGGACAAAGACACCTGTATCAAAATCAACAAATATTTTAGATAAGTAGTGCTCGACACTCCTAACTAATATATTTTATCACTTTCCTGAATTCAGTGTATATTTTATCACATAAGGTATAGATTTTGTGTGTGTGTGTGAAAAAAATCCACATGGGCATTTTTGTGTGATATTTACTTTTCCTAGCCCAGTCAATTTTCAAAGACAATGCGGTGTAAGTATTAAGCTGTGTGACTATTGACTTGGGCGTTCCGTTATATCTGCTTGTTTCCAATCTTGGTAAAAGACAAATAAAAAACATATAGAGAATAGATTGCAAAATAATGAGAAAGTCAGTGTTAGGATGCACAGAAGATTTGAGACATTTGAGTTGCAGAGAACAAGTCATTAGCTTTCAAGCATGCAAGCAAAAGCATTAATTCAGCATTACAGACTGAAGTCCAAAACATCTGAAGGACCAAATTTTGGGAATCACTGGTCTAGATGAACCAAAAGATTTCTTAGGCAACATCTCTTCACCCCCGCTAGGTACGAATGTTCAGATGCTCCAGAAATAGCTGGAAATGGTTTTGGCATGACCGGAGAGATACATTTTAGCTAGCAGATCCACACTATGCATATTCAGTGCTGGTATTTCAAAGCCTAATGTCCACCTTTCAAGAGTTGGGAATTGGGGGGGAGACACTTCACCACCCTCTTTTTTTACCTGGTCCTCCGAGGAGTAGAAAAGCAAGAGATCTGTAGGGCGGAAGCTGCTAGAAGATAGAGGAAGGCTGAACCCTATTACACAATTTTTGTGGCCTTACCTAAGTTTCAAAGATGCCCTAAAAGTTAAAGGTAAACATATTCCCCATTGACAAGGTTGTCAAGTCATGTCCGCCATCAGGTAGTGCTCATCTCTGTTCCTAAGCCAAAGAGCCAGCATTGTCTATGCTGTGATCATATGGCCAACATGATTGCACAGAACGCTGTTTACCTTCCCACCAAAGTGGTACCTATTTATCTACTTGCATTTGCATGCTTTTGAACTGCTAGGTTGGCAGAAGCTGGGACTAGTGATGGGAACTCACTCCATCATGCAGCACTTGAACTGCTAACCTGCCGATCAGAACTGCCAACAGAGTCAATTTCTTAAGTACCCAGCTTGTTGGGGGGCAATCAGCTCACAGTTGTAAACCGCTTAGACACCCCATAGTGTCGTATGAAGTGGTATATAAATGAAGCTGCTTTGCTTTGCTTTTAACCACTTGAGCCACTGCATCCTTGCAAAGCAAGGGATGAAGTTGCTAGAAGATTGAGGAAGGCTGAATCCTTTTATACAATTTTTGTGGCATTACCTAAGGGGGTTGCAGACTGCCAGAAATAGTGCAAATTGAGTCCACTTTTAGGGTTAGGGTTAGGGTGAGGGAATCATGGGAACTGTATTTTATTGTAGCACCAGAGCTCTCTGACAGAGAAGGCTCAATGTCTCAGGAAAAAAAACAATTCCCATGATTCCCTAGCACTAACCCTAACCCTAAAAGTGGACTCAATTTGCACTATTTCTGCAACCCCCGTAAGTTTCAGAGATGTCCTCCTTTCCTTAAATGAGGGCTTATTCTTTTAATTCCCTACTGCCGATCTAAACTACTCTTAAAACAAACCGACAACGTTGTTTTCATTCTGTTACAAAATACTTTAATAACCCCAAATGTATTGGAACTAAAGGGAATGTGGAGGTTTGCTCATCATCCCAAATTGCATAGGATCTCTCCCCCCCCCACCTATTTGCCTCTCTATTTGTATTAATTTCCATGACATGTGCAAGCCAATTCCAGCAGCTTGAGTCAAATATTGGTCCCAAGAAAGACTGTGGAGTTTTCTTATGAGTAACCATGGGAATGCTGGCTCTTCATTTGGGGAACATGCATTCAGTGTTGCCCATCCTAAAGTACATGTAACATATTTTTTTCTGTATTTATATTTTCACTAGCTGAGAGGAAGAACCAACTTCTAGGGGATTTAAGAAAAAAAGCATCCTCAAGTGGGCTTCCCATCATTAGGTCCACCTGGGCAGAAGTTCAAGATGACCTTTGGAGGTCCATTGCTTCACATACAAGTGGCTGAGCGTGAGGTCAGAAATTCATGAGGACCTTGGGAGATTCCATGCTAGGTAACTTTCCTGCAATCGACAAGTTGAATACATTTAGGTAGTTCAATAGTTCAAAGAAAGTGGTCCTGTCCAACCCAAACCATGATGTCTGGTCTCATTCTTTCCACCGTGGGCCAGCAACTTATACCTTCAGAAAAGTGGATTAAGGAAAGTATCTACCATATCATGAAAGGACTTTGATGTGACATTAAAAAGAAGAAGAAAAGTTCACGTGAATGAAGGCTGGGAAGAAAGTTGAATATAAAGAAGGGAAACACATTTCATACTGAGCTCTTTCTACTTCCCTGATGTAAAAGAGTGGCATTAGATGACAAACCCTTGCGTTAATGATGGAGAAAATTTAGAGAAGGTGGCATTCTTTTAATCTCTCTCTTTAGAGTGAGGATAAAAAGAAAAGAAAAGAAATTCTCAGAGACTCTCAGAGAGAAAAAAAATATTTGGAGATAATTTTGGCTGAGCTGTATTACATGTTAATTATATCCTACCGGTTTGTCAGAGAACACTGACAGATATTATTACTTTGGCTATAATTATTAGCTATGCAGTCATCAGAGTTACTGAGGCATTGGCTTGCAAATTCGTGGCAAAGAAAATTGGCTTCTCCTCCTGTTCACATTTTATCTTTGGCTAGTAATTTATTAAGGACATGAGGGGTTCTGGTACTCTGGAGGGCACTTTGATCGTGTCCAAAAATGCATTTTGAGCATGTCCAAAGGAGGGTGACTAAAATGGTGAAGGGTCGGGAAACTATGCCCTATGAGGAACAACTTAGGGAGCTGGGGATGTTCAGCCTGGAGAAAAGATGGTTAAGAGGGGATATGATAACCCTATTTAAGTATTTGAAGGGATGTCATATTGAGGAGGGTGCTAGTTTGTATTCTGCTGCTCCAGAGAATAGGATCCAGAGCAATGGATGGAAGCTCCAGGAAAAGAGATTCCACCTCAACATTAGGAAGAACTTCCTGAGAGTAAGAGCTGTTCAACAGTGGGACACACTCCCTTAATAGAGAGTGGTGGAGTCTTCTTCTTTAAGGTTTTTAAACGGAGGCTGGATGGCCATCTGTCGGGAATGCTTTGATTTTGAGTTCCTCCATGGCAGAATGGGGTTGGACTGGATGGCCTTTGGGGTCTCTTCCAACTCTATAGTTCTATGATTCTATGAAAATATCATCAATACAGCAAACATCTGAGCTAGGAACACTATCCACATTTGCTGAGTTCACATCCCCTTGATCACTTTGACTGCTTCTTTGGGTGCCCAGTCTCTATTTCTAAATGCTCAAATGAAGTTTTAAAAGAGCTGCAAAGCTGGAAATTTGGGGATGAAGGAACTAAAAGAATATTGAAGTGGGGCAGCATTTTTTTTAATTTTGGGGGCAATGCCCTCATTTTGCCCTCTTCCTTGTAGCTACATTTCTGGAAAAAGGTGTCCCAACGTAGGATGGAGAACACTTTTGTTTCAAGTTCACATGCGTTTGTTTTTGACAAGATTTGGCCAGACTTTATGCATTTCTTAAATTTGAAACTTCATATCCTTGCCTTTTGGAGTCCAAGAAACTATAATATTTTGCTGGCTCCTTACACATAATAAACTACTAGGCTCCAACCTATAAATCAGGCTGAACATTACAAAATTTGTTGTTATATGCCTTCAAGTCAACTCCAACCCATGGTGACCCCATCATAGGGTTTCCCTGGCAAGACTGGATCATAGGAGATGTTTTCTGTTGACTTCCTCTTAGGCTGAGAGAGTGTAACTTGACTATGGTCATTCAGTGGGCTGAGCAAGGATTGAAAACATTCAAACTAATACACTATGCTAGTCCTCAGTACATTAAATATGATCAGATCTCAGAAGAAAGAATAAGGTCTTCCGTTGTTTTAAGCATTAGATATCTTCCTGGATCTTTTGGCAGAGCATTTGCAAAGGTTAGTTAGTTAGGGGGGTTGCAGACTGCCAGAAATAGTCCACTTTAAGAGTTAGGGTTAGGGTTAGGGAATCATGGGAACTGTAGTTTATTGTGGCACCAGAATTCTCTGACAGAGAAGGCTCAATGTCTCAGAAAAAACAACAACAATTCCCATGATTCCCTAGCACTAACCCTAACCCTAAAAGGTGGACTCAATTTGCACTATTTCTGGCAGTCTGCAACCCCCATTAGTTCGTTCATTTTTAATTATTCAGAATTATACAAGAAACAAAATACTAAAACAACAAGAAGAAAAGCTCATGTCAGAAACAATAAACGCTCAGATGTGATCTTTTCATTGAAAAAACAAAACAAAAACAGAAATTAAACCATGACCCAAAGTGATGCCCTGGAAATCATAGACAAACTTGAAATTTAAAGACAAGGTTCTTCCTTTATCTAGAGAGCTGCAAAGCACTTTAGAAAAATTAGAGCTTCATGTATTCTATAAATCACAATGGATAATTGAACTTTAAATAACTAGACCCTGGAAGACATTTGGACAAAGCTTAACAGGATTGCCATCTTGTAATTCTACCTTCCAGAGATTGAAGGGGCAGATTTTGATTTTCTGTGATTACCAATAGCCTTAGAGAAAAATTAAATCTTAGAGGAAAAAATGAATTTATTTGTTCACAAGTATGGAACCATGCATAGTTTGTAAATATGCACAACACTATGTTTTCTGTGAAATACTTTTTTAAGTACACCCTTTAAGGAAAGCCAGTTCTTAAAAGCATGAATGAAGAACACCTAAGCATTCCTCATTCTGTGTTACCAAAAACATCACAATGACTGCATCCGTTCATTGCTCCTGGAAGACATCTTTCCATAAAAATTGAGATGAAATTTGTGTGTGTGTGTGTTATAGAAACCAAGTCTCGCTGGATATATTCAAAAAGTGGGTGCCAAATGGTGCGGAAAGTCAATCCAAAGTGTAAGCCTCTCGCTCTATTATTCCTCTCTGCAATTTTCTCCATTAACCGCGGGTTAGTTATTGGGTTGGTTATTGTTTAATTAAACTCTAGAATCTTCCCAACTGGAACTTCAAGTCTCTTCAAACAAAAACCCATCAGTGATACCATACGTCTATTATTACAGGTTTTTCTAAGACTATTGTGGCGCATAGCCGCCTGTCTAGGTCTCACAATTGCTGAGACCAGTCTCTTTCTTGAGGACATTTGGTCTCTCCAGATGTTCACATTGTGTCTCTTCCTGGGAGTTTGTAATTAAAGCGAACAACCGAGAAGCTTTGTCCTATTTTGATCTCTGAAAGGACTTTGAAACTCCAAAGTGTCTGGAGGGAATGAATGTTCTCTTTCTGTTCTTTCCAGGCAATCTTCAGGTACAGGGAGAGATATTGTGCTTCGGAAAGAATAGTTGCCTGGACTTGTGGGATGATCTTGGGGAGAATCCAAGCTTTCCTTTACTGAAAGGAGAATGATTCTAAATCTTCATCTAAATAAAATAACTAGGGAGTGAAAAATATATATTCGATAATAGTTTTTAAATGGCCGAAAAGAACACATTACTTGAGAAAACCTGATGAGAGGAATCCTAGCTTGACAAGGACATAGTTCAGAATATCTTGTGCACAAAATTTGTGCATGGTTACGCTGCATTGAGAACAGCATTTTCTGTGCAGAAAACAGCTTTTTTCCACACCAAAATGAGGATCTTTGTGTAGATGTATCATTTTCGGGAAGAAAACGTTTTGTTTTTTGCTTGCCTACATGGAAATTCCTGTTTTCTCTTTTCCTCCATGCATAAACCTGGTTGGTTTTGTGCAAAACGTCACCACCAAATTTGGCACAGAATAAATCCTAGATTACGAATCGGCTTTGAAAACGGTGTGGTTTTCAAAGACTTTCTCTCGTTGGGAAGAAAATTGCTCAAATTATAGCTTTCATTCTTTTTTTAAAAAAAGTACAGATGTATTTTTCAAAACTGATATACAGATTAATAAGAAAAGTCTTTAAGGAATGCTGATTTATTTCTTCTAATGGGAAGGAATTCCTCGTCTCTTTTGAAATGTATAGACATGTCTTCTCCAAAATGAAACAAAGCAGAAATCCTCCTTTTCAAAGACACTGTTGGCTATTTTTAAGATATTTATAAAGTTTGCACAAAGTTTGCTATTCTCACTGATGACTTTGGTTTCACTGTGCTGCATGTATGTCATTGTTCAATGATTTTTTCATATTTTGTTGTTGTGCTCCTTCAAGTTGTTTCCAACTTATGGAGACCCTCTGGTAGGGTTTTTCAGATGTAGGATTCAAATATTCTTCTCTGTGTTGGGCATGTTTTGGTGGCTGCTACAAGTTCAAACCACAGAACTCAATGGATCTTCTTATCACACATAGCTAACCCTTATACTAAAAGATCTAAACAGATATCCAGATAGGTAGCTTCAGGGCCTTCCTTGTGTTTGTAAAAACCCATATGGTTCAAGACCAGGTTCTCTCAGAGACAGTCTTCTGTATAATCCTGCGGCTGCATCTGCACTGCAGAAATAATCTGGTTTGACACTACTTCATCTGTCCTGGGTCAGTGCTATGAACTCCTGGGATTTGTATTTTGTTGTGGCACTAGAGCTCTCTAACAGAGGAAGCTAAATGTCTGACAAAACTGCAGTTCCCACCAGTCCATAGCATTGAGCCAAGGCTGTTAAGGTGGTGTCAAACTGGGTTATTTATGCAGTGTGGATGCAGACTACACCAGTCAAATGAAGCAGCTTCCTTACATCCTCATGGTGACCTGTCTTTATGACACAGGGCCAGATCCCTGATTCAAGTTGAGATGTTTCCCCTGAAGTAAAGCCAATTCTGCACCGAATCTTCCTTATCCCTCATTTACATTGGTTTAAAATAATTCACCTTTTGCTCCAAAGTTTGCACAAATTAGTTACAACCAATGAAGGAAAGAGAACCAGTGTGATATAGTGGTTTGAATGTTGGACTAGGGCTTTTTTGGAGACCAGGGTTCAAATACCTGATCAGTCACAGAAACCCAGTGGGTGAGCTTGGACAAGTCACACACTCTCAGCCTCAGAGAGTGGCAATGACAAACCTCCTTTGAACAGAACTTCCCAAGAATACACTTCAATGGGTTTTCCTTAAAGCTGCCATAAGTTTGAAATGGCTTGAAGGCACACAGCAACAATAGAAAATATGGACAAAAAATGGTTTGCTTAGAAACGAGGAATATTCCAAGTGTCTAGTGATGTCATGTCAAGATGCACAACATATTCAGGCCATGTTCCAAAACATCTTGACAAGTTCTGCTGATAACAGTCAGAACACTTAAAACAAGACGCTAAGATCAAGGGCAACATGGATAGTTTGGAAACAGAGTTTATTCTTTATTGCTTAGTCTATAAATCTGTCATAGGCTGCACCTGCACTGCAGGAATAATCCAGTTTGACACCACTTTAACTGCCCTGGTTCAATGCTATGGAATTCTGGAAATTGTAGTTTTGTGAGATACTTAGCCTTCTCTGTCTGAGAACTCTGGTGCCATAACAAACTATAAATTCCCCTATTATTATTATTATTATTATTATTCCATAAAATTTACATGGCCCTTTACAGACATCATCAATTCAACATTAAATCCTGCCAATGGCATGCAATCTAAAAAATAATAAAATATAAAACTATACAGCAGTTAAGCAAATTATACAATTAAAATGCAAAACTATAGAAACAGGTAATACATACGGCAAATCTAAGTTATAAAACAACATCAGACCCAAGTTCCAAATGCTTCAGAGAACAATAGCATTGAATAGTATTGAGTCATGGCAGTTGAAGTGATGTCAAACTTCATTATTTCTGCAGTGCGGATACAGCCATAGTGTTGCTCAGTTGTTGTTTTTTGTAAGAATTCTATATAAATTTGGTCTAAATTGTTTGTTTGGAGTGGAAACCTAGTTCAACAAGGCTGAGTCTACCTGGAATTGTGACATTAAATAAATGGTTGGGTTCAATGGCTATCCATCACCATTTATTATAAATTATGTTGCAAGGGAGAATTTTTATAAAATGATGTACAGATGGTATTTATCGAAAATTTACAAGAACAGCTCAAAGCAATGTTGGAAATGTAAAAATCCCATATGCAATGAGCCTGTGATATTGCACAGAAATATTTCACTCAAGCTCATTTCATGTTGGAAGACATCTTTAAGGTTAAGACATTGTGCTGGTCTATGACCATAACAGAGATGAACAGAAAGGTTTAAGATACAGTTGAAACCAGAGACCTATTTATTTATTTTGGCTTGGAATGCTGACTGATCAAATAGAGAAGAAATATGGGGAGAAAAAACTTTACAATACCTCATTGCAGCAACAAGAATAATATTTACGAATACCAATAATCAGACACAAGAAGATTGGCTGAAGAAGCAATTGAACTCGCGGAAACGGATACATTGACAATGTGAATCAAAAAGGAAACTTTGAGAAAAGAAAGATTGGCACTTGTTTTTACCTGTTCTCACTGCAAAAGAGGATAAGGCACTGCAAAATTCAAGGACAATATAGAACGCGACCAAATAAAAGCCCAAAATACTAGCAGAAATGTAAATCCATGTTCCTTAGCTTTACTCAGAATGGAGGACATTGTGGAATTCCTCCTGGACAGAAGGTTGAAATGTAGGACATGTCTGGGAAAAGGAGGACCTCTGGTCACCCTGCATTTGCAGTCTCATTGGCAATATAAATCAGCTTTAGGTTTTGTAAAATGAGTTTTCCTGTTATAGAGGCCTAAATATAGTATCGTCTACAGCTGACCTTTTACATTTGCAACTCTTGACATGCAGATTTGATTATTCACGGATTTTATTAATATGTTCACTTTAGGAATTGCTAGGTCCTCCAGTGTGACTCTACGGCCAACGTCTGTCAGAGGTCACACAGGAGGACCTAGAGATTCCTAGATTGAACGCTTCTCTAGGCATTTGTAGGTTCTACAGTACAACTCTATGATTATCTTTCAGTGAGTTTTGACCATAGGGTTGGACTGGAGGACCTAGAGATCCCTAGAGAGCTGTTCTCTCTGATTTAAGAAAAATAGTGATATATATATATAATTATTGGTGGTTGTTTTCTGCTTTCATGGTGGTCCTCTGCCCCTAACACCAGCCTCTGTGTAGGGAAGTACAGTTGGTCCTCCACATTTGTGGCTTTGCCTTTTGCAAATTTGATTATTTACGGGTTTGATTAATTCATTCTCTCTAGGAAACGCTAAGCCCTCCACCGCAATTCTGCCGGACGTTGACCATAGAGTTGTGCTGGAGAACTTAGAAGTTCCTACATAAAACACTTCTCTAGGCATTTGTAGGTCCTCCAGCCATGATTCTATGGTCAACGTCTGGCAGATGATGACCATGACGTTGCATTGGAGGAAACACTTCTCTAGTGGAGATTCCTAGAGAGGTATTATTTCAGATTAAAAAGAAGTGGTTTTTTTATTTGCATTTTTTCCACATTCACAGGGTCCTTCACCTCTAACCCCAGTGAATCTGGAGGGACCACTGTATAATAACAGTGGCATATATCCATCGGTTGTATGTATTCAGGGGTCAGTAGTGTATGCTTGCTTTTGTTTAGTAGTTACCTTTGTTTTGTTATTTTGGTATATCCTTGTTTTAGATGAATTTTTATAAAACCTATGTGTGGTTGTGTTTAGGTTTAATATTTTTGAAGGACTTCATTCATGAACTTTAAAGGGTTAAAGATATTCCCCTTCAGTGGTCCACCAACTAGAACTTGAGTCAGGCCACTGGATGCTGGGTTGTACAATGCATACAAATTCACAAAGAGGGGAGTCAAAGGACACAAGACACTTGGCTTTGCAACTGGTACCTTCCTGGACATTAATGTACTTATTAAATTAATTGTACACTGTGAAAGCAGCAAGTGTTCTTTCAGGGTGGATAGTTAAATCATTTTAATTAAAAAAGAAAGGGATGTTTTTAGAGCATTGGTTCAAAAACAGTATAAAAAGAGTCAGACCTCCACAGTCGACACCATCGCCATCCCTGCATCATCTCTTGCCTTCCTACTTCTCAGAGGACCAGGTAAGAAAAGGGATTATTGGGTGTCATTCCAACTCTTGAAAGCTGTAAAATAGAATTGAAAAAAAAAAAATCTAGGAATGCCAGGATTGAAACTTTGCAGGATTTTATCAAAATACGGTCAGCCTTCACACTCGCACCTTTGTCCTTTGATTATTTGGGCATGCAATTGATATGTTTTCTCTAGGAATCTCTAGGACCTCCAGCGTGACTCTGCCAGAAGTTGACCATGCAAGTTGCAATGGAGGACCTAGAGATTCCTAGAGAAAATACTTCTCTAGGCATTTGTGGGTCCTCCAGGGTGATTCTGTGGTCAACATCTGGTGGATATTAACCATAGAGTTGCATTGGAAGACCTAGAGATTCCTAGATAGGTATTCTCTAAGATTTTTTTAAAAAGTTATTTTTATTTTTATTTTGCATTTTCCCATTTTCATGGGGGCCCTTCATCCCTAGCCACAGAGAATATGGAAGGTCCACAATATGATGTCTCTCTCTGGTGTTCCACTAATAGGCATCTAGATCTCCCCCCCCCCCCCCCCCCCGATTCTCAGTTATCTTTTAAAAGTTCATACTTTACAGGAAGGCTCTATGGTGACATTTTCAAAATGTCTTGTAGTTCTGGTGCTTAGAAAGCAGAGGTGGGTAAGATTTTTCATACTTCCCCTTTCCCTCAAGAATGTCCCAAATGCTGAATTTTTTTTAATATAAATTTAATGAAATAACCTTAAGGTTTTCTATTTTGGTTTGGGCTTTTTTGGGGGGTGGGGGGAAGGGAACAGAGAAACCAAACCTGACAAAAAAGGCTGCATCTACACTGGAGAATTAATACAGTTTGACACTACTTTCACTGTCATGGCTCCATCCTACAGAGTCCTGGGTTTCGTAATTTTTCGGGCCACCTGAGGTCTCTGGCAGAGAAGGCCAAATATCTTACAACACTACCATCCCCAGCATTGCATAATATTGAGCCGTGGTAGTTAAAGTGGCATCAAACTGCATTAATTCTGCAGTGCAGATACAGCCAAAGTTGCCCGTCCAGACAGGAGTCTTTGGAGGCTCACCTCTGCCCCTCTTTCATTTATAGTCAATGAAGTTTGTGGTGATGGATTTGGGTCATCACTTCTTCTTGTTGGGTGGGAGGAACAGAGGTCCAGTCTTTAACTCAAAGGTGGACAACTGTAGTAGGTGGTGGGATCCATTTTCAATACACCTTTTTGGGGCGGAAGATGGTTAATTTGGGGAATGTGGAGGGTTCAAGGATTCCCTGAACTGTCCTTTGCCCAGTTGTGTTTTAACAGCTATGAAACAGTCAAGTAGAACACAGCCTTCCCTGTGGGTCAAATAGGTAGAGATGCATGAGAATATTATTTTTCCACATTAATTTCTGATTAGACATCTCCAAAATCCTGAAGTCTCATTATTGAGAAGGGGAGAGTTTCAACATGCAAAGAGAGTTTCAAATATATTTGTATCTACTTTGGTCCTGGGGTATATCAGAGTTAAGAAGCTGATGTTTATAGACAATGACCTATTTTCTGGACCCCTTAATGCTTGAAAGATGCTTCCTAACTCTAACCAAAACCAGAGGTTTCATCCATACAACTGCTTATTGGTTGTTGCGTAGCTCCTCTTCTCACTTGAGAATTATGTAGAATGTAAATATAAAAACAGGTAATAATACTGGGAGATGGTAGACAGAATTTGTAACATGATACACATCTCTATAACCAGTCACTTCCCAACAATCCTTGAGGGAAGGTGTTACTGATTTAAATAGACTTCAACGGTTTCCATTTGTGGCACAATATTATGAAATCCTGGGAATCGTAATTTGCTGGGGCACCAGAGCTCTCTGACAGAGAAGGCTGAATGTCTCAATTCCCAGAATTCCATAGCATTGAGCCATGACAGTCTGACACCACTCTGTCTGAGTCATATCTGCAATATGATGCAGCCTATGAATTTGGTGGCATGAAGGGCTATACGGTAGGATTATGGTGATGCCTGTCTTCCCTTCTTTACCTCAAAGTGGGAATCAAGATGGTTCTCCCCTTGGAAACCAGCAATGGAAAACCACTGACAGTCACACACTCTCAGCCTCAGAAGCCCCCATGATAGATCCACCTTAGAGTTGCCATAAGTTGGAAACGACTTGAAAGTGCACAACAATATATTGCAAACACTTATATAAACATGTAGTGGGTTTATAAGTTCTTTCAACTGGTACTATGTCTCTAATTTCTTATTGTTCCTCACCTTAGGAAGGGATAAGAACATTATTAATGCTGGCTGGAATTCAGGATCAGTCTTACAGATGTGTCACCTGGAGTTACGCATCTGTAATGGATGGTCCCTATGTAGTCATTCAAAGATATAGTAGCCATTTTAGTTTGTAGAATCAGTACGTAAGGAGATCGTGTAGCACCTTTGAGACTAAAAAAAGAAGCTGGGAGCATGAGCTTTTGTTGACTTAAGGGCCTTTGCAGACTGCCAGAAATAGTGCAAATTGAGTCCAATTTAAGGGTTAGGGTTAGTGCTAGGGAATCATGGGAATTGTTTTTTTTCCCTCTGAGACATTGAGCCTTCTCTGTCAGAGAGCTCTGGTGCCACAATAAAATACAGTTCCCATGATTCCCTAACCCTAACCCTTAAAGTGGACTCAATTTGCACAATTTCAAGCAGTCTGCAAAGGCCCTAAGTCTACTTCCTCAGATGCATTCCCATTTGCATTTCCATCACCAAATGCATCTGAGGAAGTAGACTTAAGTCTACGAAAGCTCATGCTGCCAACTTCCTTCTTTAGTTAGTCTCAAAGGGGCTACAAGATCTCTCTACTTACCTGTGTAGCCATGATAGTGACACCATTGCCATGATTGTAACTGTCCCCCCAGACCTACTTTAGCAGGCATCAGCCGTGAGGAAAGAAGGAGGTCCATCCTGCTGGATGCTTCCACCTTCTTCCTGCCAACCAGTGTGTATGTGATGATCTAAAGTAAGACCCCAATCTCAAGTCCTCATCACAGCCCTACTGGCTGGCAGGAAAACAGTAGAGACACCATCCATCCACATCCCAGTCACCAGATGAATGGACCACCTTCTCTCTGTATGGATGATGCCAGGTTAAGTAGGTCTGGAGAGTATGTGGACTGGAGACACTACCTAGCTAGGCAACTAAAGTAGCTGCGTAATTAAGTAGCTTTGCAACTAAGGTAGTTAATCCAACTAAGGGCCTTTGCAGACTGCCAGAAATAGTGCAAATTGAGTCCACTTTAAGGGTTAGGGTTAGTGCTAGGGAATCATGGGAATTGTTTTTTTTTTTTCCTGAGACATTGAGCCTTCTCTGTCAGAGAGCTCTGGTGCCACAATAAAATACAGTTCCCATGATTCCTTAACCCTAACCCTAACCCTAACCTTTACCCTTACCCTTAAACTGGACTCAATTTGCACTATTTCTAACAGTCTGCAAAGGCCCTAAGTAGCTATGCAATTATAATAACATCCCAAAAAAGGTTCATCTGAAAATGCAAGAGCTTTTTCAAATTCAGTTTGAAATGAACCCCAGTTTATTTCTATTAAATATAACCGAGGGGTTAAAAACGAAGTTGAAAAAAAGATGAAATAGGAGTGATTTTATATATGTCTACAGCAGCTCGCTTAATTTATGCAAAATATTGGAAGAGTCAAAATGAACATATATTTGAAGAATGGGTAGTAAAAGTGAATGAATTAATGACAATGGATAAATTAACAATGATGGTTAATGGTAAATCAGAACAGCAATTTCTTAAGAAATAGGAAAAATTAAGAAATTATGGTATTAAAATCTTATTTGTAATCAGTAAATGTTTAGATCTAGTATACATATGAGGAAATGTTTTAGGTTTTTCTTTAAATTATTAGTTTAAGCACCTTTGCCACTTAAATAATGTGTTTCAGAAGAAAGGAATTATGTCAATCTTATTTTTGTAACAAGAGTATGTACGTATTTTTAAAAATAAAATATTATTTACTAGGGGGGAAAAATTCCACCAAACAGTGATACCTTTATCGGCCAACCAAAATGCACAATGTAGCACTGTTTGGTGGGTTTTTGATGTTATTGGATTTGCTATATGGCCAACACCGCTCCACTAGATGTGTTTTATGCAACCATGGTAGCTACAAAGAGAAGTAGCCATGCAACTAATCTAGCTACATAACTAAGTAGCTTTGTGATTAGGGTAGTTACATTACTAAGCTGCTATGCAACTAAGGTAGTTAACGGAAATAAACAACTATGCTACCAAAAGTATCTATCTTTGCAATACGTTGCAAAATATCTATCTTAATATCTATTGAACTATAGAACTACATTAGTTAACATAGCTATGTAGCATTGCAATTAAGGTAGATATGTAAATAAGCAGCTTTGTAACTATAGTAGTTGTGTAATTAAGTAGCTATGCAACTAAGGTAGCTGCATAACTATGTAGCTTTGCAATTAGGGTAGTTATATTAGTTAGTAGCTATGGGGCTATGGCAGTTACATAACTCAGCAGCTTTGCAACTAGGGTGGTTAACATGAATAAGTAACTATGCAACTAAGGTAGCTACATATCTAATGAACGATGGAACTACGTTGCAATTAAGATAGATATTTTATTTATTTCATTTCAATGTTTTATATCCCATCTTTCTCCCACAATAGGATTCATGGATATGTAATGAAGCAGCTTTGTAACTAAGGTAGTTAAGTAACTACATCACTGCGGAACATATGTAATTACATAACTAAGGGGGGTTGCAGACTGCCAGAAATAGTGTGAATTCAGTCCACTTTTAGGGTTAGGGTTAGTGCTAGGGAATCATGGGAATTTTTTTTCTGAGACATTGAGCCTTCTCTGTCAGAGAGCTCTGGTGCCACAATCAAATACAGTTCCCATGATCCCCTAGCACTAACCCTAACCCTAAAAGTGGACTCAATTTGCACTATTTCTGGCAGTCTGCAATGACTCTAAGTTTCTATGCAACTGACACAGTTAATATGTCTACGTAGCTATGCAATTAAAGTAGTCAACATAACTAAGTAGCACAAGTAGAATTTCATCATCATCATCATCATCATCATCATCCTCTTCTCTTTTTCAGACTCCTTCCAATCCTGCAGGCATGTCTTTCTCTGGAATCTACGGGACTCCTCACTACACTTATTTCCCTATCAATGAACAGCCACGAACCCTCATGGCTCTCCCATCATCCACTTCCGGTGGCATCTCGTTTCCCGCATCTGCCCTCTATAATTCCCTAGCTAATAGAAGATTTGCCCCCACTATCCTTGCAAATGGAAATGGCTTTGGGGGAATGGGCAACGATCTCTATGGAAGCCGTGTCCTGGGGTCCAGAAATCTGCCAGTTGGGAGACATCTCATTGCTTATCCCCATTTCTAAGTGTGCATTGACTGTCAACCTCAGGAAAAGAAGAAGAAGCAATGGATCCATGGTGAAACTCTCTAGTCTGAATTCAGATGTCTTGACCTGATGTTCCAAGATGAAGTCAATGGGAGTTGGGGAAGACTTCAGCATTCTGGGACAACAGGCCCAAATATTCCTTTCTAGCCACACTATTGATTTTTTTCCTCTGATTCTAATTTATTTACTTAATGCTCTTTTATACTGAGTAGAGGAAAGCATCTAAGAACCATTAACTCTGTTCATGGAATTGTCACTTAATAGAATAGGTATCTCAGGGTAAATGGGATTTTGTGTAAAACACAGTGGAAGAATTACTTTTAAATACATTTCATTTCCCTTTCTTCCTCTATACTAACAGCTATGTATTGTGGGACTGGTTGTTTTTTGTGCTCTGTTCTCTTCACAACTGCTTAGTAGATGTAGAATTTTTTTCCCCTATTTCCTAATAAATCTTTCTCTGCATGACAGCACTGACCATCCGAGTGTTCACTAAGCTATTTTTGTGCCTTTGTCTTTTGCTGGGGTGATAAACTGTACAATCTACTAAATTTCTTAATTTACTGTCATATAAATTAACATCTATGGGACACACGGGCAGGCATCCAGTTACTGGCTGCATCTAAACTGCAGAATTAATGCAGTTTGACACTAGTTTAATTGTACTCAGTGCTATGAAATTCTGGGGTTTGTAGTTTGAGGATACATTTAGTCTTCTCGATCAGCAAACTCTGGTGCCAATACAAATTACAAATCCCAGAGTTCCATAGGATGGAGCCATGCCAGCTGAAGCAGTATCAGACTGCATTAACTGCATTAATTAATCTCTCTCTCTTTGATAGTTTTGACGCAGAGGTTGTCATTCCCTTAGCATTTAGCATTTACATTACCACTTATCAGTGAGCTCAGCTGTTTCTAAGTGGTTTACAATCTGTATGCCAATTGCCCTCAACAAGCTGGGTACTCACTTTACCAACTTACAGAAAGATGGAAAGCTAAGTCAACCGTGGAGCCCTGGGATTGAACTCACAACCTTGTGGCATCAGGACCAACATTTAACCCCTGTGCCACCAGGGCGCCTTCCTCTGCAATAATCGAAGCCTTCCTTATTCTAACCATTTAGTGATTGGTTTCACTGTGAAGTCGTAGGCTTTCATGGCCGGCATCCATAGTTTGTGGGTTTTTCGGGCTGTGTGGCCATGTTCTAGAAGAGTTTCTTTCTGACGTTTCACCAATATCTGTTCTCTGAAGATGCCAGCCACAGATGCTGGTGAAACATCAGAAAGAAACTCTTCTAGAACATGGCCACACAGCCTGAAAAACCCACAAAAAACTGTGGTTTCAATGTGTCAACATTGTACACCAGTTTATGTTTGAAGCTGCAAGAAGTAGGAAAGTGCCGAGGGAACAAGAGAGCCAGAGAATAGCAGAAATAAATTTGTGCATTGGCAAAAGAAGAGAGTAGGTTAAAAGTGCAACAAATCCAAAGAAGTCAAACAACAGAAAACATGTTTACAGCTCTCTCAATGAGATGACATGCATCTGATTCTCACTTTCTGCAGGGCAAACATTAATGAAAAATCTTTAAGGAGAGGGCAGACATTCACATTAAAGAGCACAATGGACGTGATTCATTGTAATTACCTGCTGACAGCACAACACCTGTCCCCAAAACCTCTGGGATTAATAATATCATTTTCAAGATGATGAAACCAGGAGATTTCTGATTAATACTACTGAACAAAAAGGTGTTTCCAATCCCTCCAGGCTGCTACAGACACAGTATAAAAGCCTTCATTCCTCCTCACTCTTCCAACAGCTTCATCTCTATCCATCCTTTCCTTTGCCTTCCTACTGCTCAGAGGACTAGGTAAGGTTGGCTTGTCCAAGACGTCTTATGCCTGCATACTTCAATATGTCTATACTTTGTTGTGGTTGTGGGTCATCCAGTCAGCTCTGACTTCGGTTGGCCTGTCCTAGGTTTTCTTGACAAGATAGATTTGGAGGAGGTTTGCTCTTGCCTTTCTCTGAAGTTGAGTAAGTGTGTCTTGACCAAGACTTGACCAAGTGGATTTCCAAGGTTCAGTCAGAATTTGAACCCTGGTCTCCCTGGGTCTTAGGGCATCACCCAAACTGAGAGTATCAACTGTGCATCATTTGGAGAGTTATAAACATGTTTTCTTTTGTTTTACTTCTTTTGATCTGTTGCAATTTTATCCTACTGTCTTCTTTCATATTGGATATTTGATATATCTGACATATCAAATGTCTCTCTGTCATTCCCACCAATACCATCACATCATTCGTTTCCTTTTCTTCTACTACCTGGGCTCTATTGCTTTTTTAAGCATTTTTGGACACATTCTAATGCCTTGTTTTTCAGAACTTCTTTTACTTTGCGGATCTTTAGAGTAGAGAGTTCCTGATCTTAAGGAAGAACTTTCCAAAACATGAAGATAAATTCTGGGGGAATAATGTGGGATTACAAAACATCCAATGAGCCAGCGTGGTGCGGTGGTTTGAGTCCTGGAATACATGTCTGCAGTTCAGGGTTCAATTCCTTGCTGAAACATAAAAACCCACTGGGCAAGTAATAGTGACACTTTATTCGGCTTAGATCAGGCCTTACCTTGAATATTGTGTCCAGTTCTGGGCACCACAATTCAAAACAGATGTCGAGAAGCAAATCCAAGGAGGATGACTGAAATGGTGGAGGGTCTGGAAACCATAAAGCCCTATGAGGAAAAGACTTAGGGAGCTGGGTAGGTTGAGCCTGGAGAAGAGAGGGTTAAGAGGTGATATGATAACCATCTTTAAGTCTTTGAAGGGGTGTTATAATGAGGAGGGAGCAAGCTTGTTTTCTGCTGCTCCAGAGAATAGGATATGGAGCAGTAGATGCAAAAGATTCCACCTCAATATGAGGAAGCACTTCCTGACAGTGAGAGCTGTTTGACAGTAAACACGCTGTCTCAGAATGCAATGGACATCATTTTCTGGACAGGAAAAAAATATCTGCAAGAATAGCATTTCCTTACAGAAAATTCTATGCACACATGAAAAACAAAACAATATACAAATTTTGCACAGAATGAATCCGAAAAAGTAAACTGTCTTTGAAAACTCCAATTTTGGAAGAATTTCTCATAGCAGGAATAAAATTGCTGCAATTACTTGTTCATCTTTCTAAAACAAATAAAATAAAATAAAGAATTTAAATGGTAAAGATGTAGAGATCCTGTAATTCCCAATGAATGTTTGCAATATTTATTATTGCTACTGATGGTTTAGTTGTTGTTTTTTTAAACATGTCTTGTATTATAAAGCAGAGTAGAAGAAACTACCATAGATGAAAAGTTAGACAACTTGGGAGTATTTCTGCTCTTGAGATATAGAATATTTCCATTTTCTTATAACTGAGTTTTGCCCAGTTGTACTTTTTGATAGCCCCCCCCCCCATAACAGAACCTACAATTTTTGGTATGAAAAGTGTGTCTTTTACCACTGAGAGTTCAATGCCTCCTTAGTCTCATTTCTTCAAGTTGACATTTAATGTTTGCAAGAAAATTGCAGGAACTCCTTGCCTTTGGCGTTGATTGCCTTGCTGAGTCTGCTCTTTTCTCCTTCCCTTCACAGATCATACTCCATCGCACCAAGATGTCCTACTGCGGATCCGTGTGCAATGTGCCCTGTGGTGTTGGCTATGGCTATGGAGGTGTAGGCTCTTGTGGACTGGTCCCAGCATATGGAGTTGGCGGTGTCCTTTCTGGAGGTGGCTTTGGTGTTGGCAGTGGCCTCTCTGGAGGTGGTGCTGGGTTTGGCTATGGCCCTGTGGCCTGCAGCACCCAGCTTCCAGGGTCAGAAGTTGTGGTCCAGCCCCCTGCCTCTGTGATTTCCATTCCAGGACCAATTCTCTCCTCCACCGGTGAGCCAACTCTTGTGGATACATTCACTCCTTGCAGTGGTTATGGCTATACCTCCAATGGTGAGTTTTCTGGTGGAACTTGGGGATATGGCAGGTTAGGATATGGTGGATGATATGGGAGTGGATATTATTGAGGATATGGCAGCTGGAGAAAAATAAAGGAGGAAGAGCAGACAGATCAACTTAATATCTCAATGAAATGTCTGCTGTTGATTTTCCACATTCTCTGTGCTGATTTCTGCATTTGAGGCTGTTGTCAGGGAGAAAGACATATGCCATGTTGCCATTTAAGTCTTTGTATATTTTATTCTTCTCAGCAAATAATTTTATCATTTTTCTCCTTGCTGTGAGAAAATTAATGAAAGCTATATATTCCAAGATGACTTGCAGTCTGGGATGTTCCCGGAAACTGTGACCCTTGTTAGATGCTGACGACTCCCCGGAAGGAATAATATGGATATGAAGACAAGATGCCAATCTAGGACTTGGAGAGTGTGATGCATTGCTGGTTCTCAGAAATGCAGAGTGACCTTGTTTCCCAGCTCTATTTATGGGCCGAAATTTGGGTGCTCAGCACGACTTGTATATCAGAGCTGGTTAGTTGCATTACTATCCCATTTGTCTTTGCATTTTCTCTTCTTTCTCTAAGTGTTGTGAATATATGTTCCCACCATCTTTCATATATGTTTTGTAATGCCACTGTAGAATACCTTCTTGTCTATGTGTAGAAAAAGTCCATGTCTTTCTTTTTCTGAATGTATTTAGCATTGCCAAGACATGTAGATGTTGTTCATTGTCACCTCATAGCCTTGTTTTTCTCCTGCTCCTCTCTCTGTTCTTCATAATAAAGTTCAATGTTGCATCAATGCTGCTGTCTCCATAGTCTTCTGTTGGTTTTTAAGGAGGGCATAATTGACCTTTCGGTTTTCTGTGAACCTCCATTTACCTAAACTGGGTTCCTTAAACCTAGCAGTGAGCCACCAAACCTTTAGGCACAGAGTAGATGTCCCTTGTCTATGCAGCTGAGATCAGTCTTAAACAAAGATGTTTAAGACTGGCATGGAATCAATTTATTTCTAATTCTCCTTGGAACTTCAAAAAGGCACACAGGGTAATATAGAACCTCAAAACCTGAAACAATATCAAAATGTTGAAGTCTTGCACTCATCAACATTAGGAGCAGGAGAAAAACATTAAAATAAAGAACAGTGCTAGGATTATTGTCATTATTTAAAAATCACACAAAAGGTTAGGCACCCCCCATAGAAAAATAAAGGAGGAAGAGCAGACAGATCAACTTAATATCTCAATGAAATGTCTGCTGTTGATTTTCCACATTCTCTGTGCTGATTTCTGCATTTGAGGCTGTTGTCAGGGAGAAAGACATATGCCATGTTGCCATTTAAATCTTTGTATATTTTATTCTTCCCAGCAAATAATTTTATCATTTTTCTCCTTGCTGTGAGAAAATTAATGAAAACTATATATTCCAAGATGACTTGCAGTCTGGGCTGTTTTCCATGCCCCCCCCCCCAAAGACCTTTGTCAAAAGTGATGTGCTCACATCTTTTACTCCGAGTCCAAAATCAAGTCTGAAGTTCTTGGACAATACTTTCAAGTCAAGTCTCAATCTAGTCTCAAGTCAGAGAGCCAACCTTAACAGATAAAAAAAAATGGAGGTTGTGGTAGTAGCATGTGTTTGTGTATGTGTGAGTTCCAATGACTAGAACATTTAGAAGATGTGCACAAAGTTAGATAAAACAAATTAAATTATCAATTGCAATTTATCAAGACTGGATTTTAGAAAAATGAGGTCTATTCAGCAACCTACCATCTCTGCACAGTGAAGGAGTGTTCTAAAGTTTTTCTTAGGAGCAGCAGGCAAGACTCAGACCCATAGTTTGGGGCACGTTTATTTAAGGGGAACAGCAAACACACTAGACAATGGGCTTGAGGTGGGAAGACCCTTCTAAAGCTTTCCAAAAGCTTCAGAAGGCTCCTCCGATGGGGAGCAAGGACAAGCTACTGAGCAGATTTCAAACCCTGACTTAAGCCCATTGCCTAGACTGTCTGCTGTTCCCTTCCAAGAAATGCAGCCTATACTATGGAAAAAAGTCTTATCTGTTGCTCCTTGAAAAAGTTTTAGAAGGCTCCTTTGAGTGTGGAGCATTTTTCCTGGAGGGAAACTGCAATGGGATTGAGGCAGGGGTTGAGGTCTACTCAGCAGCCTGTCCCTGCTGTTCACCAAAGAAGCCTTCTAAAGCTTTTCAAAAGAAGGATCCTTCCAGTTCAAGCCAATTTCCTAACACGTTTGTTGTAGCCTTCCGAAAAATGTGTCCTGTACTCTGGACGTGATGAGAAAGAGGTTGATCACATGGCTGGGATCTCAAGAGGCCCTAGTCATGTAATTGTAGGGTCACATGAAGCCCAGATGATGCAGGGCCCAACCCTTGTGTCAGACACATATTTAAAATAGATTTTAAAAACTCACCTTTTGGTCTGGATCTTCCCAGACTGTCTGGAACCCTCTGTTCCAGTGCCAGGCAGCTGTTTGAATGGATGTCCATGCATCCGTCACCACCATGAGTTGCTTTCCTCTGAGGTCAGAACAAGGTGCTCAATGGGGTGATCAAGACTAGGAGACTTGTTCAGACTTCAGAAGAGAATGACTCACCACAGTAGTGGTGACACCAGTGGAACAATGGGACACCCATGCAAATAACTGCCTGGTACAAGAGTTGAGGGTCAAGGTAACAGGAGGAAGTCGGAGCATTTCCAGGTCCAGGGTACTCTGGGTTGACCCTGGAGTATCTTGACCAGAGCAGACAGCACCCTGGTCTCAGGAAGAGGTCTTTCCATAGCAATAAATGCTAATGTCATGAAGTGTTACATCATATCATTTTTAAAGCCATTCAACTGAAAATTCAGTCAAGGACCTTTCCACAAGCATCGCTGAACTACAGATCATATCCTGTCCTCCCGTTGACTCATGTGGGTAGTAGTATCATCAGGGCAAAGGTTTTGGCCAAATAAATAAATAAATAAATACATATCAGGGATCACACTTAAAAGGATAGTTACAAATGTCTCCTAACACAGCAAGGCTGATAGCGTTGTGTCACCAGGTTTTCAAAATAGCAATAAGGGACAGTTTAAATTCTTTGCATGCAGAGTTGACAATCAGGAAGGAGCTACTAATAAGTGCATGTTCTACCTAAATATCAAATGAAAGTATTCATTTTCAGTCAACCTAGTCATGTGTTTCCTTGTAATATTAACATATCGTCCACATTCATGAATTATATGATGAATCCATTTCTGCCTTTATGAAGGACCTACCCCCCCCCAAAAAAAAAATACAGGATTTTTAAAAATTGGTTTTACATATTGTTCAGTTGACATATAAAAGCCTCAAATCCTCAAATAGGAGGCATGCCTTATAATGGACACCCACCAGCCCTATAGGGAACAAGCTGTCCATGCTCAAATAAGGGACACCCCTTATAATAAAGGACACCAAGTAGCCCTCTGGTAGCTGATAATTAGAAATTGGTCTTGTACCCCCTGCATCTGAAGATGTTTGTTTTGGATTTAAAATATTCATTTTATATGCATTTTATAGAGCTTGGACAACTCTTAAGAGCTGGGATTTCAGCCTATGTATAATGGTTCCAAACCCAGTGCTTCAAATAGCAGATTCCAAATTAGTTTATTTATAACAACAATGGAAACTTTCACACAAAGGCACTCTCACACACAAACACAAGAACAAACAATGTAAAAGATGCTAGCTGATAGCAATGTTAGAGGGTATACCAGCAGGCAAGCATGGAGCTCCAACCAATGGGATGCAATAGATCAGTAGTTCCCAAACTTTGGTCCTCCAGGGTTTTTGGACTTCAACTCCCAGAAACCCTAGCCAGCTTGACTTACAATCATGAATTCTTGGAGATGAAGTCCAAAATATCTGGAGGACCAAAGTTTGGGAACCACTGCAACAGATGATTCTGGCATGCAGCAGGGACTTTTTGCTGAGGAGTCAAGGGGAAAACTGTCAGAGTGTCTGTCTGTGTCCAGCCAAGACCAAACTAGAGCTTCCCCAAACAGGAATAGTTATAGGGAGCAGATTGTCAGGAGTGAAGTCGTAGGCTTTCATGGCTGGCATCCATAGTTTTTTGGGGGGTTTCGGGCTGTGTGACCATATTGTCAGGAATTTTTCGGGCTGTGTGGCCATGTTGTCAACATGGCTGTGTGGCCATGTTGTAAGGCCAGATTGTCAGGAGTTTGAAAGGATTATTCCAGGAGGAAGAATAGCAAGAGGTTTGGAGAAATGTAAGGGCAATTGATCCAGATGTCACACACAATAAGGTGTTATCTCCAGAGGGAAGTGCGCTTTGATTCTCAACCTTTTGGCAAATACCTGGAGCATTGCCCTCCATCACACACCAGTGTTAAGGTATTATGCAGATTCACCAAAGACCTATCCTGTCTATGTGTATTAGCACTCCCAAGCCAAGTCCACAGGATCTACAGGATAAGAGGTGATATGATAGCCTTGTTTAAATATTTGAAGGGATGTCATATGAAGGAAAATTATTTTCTGCTGCTTCAGAGAATAAGACCTGGAACAATGGATGGAAGCTATAGGAAAAGAGATTCCACCTAAAAATTAAGAGGAATTTCCTGACAGTAAGAGCTGTTTGACAGTGGAACACACTCACTCAGAGAGTGATGGAGGTCTTTAAACAGAGTCTGGATGGCCACCTCTCATCGATGCTTTGATTCTGAATTCCTGCATGGCAGGTTGTTGGATTGGATGGCCCTTAGGGTCTCTTCCAACTGTACGATTCTATTATTCAATCATCTCTGTATTTGGACAGGCTATTGTTCCTGCATAGGGGCACCTCCGGTGGCTACATGACCAAACAACCCTTTTAATATCAAGGTGATATGATAAGTTGACTAGATATGAGGAGGGCTATCCCATGTAGTAACATAAAGAGGAGAAACTCAAGATTGTTTACAAACATTACCAACAACACAACCCAAAATAAAAATCAGGAGCATGTTCCCAAACATTTGCAGTTGCCTTCGAGTGAAGGGTGAGAATTCAATTGGAACAAGCTTGGATCCTTTGGGGGCGATACATGGCTTTGCGAACAAAACACATCTCCACATTTAATGGGCCTCCTTTTAAGGACTCATCAAAAGTAGAGCTGCTCCCTGTTGAGTGTAGGATGCAGCCCTTTGAAATGAATCTTGTAAACACACTTATCATTGTTGTATATGCAAAACAGGATGTCATCAATGTAAACTGTTTCTTTCCCCTGGAGATATACACCCTCATATTGACAAATGGGAACACCCTTCTCCTTAATGACTGTTATATCCAGTCCTTTGAGTGCTTTGAAGTGTAATTCCCCTTTATGATTAAGAGGATCATGTTCAATAGCCCTTAGCATTTTGTGGCCATTTTATTGCCTTTAAAAAGTTTATATAGTTGTTGCAAATACTACACTTGATCTTAGCCGAAAGGCTGAGGAGTTTGCTTTTACTGGTTGAAACTAATATATTTTTGGAATACTTTGGACAAAGAGCATGAATAAAATTGATTTGGATTGATAGTTGTTGCTCTGTTTAGTGTCATAGACAAGTTTGTTCATTTTTAAAAAATATTAGAACCAATGGGCTTGAACTCTATTGCTTGTCTCAAGTGAATCAATGGGACAGACCTACAAGTCATTCAAGAACTGTTTCAATAGGTTTATTTAAATTGGGATTCAAGGTCCAAAAGACAACCCAGAAATAATACAATTTGAGACTGCTTGAACTGTCTTGGGAATCCTGGGAATAGTAGTCTGTTGCCTCTGACATAGAAGGTTAAATGTCTCTCAAAACTACTGTTTCCAGAATTCTCTAGCATTGAGCATAAAGCATTCTCAAAATGGATTATTTCTGCAGTGTGTTTTGAACCCAATTGAAGAACTGTGGTACTTCAGATATATCTAGACTCCAAATTTAATACCAATTTGCTTTTCAAAGAGAGAACACAAATGCTCAGCAATTTTCTTGCAAGAAAGACTATGAAAACCCTGGGATTTATTTTGCACAAAATGTATATATGGTTGTTTTGTGTAGAAAACAACATTGTCTGGGCAGGAAGAATGCTTTTCTGTCCAAAAAACCTATTTCTATTAATATAAGTTTCACTGCAGGAAATAATAATAATAATAATGATAATAATTTATTTATTTAAAGCCTGCCTCTCCCTGAAGGATCAAGGCAGATAATAATCATAAAATATAACAATGGCATTAATTAAACATAATTTCCTAACCACTGATTAAAACAGAAAACATCAAAAAATGCAGTTTCCTGTGAAAGTCAATCATATATAGATTTTGTTCAAACTAATTCTTAAATTGTGAAGATTCTGGTCTATCCAGGATTCCTTTCATCCGAGTTTCCAAACAGACAAGAAATATAATGTTTACAAACCATTCTTTGAATATTTTTGAATATTCCTTCCATCCCTACTCCAACTCCCATCATCCCTAGTCTTCCTGATCAATGGTCAGGAATGAATGGAGATGTGTTCCTTATCGAGTGACCAGAGGTTCCCCACCACTCTTTTACCCAAAAGAATAATGTGTTACATAGATTCTGTTTTAGTGTTACCAGTTCAGTTATGGATATTCATTATAACATAAAATAAGATCTTTGTCTTTGCAGAAGGTATATAGAATAATAGAAAATAAGATCTTTGTCTTTGCAAAAGGTATATAGAATAATAAAAAAAATAAGATCTGTGTCTTTGCAGACGGTGTATAGAAACAAAGTGTTTGAATTTTCACCATGCCAAACCATTTCCTTTGCCAATACACAAATGTATTTCTGCTCTTCTCTGGCTCTCTTGTTCCCTCGACACTTTCCTACTTCTTCCAGCTTCAAACGTAAAGTGGTGTACAATGTAGACGCAGTGAAACCAATTGCTAAAAAGACAGCCAATGAGTAGACATTGGCTGAAAAAATTATATGGTGAACTTTAATTTCAATAAACATGCAGGGCTAGCTGTTTTGGCCATTGAGCAAATTCAGACAAAAATCCAACAAGCAGTGATACCTTTATTGGCCAATTGGATATCTTAGTTAGATGCCTGCATTTGGATGTTTCTGTCCTTAGTGAAGATGGTCAGTGGAGGGTATCTGTTGCAAATCACTGCTGTGTTTTGTATGGTTAAATGTGAGTATCTGAATAGAATTTGTAGCACATTTTAGACTAACTGAGCAAAGGATATTATAACATAAGCTTTCGTAGAAGTAGACGTAGAAGTAGACCAAGTCTACAAAAGCTAATGTTACAGTACAAATCTTATGCTCAGTTAGTCTCCAACATGCTGCAAGATCTTGTCTCCAGCACCAGATCTCGAATGAGTTTATTTTCTTTCTGTCCACATATATCCACATATTAATATGGAACAGGATTATCCCCATCCATAATTCAAAGTGACAAGACAGCTGATGTGATGCAGAGAGAGTTTTATTCAGGAAGAGGAAGAAAAAAAGTCATTTACATTTCCAGCAAGCACATATAAAGAGAATAAAGCAAAACTACACAGTTCTGTTTACAGGTTTCACATTGAAAATAACAGTAAATTTGAAAGGAAGAAAAAGAGATCTTCTGCTTTTAAAGAACATCCTTCCCTCCATCTCTATTTAGCATGACATCCCATAACATTGAGCAACCAGTTTTACAATATCTGCATGGATGAAATTCCTCATTCTTAGATGCTGTTGTTGGTCCAGTGTAGAAGAAAAGAAAGCAAATACATAGGAGACAGAAAAGCACACAGATAGGGACAATATGGAGGGACAGAGCTAGAAAACAAAGAAAGAGTATAACGGGGCTGATCAGCAAAGATGCTGAGCACTATCTCAGCTTCCATTGATATCAGCTGGGAAGTGAGTGATCAGCATCTCTAGCTACAGCCCTGAGAGTTTAGCCGTAAATCCTTGGTCATTCCTTTCTTTTTATTCCTAAGGTCAAAAATCCGTGAAGAGTTAGGCATGGGGATAGGAGTTGACATTTCTTACAACACGTTGCTGATAAACCCTCCCATAATTATAATAGCCATCATTGGTGGAAACTCGAGATGTCTTCAACACGAATGGGCTCACGGGATTAAAAAACGATAGGCCCTGGCAAGGTTATAAGAACAGGGGGTGGCTCAACGCGAAGCAGTGTTGATGGGAGCTCATTGATGTTTGAAGATCTGACTCCAGCCGAGACACCAAGGTTATACTCCCGTACTCTAGATCCAGGAGAGTTACCACTGTGGTCACCGTAGTTGTAGCTGCGCCGACGCAAAGATCCTATGCCAATGTCTTTGATGGGCTCATAGGAATCTCTGACACAGGGTGGTCTATAGTGAGGCATGGCCGAGTGATGAAGGTGAGTCTGGAAAGACACAGGAGATAAAATGAGTGGTTTAAGGCCTAAGAAGGGTCATAATGCTACTCAGGGATGGGGTCCACATCTCCCCACCCACAGCAAGTAGTCCAATCCCATTCTGCCATGTGGTAACTCACAATCAAAGGACCACCAACACATGACCATCCAGCCTCTGTTTAAAGATATCCAAAGAAGGAGACTCCATTGCATTCCAAGAGAGTATATTCCATTGTCAAACAGCTCTCACTGTCAGGAAGTTCTTCCTAATATTAAGGTGGAATTTCTTTTCAAATAGCTTGCATCTATTCCTCAAATCCTATTCTCTGGAGTAGCAGAAAACAAGCTTGCTCCCTCCTCAATATGACACCCCTTCAAGACTTAAAGAGGGCTATCATATCCCCTCTTAATCCTCTCTTCTCCAGGCTCAACCTACCCAGCTCCCCAAGTCTTTCTTCATAGGGCTTCATGGTTTCTAGACCCTCCACCATTTCAGTCATCCTCCTTGGATTTGCTTCTCAACATCCTTTTTGAATTGTGGTGCCCAGAACTGGACACAATTTTCCAGGTGAGGCCTGATCTAAGCTGAATAAAGTGTCACTATTACTTGCCCGGTGGGTTTTTATGCTTGAGCAAGGAATTGAACCCTGAACTCCAGAGATGTCTTCCAGCACTCAAACCACCGCATAACGCTGTAATGTTGGATCTTTTGTAATCTCACATTATTCCCCCAGAATTTATCTCCATGTTTTGGAAAGTTCTTCCTTAAGATCAGGAACTCACTACTCTAAAGTTCAAAAAAGTAAAAGAAGTTCTGAAAAACAAAGCATTAGAATATCTCCAAAAAATGCTTAAAAAGGCAAAAGAGCTCAGGTAGTAGAAGAAAAAAAATGAAATAATGGGATGGTATTGGTAGGAATGACAGAGAGACATTTGATATGTCAGATATATCAAATATCCAATATGAAAGAAAACAGTAGGTTAAAAGTGCAACAGATTGAAAGAAGTAAAACAAAGGAAAACATGTTTATAGTTCTCCCAATGTTGCATAGTTGATGCTCTCAGTTTGGGGTGATGCCCTAAGACCCAGGGAGACCAGGGTTCAAATCCTCACAGAGCCCTGGAAATCCACTTGGTCAAGTCTTGGTCAAGACACACTTAGGGCCTAAGCAGACTGCCAGAAATAGTGCACATTAAATTGAGGCACTGCCCTGGCTCAGTGCTAGGGAATCATGGGAACTGTAATTTATTGTTGCACCAGAGCTTTCTGACAGAGGAGGCTCAATGTCTCAGAAAAAAATACAATTCCCATGATTCCCTAGCACTGAGCCAGGGCAGTGCCTCAATTTAATGTTCCCTATTTCTGACAGTCTGCTTAGGCCTTTACTCAACTTCAGAGAAAGGCAAGAGCAAATCTCCTCCAAACCTATCTGGTCAAGAAAACCTAGGACAGGCCAACCTAAGTCAGAGAAAATTGGATGACCCACAACCACAACAAAGTATAGACATATTGAAGTATGCAGGCATAAGACGTCTTGGACAAACCAAGCAAACCTAGTCCTCTGAGCAGTAGGAAGGCAAAGGATGGATAGAGATGAAGCTGTTGGAAGAGCGAGGAGGGATGAAGGCTTTTATACTGTGTCTGTAGCACCCAGGAGGCATCAGAAACATATTTTTGTTCAGTAGTTTAGCATCTTGAAAATGATGCTATTAAACACAGAGATTTTACGGAAAGGTGTTTTGCTGTCAGCAGGAAATTACAATGAATCACATCCATTGCACTCTTTAATTTGAATGTCTGCCCTCTCCTTGCAGATTTTTCATTAATGTTTGCAGTGCAGAAAGTCGGAACCAGATGCATGTCATCTCATTGAGAGAGCTGTAAACATGTTTTCTATTGTTTGACTTCTTTGGATCTGTTGCACTTTTAACCCACTGTTTTCCTTTGCCAATGCACACATTTATTTCTGCTCTTCTCTGGCTCTCTTGTTCCCTCGGCTCTTTCCTACTTCTTCCAGCCTCAAACATAAAGTGGTGTGCAATGTAGACACAGTGAAACCAATTGCTAAAAAGACAGCCAAAGAGTGGACATAAGGAGACTTGAATCAGTTATATGGTGAACTTTAATTTCAATAAACATGCAGGGGTAGCTGTGCTAGCCATTGAGCAAATGCAGACAAAAATCCACCAAGCAGTGATAACTTTCTTGACCAACAAAAATGCACAATGTACTTGTTGCAAGTTTTTGAAGCTCCATTGGCTTTTTCATCATCAGACAACATGTTACAAACCAAACAGGAGAAAAACAATTGGAGATGTTAGATGCCTGCATTTGGATGTTTCTGTCCTTAGTGAAGAAGGTCAGTGGAGAGTATCTTTTGCAAGCTGGCCCTTCCTTCTTCTGGCCATGGGGCTATTGGGAGATTTGCAAAGCCCAGGAAATTTAAAATCCATTTGCATCTCAAGAAGGAAACCTCTCTTGCAATCCATTATGTCTCTATTCCTACGAGGTCACAGGCCTTTGGTTTCTAACATCTTGCCTTATGAAGAAGAAGCCCATGGAGCTTCAAAAGCTTGCAAAAAGTGTATTGTGCATTTTGGTTGGGCAATAAAGGCATCATTATTGGTGGATTTTTGTTTGAATTTAATTTCAATATTTTTATCCCTTTTTCTCTACACAACTCTAATGACATCCTTTAACCAATATATAGGTAGGTCTGGAGATTCATTGGAATGATCTTTCAATTTTTCCAATGTGGCAGCAGTGGGGTTGCCCTGGTTGCCCACCCACTCCCCCAAACCTTTCCATGATACCTCTTTCCAATGGAAAAAATAAACTGAATTTCTCCCATGCTTTCTTTTGTTTACCTATAAGGAACACACAGAGGATATTTGCTGCTTTCGACGCCTGGTATTTTGAAGCCATTTCCAGAGATCAAAGGAAGAAAATGCTTCTGGGTTCTTCCTTCCAGTTTCATAGTGCCAGGTGAAGATAAAAATCTAAGCAGGTGTAGAAGCCAAATCTCTGTCCCTTGGATTTTTCAAATGATAAAAATATTGAAATTAAATTCAAACAAAAATTCAAACAATGATGCCTTTATTGCCCTACCAAAATACACAATAGACTTTTTGCAAGTTTTTGAGGCTCCACAGGCTTCTTCTTCATCAGGCAAGATGCGAGAAACCAAAGGCCTGTGACCTCGTAGGAATGGAGACATAATGGATTGCAAGAGAGGGGTTGAGATTCAAATGGATTTTAAATTTCCTGGGCTTTGCAAATCTCCCAATAGCCCCATGGCCAGAAAAAAGAAGGGCCAGCCTGCAAAAATGTCCAAATACAGATATCTAACTAACATCTCCAATTGTTTTTCTACTGTTTGGTTCGTAACATCTTGTCTGATGATGAAAAAGCCAATGGAGCTTCAAAAACTTGCAACAAGTACATTGTGCATTTTGGTTGGGAAATAAAGGTATCACTGCTTGGTGGATTTTGGTCTGAATTTGCTCAATGGCCAACACAGCTACCCCTGCATGTTTATTGAAATTAAAGTTCACCATATAATTGATTCAAGTCTCCTTATGTCTACTCTTTGGCTGTCTTTTTAGCGATTGGTTTCACTGTGTCTACATTGCACACCACTTTATGTTTGAGGCTGGAAGAAGTAGGAAAGTGCCGAGGGAACAAGAAAGCCAGAGAATGGCAGAAATAAATTTGTGCATTGGCAAAGGAAAACAGTAGGTTAAAAGTGCAACAGATCCAAAGAAGTCAAACAATAGAAAACATGTTTACAGCTCTCCCAATGAGATGACATGCATCTGGTTCTGACTTTCTGCAGGGCAAGCATTAATGAAAAATGATCAAGGAGAGGGCAGACATTCACATTAAAGAGCGCAATGGACGTGATTCATTGTAATTACCTGCTGACAGCACAACACTTGTCCCCATTACGCCTGGAATTAATAAAATCATTTTCAAGATGATGAAACCAGCAGATTTCTGATTAATACTACTGAACAAAAAGGTGTTTCCAATCCCTCCAGGGTGCTACAGACACAGTATAAAAGCCTTCATCCCTCCTTGCTCTTCCAACAGCTTCATCTCTATCCATCCTTTCCTTTGCCTTCCTGCTGCTCAGAGGACTAGGTAAGCTTGGCTTGTCCAAGACGTCTTATGCCTGCATACTTCAATATGTCTATACTTTGTTGTGGTTGTGGGTCATCCAGTCAGCTCTGACTTAGGTTGGCCTGTCCTAAGTTTTCTTGACAAGATAGGTTTGGAGGAGGTTTGCTCTTGCCTTTCTCTGAAGTTGAGTAAGTGTGTCTTGACCAAGACTTGACCAAGTGGATTTCCAGGGCTCAGTGAGGATTTGAACCCTGGTCTCCCTGGGTCTTAGGGCATCACCCAAACTTAGAGCATCAACTGTGCATCATTGGGAGAGCTGTAAATATGTTTTCTTTTGTTTTACTTCTTTCGATCTGTTGCAATTTTAACTTGCTGTATTCTTTCATATTGGATATTTGATATATCTGACATCTCAAATGTCTCTCTGTCATTCCCAACAATACCATCATATCATTTCGTTTCTCTTCTTCTACTGCCTGAGCTCTTTTGCCTTTTAAAGCATTTTTAGACATTTTAGACTTTAGACATTCTAATGCCTTGTCTTTCAGAACTTTTTTATTACTTTTTTGATCTTTAGAGTAGAGAGTTCCTGATCTTAAGGAAGAACTTTCCAAAACATGAAGATAAATTCAGGGGGAATAATGTGGGATTACAAAAGATCCAATGAGCCAGAGTGGTGCGGTGGTTTGAGTGCTGGAATACATCTCTGGAGTTCAGTGTTCAATCCCTTGCTCAAGCATAAAAACCCACTGGGCAAGTAATAGTGACACTCTATTCGGCTTTGATCATGCCTTGCTTGAAATATTGTGTCCAGTTCTGGGCACCACAATTCAAAAAGGATGTTGAGAAGCAAATCCAAAGGAGAGCGACCAAAATGGTGAAGGCTCTGGAAACCATAAAGCCCTATGAGGAAAAGACTTAGGGAGCTGGGTATGTTGAGCCTGGAGAAGAGAGGGTTAAGAGGTGATATGATAGCCCTCTTAAAGTCTTTTAAGGGGTTTCATATAGAGGAGGGAGGAAGCTTGTTTTATGCTACTCCAGAGAATAGGATATGGAAGAATAGATGCGACTATAGGAAAAGAGATTCCACCTTAACATTAGGAAGTGAGAGCTGTTTGACAGTGAAACACACTCCCTCAGAATGCAATGGAGTCTCCTTCTTTGGAAGTCTTTAAACAAAGGCTGGATGGTCATGTGTTGGGGGTGGTTTGATTGTGAGTTCCTGCATGGCAGAATGGGATTGGACTACTTGCTGTGGGTGGGGAGATGTGGATCCCATCACTGAGCAGCATTGCAACCCTTCTTAGGCCATAAACCACTCATGTTTTCTCCTGTGTCCTTCCAGATTCACCTTTATCACTCAGCCATGCCTTACTATAGACCACCCTGTGTCAGATCATCACGTTGTGGCAGCTATGACTACGGTGACTACAGTGGTAACTGTCTTGGATCTAGAGGACGGGCGTGTGACCTTGGTATCCTGTCTGGAGTCAGACATTCATACATCAATGAGGTCCCATCAAGAGTGCTTCGCATTCAGCCATCTCCTTCTGATCTAATCATCCCAGAGCCTTACCTGCTTCCATCCTGTGGACCCATTCATGTTAGAAGCCTCTGTCTATCTTCCGCTGATGAGGGCTATTATAATTATGGGAGGGAATGTCTTTAACATGTTGTAAGAAACGTCTACTCCTATCCCCATGTCTAATTCTTCACGGATTTTTGACCTTAGGAATAAAAAGAAAGGAATGACCAAGGATTCATGGCTAAACTCTCAGGGCTGTAGCTAGAGATGCTAATCACTCACTTCCCAGATGATATCAATGGAAGCTGAGATAGTGCTCAGCATCTTTGCTGGTCAGCCCCCTTATACTCTTTCTTTGTTTTCTAGCTCTGTCCCTCCATATTGTCCCTATCTCTGCTTTTCTGTTTCCTATTTATTTGCTCTCTATTCTTCTACCCTGGACCAACAACAGCATCTACAAATGAGGAATTTCATCCATGCAGATGCAGCAGAACTGGTTGCTCAAGGTTATGGGATTTCATGCTAAAGAGGGATGGAGGGAAGGATGCTCTTTAATGGCAGAAGATCTCTTTTTCTTCCTTTTAAATTTACTGTCATTTTGAATGTCAAACCTGTTATTAGAACTGTGTAGTTTTGCTTTATTCTCTTTAAATGTGCTTGCTGGAAATGTAAATGACTTTTTTTTCTTCCTCTTCCTGAATAAAACTTTCTCTGCATCGCATCAACAGTCTTGTGACTTTGAATTATGGATGGGGATAATCCTGCTCCATATTAATATGTGGATATATATAGACAGAAAGAAAATAAGGGGTTCTTCTCACACTGTTCATAGTAACAAGGAAGGTCCGTGTACAAACATTCATTCTCCGTTCATCTATTATTTTATTCACTTAATGTCTAGAAAAGAAGAACCACCCTTTTGGATTTGACTAGGAATGGAAAGAATACCCGAACACACATAAACACACATACATGAAAAAGAAATGGTCAGAAATGGATTTCCTGAACCATTTCCTGAATGGATTTTCATGAATCCTAGACTAGCAAGAGTCTTCATAGTTTGGTATTCTTTCCTCTCTGGAAACAAACAAAAAATAAGTGGGGGTTTCTGTTTGTGTGTGTGTGTGTGTGTGTGTGTGTGTGTATGTACCCACCCAGAAGAAACAAATAAACAAACAAATGGCATTTTTCTGAAACATTTTCTAACACATTAAGTGATGTAGGAAGCCCTTTTGTGTTTTTCATTAATGTTAATTAAGGACAACGAAACTATATATCTGGGAGAGAGACACCAGGCCCAGCACCATCCGGCCTGGAATAAGAACCCTTAAAGGACGGGTGGGAATTGGGATTTTTATGTTCTATTTAAATTGTATTAATATATATGTATGGTAATTTTAATGTTGTAAGACGCCCCGATTGCTCTGCAGAGAGGCGGGATATAATTATTATTATTATATAAAGAGTTATTCAAGGGATCGGTGCAAAGGATTTTTTGTCCTGTACATTTTCTACCAATATTCTGTAATTAGAAAACATATTCAGCATGGAACTAGGAATCAGGTAACATTTGAATTTCACATCTTTGGGGTTGACACCTTTAATATCTCCAACTATTTAGAAGTGAAGTAGTGGAACATTAATTGCATACTCTGCCTTCTATAAAATTAGTTCAGGGCTTTTGTGGTTTAACCCAGATGAGGCTGGAATCATAAAATTATAGAATCATTAAGTTGGAAGAAACCATGTAGTGCAATCTCCTGACATCCAAGGTAGACACATGCAAAGTACACCTAGAAGATGGCCACCCAGCCTCTGTTTAAAACTTCAAAAGAGGGAGAATCCACTGAGGCATTCTATTCTACTGTCAAAGAGCTCTTATTATAAGAGGAATTCAAAGATATAGTTGTGTTCATCTGCAGAATCAGTGTGTTGAGAGATCTTGTAGCACCTGAGGAAGTAGACTGAAGTCTATGAAAGCTCATGCTGCCAACTTCTTTATTTCATTTAGTCTCAAAGGTGCTACTAGATATCTCAACAAACTTATCATAAGGCATTCTTCCTAATGTTTAGATGCAATCTCTTTTCCTGTACTTTGAATCCATTGCTCCGTGAGCAGTCTTTGGAGCAGCAGTATGGACAACTGGACACAGTTAACCCTAGTACACTCTTCCCTCCACATTTGCAGCTTTGACTTTTGCTGGTTTGATAATTCAAGGATTTTATTAATATGTTCTCTCTAGGAATATCTAGGTGCTCCAGCGCAACTCTGTGGTCAACATTAACCAAAAGTCTTACTGAAAGACCTAGATATTCCTAGATAGACAGAACACTGAAAGACCTAGATATTCCTAGAGAGAACACTCCAATAGGCATTTGTAGCTCATCCAACGCAATTCTGTGGTCAATGTCTGGCAGATGTTGACCACAGAGTTTCACTGGAGACCTAGAGATTCCTAGAGAGGTGTCCTCTCAGGTAAAAATATAATGTTTTTGTTATTTGCAATTTTTCCATATTCATGGGGGTCCTGTGCCCCTAACCTCAGTGAATGTGGAGGGATGAGTATACATATATTTTTGTTAAGATATTTTCTCCGGACTCTGTTTTTCTGTGTCCTTATTTTCATAATGCCCATGGTGTGTACATTTCTTCTCAGAAAACTGAGAAGAAAAATGTACAGTATCGTAGAAGTTAAACTACCTCACCTTTAACTTCACTCTTCTGGGACAATTACTAAAGATCTGGGAATGCTGCCAAACAATCTAGACATAGCCTTGGGAGGGGTAGGAGATGCATGGAGGGAAAGGCAACTTCAAAAAGCAGTTGGCTAGAGAGAGAGAGAAGACAGTGGTAGAGAAGCTCACAGGCAAAAGCACCAAATCGGCATGGGAGGGAGAGCATCAGAAAAAAAGGAGACAGCATATGTTATCTGCTGAGCCTTTGATGGCTTTCTCAATTGAGCAGCTTCTGGCTTCATCACTTAACCCTGGCTTCCAGCTCAGAAGTCAACAGCTTTTGTGCATGCCTGCTTGGAGAGACAACAGATCCTGAGCGCCTCCTTCTGGATGGAACCATTGATTGCAAGCTAGGTAAATATTAATTTGAGGAAAAGACTAACTGGTGAGTCTACGAAGAAGGGAGTCATGCCATCTCGGCTGACATGAAATGTTCCTGCTTGTCAGCACTTGATGGGCAAGGTTGCCATGACAGGGTAATCTAGAAGAACTATTTCCAAAACTGCTTTCCAATCCATGGCAACCCTATGAATGGGAGACCTCCAAGTCACCCTATCCTTAACTATCCAGCTCAAGTCTTGCAGATGCATGGCTATAGCTTCATTGATTGAATCTATCCATCTGATATGTAGTCTTCCTGTTTTCCTATTATCCTCAACTTTCCAAAGTGTTATCCTTTTTTCTAACAAGTTCTTTCTTCTCATGGTATAGCCAAAATGTAACAACCTCAATTTAGTCATCTTTGAATCTTGGGAGGGTGCTAGGACTCATTTATTGTCTTGTTATCAATCTATACAACTTTTCTCCAGTGCCAAAACTCATATAAGTTGATTTTCTTCCTATCAGAGAGGAACAAACCATTTTTCACAACCATACATAGAAATGGGAAATACTACAGGATTGACCACCCTAAACGTAATATTCAATGATATATGTTTACACTTCAGGATCTTTATAGCTGTCCTTCCAAGTCCTATTCTTCTGTTTTATTAACTGCAGTCTCTGCTCCAATTGATAATTGAGTTATATATGCTAAAATCTAGATGCACTCTACTTCTTGGTCAGATTCAGATACTATTTACCTACTCTGGGCTCAATCTTGCATCTACTATCGGTTGCACATGTTCTGATCCTGGGGCCACTTATTGCCCTATAGTCCTGATTCACAGCCAAGGAGACTGTGGGAGCGCTGAATTGTTGTCTGGATTTGGGAAAGGTCTGGATGTGGGTGAAAAGGCTGAGGCTTAATCCACCCAAGAGGGAAGTGCTACTGGTCAGTAGAAAAAACAGCTTGGGGATGTGGTCACAGTCTGTTCTAGATGGAGTTGGTCTCCTTCTGAAAGATCAGGTTTGTACTTTGAGGGGCCTCTTGAACTCAGTGCTGCTTCTGGAAAGCCAGATTGCTGTGAGGACCAAGAACATCTTTGCCCAGCTTCAGTTGGTGCACCACCTTGAGGAAGGCAGATCTGGCCATAGTTGTTCATATCATAGGAAACTCTCAGTTAGACTGCTACAATGCACTCTATATGGGACTACCCTTGAAAGTGTTTGGACTAGAGCTACAGCAAAATGCAGCAACCAGACTGGTCTCAGGTGTACATTTTAGAGTCTGTATAACACCAGTCTTCCAAGAATATGTGAAGAGGAAGGACAGTGTGTGGTAGGATTATGTCACCTGCCTTGGCCAAAATCCCACCTAATATTTGAATTATTATTATTATTATTATTATTATTATTATTATTTGCACCTCTCTTGCTGAAAGATGTTGGAATCTCCTGAAACAAGGACAGAAGCTGATGGTGGCAATACAAACATATCCATTTCTCATTCCTCAGAAACTTTGCTGCTTCACTGAAGCCACTCATGTGCATGTCCTTATTTATTTGGCATTAACTTGAAAGAAAGAGATAATTATGGAGTTGGGGAAAAACACGCCTTCCAAGTGTGAACTGACTTAGGCAGTGTGCATTTCTTCCCCCTTGCTGTCATTTTCTTCTACCCAGAGGCTGTTGGAATATTTAAGGTGTCATTAAATTCCAGTTAAATATATTTTATAGCTTGAAGTTTTAAAGAGAATGCTGCTCTCAGTGATACAGATCATGGGCATGGAAGGAGATGGAAGGGAGAGGGGAACAAAACTAAGGTTCTTTGCCTCCAAATTATTTCCTTCTTCTGAATTTTATGTGGGCATTTTTGATGCCAAATGAATGAAGAAATAAACCTCTTTTCTATGCAGAAAAAAGGAAGGAATCTACATATTTTTCTTTGCAAAATAATATTTTTACTACGCTTCAGAATTTCTTGCTAAATAATAATCATTTTTCTCCCTCCACTGCAGAGAAAACTGCTCCAGCTATTTTGTTCTCTCATGCAAAGATTAAATAGGTGATTTATATCCTTTCCACAGATACATTATTGATAACACTGAGATGCAATCTCCACCTGTTTTAAAAATCCAGCAAAGAACCTGAGAGTCAGCAATGGTGATGCAACATGAAGCTTTATTGCAAAAGAAGGATGGAGAAGAACAGGATAGGAAAAAATAGTATGCAAAATCCACATGGAATGACAGACAATTCATACAGAAAAAGTGGAGAGAAACTATTTTCCATTCTGTGTACAGGCTTTGTACAGTGGCATTACAAACAGTATATGAAAGATGGTGACATATGTATAATGCTAGGGAAAAAGAAGAGAATAGTCAAGGACAAAAAGGACAGGACATATCTATGAACATGTGTGTTGTAGTCACTCCCCTTGGTTAGAGCTGGAAAACACGAGAGCTCAGGATTTCCCGAACCCAGCAATGCAACCCACTCTGAAAGTCCCAGATCATCATCTTGTTTTCATTTCCATGTTATCAGTCCCATGAAACCGGCATCTAACAAGGTCCACAACTGCTGCTGGAACTGTAGTAAGGCAGGCACCTCCGGGAATATCTTCTCCAGCCTCCATATCCTCCACAGTATCCCCCACCGTATCCCCCACCGTATCCCCCACCATATCCACTCCCAAATCCAGTGCCATATCTTAGCCTCCCATATCCTCCAGAAACTGAGCCACCAGAAAACCCACCAGCAGAGCCAATTGCTGGATATCCAGATGGTACTACTTGGCTCACAGCAACTGAATCACCAGATGAAGATAGAATTGGTCCCGGGAGGGACACCACAGAGGGTGGGGGCTGGATCACAACTTCAGACCCTGCGAGCTGGGTGCTGCAAGCCAACGCACCATAGCCAGCCCCATAACCATAGCCATAGCCAGAGAAAGCACCACTGACGGGGACCAGGCCACAAGATCCGACACCACCAACACCATATCCGTATCCAGAAGGGACACTGCACACAGAGCCACAGTAGGACATCTTGTGGATGGAATCTAGGAGGGAAAAGGAGGAGAAATGCAATATCAGGAAATGAGCATTCCAGACCAAAGTTAAAAGTGGGAAGGAGCTGGAATTCCTTGCTAATTTTCAAGATTCAGTTCAGAGGAAAGTCAAGGAAGATCTGTAGAACATTGGTGGAGCAACTGTCGAAAATGCAGAAGGCTCCTGATTCTGCTCATGTCATCTGACTGAATATAAAAACCTTCCCCAAAGTGAGCATTTCTGCACTACTCCTCCCCCCCCAAAAAATCTTCCTCATTCCATTTTATTTATTCCTAAAACTGATTTTTTTTGCTGAGTTTCTGTGCTGAAAACAGCATTGTGATTTGTTTGAATTTCTTCCTTAAAAAAAAAAAAGGGCATTGTACTACTAATTCTGTGCTGAACATTTCTTCTGTTTCCATCCACTTGGCTGGAAATTATGCTTATCCTCAATCTAATAAGGAAACACACTGCTGCATGCATACTTTAAAATGAGAAAGAATAGCTCCAAGAATTTTTCGTGGAGGAGATTGGGGATATGTATCCAGGAGTGTAGTTTGAGGGGAGCAAAATGAAATCATACCCTCCACATCCAAGAAATTAGAGTCAACTTTCAAGCATTGCAAAGAGTGAGCTGTGGAAAATCTTTTTCACACTCAGACCTCTTCTATTTTCTGTGTTGACATTCCTTGGGTCTCTACCAGCTCCTTTTCTCTGGATGACTAAACTCTATTCCTAAATGCTCAACTGAAGTTTAAGTTACAGCAGTGCTCAGATTTTGAGGACAGACGTAAAAAATCATGGGGACAGAGTTTTTATCTAACATCCTCTCTTTTCTTCTCCTTCTTGATTTTTAACATCTTTGCCTGATAAAGCAGCTGGTGAAGCTTGCATGTTGTATGCTGTGCTTTTTAGCTGTCTCTATAAAGATATCACTGTTGGGAATGGGATTTTGTTGTATTTTCTCCTCTCTCACTGGAAGTCCTTCAAGCAATGACTAAAGAATCATCATGACTGAACAGGAGTTTGGTCTAGATACTTAGTAAGGTTTCATCTGCATTGCAGATATAATGCAGTTTGACACCACTTTAAATGTCACCGGTGAATGCTGTGGGATCCTGAGATTTGTAGTTTCTTCTTAGCACAAGAACTCTGACAGAGGCTAAATAGCTAAATAACTACAAATCCCAGGATTCCATAGCATGAAGCCATGACAGTTAAAGCACCATCAAATTGCATTATTTCTGCAAAAATATCTATTGATTCCAGCTAGTTTCTGTATGCTTAATAACAATGCATTACACTGAGCCAGAATTGTTATGCTCATATTGCAGGAAGAGGAATGCAAGGTTGAATGAGTCTCACATTTCTAAAGACATATTGAATGCAGTTCAGAAATGGTTACTCAGAAATAAATATGAGTGTAGCCAATGGTTTCAATTGAATGCACATAGGTATTTTTACATTCTGTTATGGGTCTGGCAAGAACAAAAACCTACCTTTCTGGACAATAGTTCTTTCTCTTCCCAGATTTCAACTAGACCTAGTCTACAAAAGGTTATGATACAAGTTATTGTGCACAGTTAGTCTCAAAGGTGCTACAAGATCCCTTTGTGTACTGATATTCCAGACTAACACAGCTATCTCTGAATTCTGCTAGCTCCCAACAGTTGACGATGGAGCTGGTTGAACACCTCTAAGCATAGGGATTTGACTATTCCATACCAATGGCTAAGGAACCCACAGCGAGACAAGTCAGTTTTTCTACAAATATTTCCAAGAAGCACCCCAATGACAGTTTGGTGATAAAGAACTCAGTGGACATTGATCCAATCTAGCAGAAATCTTCTGATGTTCTTTAGTAGGATACCTTAACTTACCAGAAATTGATTGATATGGAGAAAAGAGAGGAAAGACATAGGAAACACATACATAGTGGGATAGCAATTGAGGAAAATATCAAACATAACCTAAAAGAGCAATATCTCTGTCTAGTGCAGTGAAGTGGCATCAAATCAGACTTACCCGATTCGTCAAGGAAAAGAGCTTAAGAATGGATGAGGAGATATCTGCCTTTGGAAGTGTCCCTGGAAGCAAAGCCTTTTATACCATCCTCCTGGCTTTGTTGAGAGGGTGTGCAACCTGCCCCACAATGTGTCCTACTTAGATCTTGGAAGGGGAGCTTGGAATAATGCTGATGCATCCTGGAAAAATGATTAGTTATTAGTTTTGTTGACCTCCCTTTCAATTTTGCACCCATGAAATTATCTACAGGCCTTTTCATCAGCCCAGGAATGTTACGCCCTGCATTTTGAAGATGGGTCACTCTTGCATCAGCAGCAAACGCTTTTATGCCAATGCCAAGGACTGTGTCCAAACCTCCACTTGTAGTGTGAGAGCTCCTTGAAGTATCCACAACACTCCTGTGTCATGCCGGCAATGTTATAAGCATGGCATTAGCACAGGATTACCATTAGATGTTACCTAAATTGAAATTCAAGGATAGCGTTGAGAGATAACAATAACATGTAGGCTTTTCAAAGGAAGATAGATAGGTGTGTTTTTATGAATGTTTACTTAGATCCTTAATAGGATGTTGGAAGCATTTCTTTTGTTTCTGAGCAGCTTCCAAAGACTGTTAAAAGCTGAATTCACAATAGCTTTGGGCAGTGTCCATGGGACTTCCAAGAGAGAATGGAGAGGAATTGTAGCAAAAATAAGTTACACCAAGGCAGAGTGGAAGTTTATGCATCCCAGAGTTTAAAACAAGGAATCATGGGCTCTGAAATTAGTTGCTGATGGTGGTGGTGGTGGTGATGATGATAATGATCACTTATATATCATATTTTCCCTCAAATCTGGAATTCCAGGTGGCTACCCCACTCCTTCTCCACCTTGTCAAACCAGCTTCAGTTTATAGTGACCCTACTGAAATGAAAGACTCCTAAGAGTCACTGTTATGAACAAGCCAGCTCAGGTCTTGCATACTCAGGACCATGGTAGGTCCAAAACACACTGCAGAAATAATCCAGTTTGAGACCCCTTTTACTGCCCTGGCTCAGTGCTAGGGAATCCTGGGAATTGTAGTTTTTTGTGGCACCAGAGCTCTCTGACAAAGAGATGTCTCACTAAACTACACTTCCCTGAATTCCCTAGCATTGAGCCAGGGTGATTAAAGCAGCCTCAAACTGGATTAGTGGGGGGATGCAAAAGTTCAGATAAATGGGACACATTGTTTTTACAGTGGCAGTGGTTATATCTGAAACTCTCACTAGAACCTTAAATGACTGAAGTGAGGCTATCATACTTTGGACATATGTTGGAATTGGGTTTAATTCGGTATAAAATTCATACATGGTTGATTTGCATAGGAAACAGCATTTTCTGCACAGAAAACAGCACTGTCATCATTCTGTGTTGAAATATTGTTTCCTGCAGAGAAAATGCTGATTTCTACACATAACAACTGCATGTGAATTTTGTACAGAAGAAGTTGTAAACTGCGAAGATTCTTGTCAACCCAGGATTCTTCTCATCACAGTTTCTCAACCCTCAAAAAACATGTTCCCTGACATTTTTGAATATTTCTGAATATTCTTTCCATCTCTTCTAGATTTGGTTGGAGTAATGGTTTGGCATGGTGAAAATTAAATAACTTTGTTTCTATACACCTTCTGCAAAGACATAGATCTTATTTTCTATTATTCTATATCCCTTCTGCAAAGACAAAGATATTATTTTCTGTTATAATGAATATCCATAACTGATCTAGTAACACTAAAGCAGAATCTATGTAACACATTAGTCTTTTGGGTAAAAGAGCGGCGGTGAACCTCTGGTCACTCGATAAGGAACACATCTCCAGTCATTCCTGACCATTGATCAGGAAGACTAGAGATGATAGGAGTTGGAGTAGGGATGGAAAGAATATTGAAAATATTAAAAGAATGGTTTGTAAAACACTATATTTCTTGTCTATTTGGAAACTCAGATGAAAGGAATCCTGGATAGACAAAAAACATCATAATTTAAGAATTAGTTTGAACAAAATCTATATATGATTGATTTTCACAGAAAACTGCATTTTATGACATTTTGTGTTTTAATCGAGGGTTAGGGAAATATGTTTAATTAATGTCATTGTGATATTTAATGATTGTTATCTGCTTCGATCCTTCAGGGACAGGCGGGCTATAAATACATTATTATTATTATTATTATTATTATTATTATTATTATTTCCTGCGGAGAAATATTAATAGAAATAGGTTTTTTGGACAGAAAAGCAAACTTCCTGCCCAACCAATGCTGTTTTCTACACAAAACAACCATATATACATTTTGTGCAAAATAAGTCCCAGCATTTTCATAGTCTTTCTTGCAAGAAAATTGCTGAGTGTGCTTGTTCTCTCTTTGAGAAGCAAATTAGTATTACATTTGGAGTCTACAAATATCTGAAATACCACAGTTCTTCACTTGGGTCCAAAACACACTGCAGAAATAATCCAGTTTAAGAATGATTTAACTGCCTTGGCTCAATGCTAGGGAATTCTGGAAACAGTAGTTTTGAGAGACATTTAACCTTTTATGTCAGAGACAACAGACTGCTATTCCCAGGATTCCCAGGGCAGTTCAAGCAGTCTCAAATTGGATTATTTCTGGGTTGTCTTTTGGACCTTGAATCCCAATTTAAGTAAACCTATTGAATCAGTTCTTGAATGACATGTAGGTCTGTCCCATTGATTCAAAAGACCCAATTCACTTTAGACAAGCAATAGAGTTCAAGCCCACTGGTTCTAATTTTTTTTTTTTTTTAAATGAACAAACTAGGCTATAACACGAACCAGAGCAATAACTATCAAACCAAATCAATTTTATTCATGGTCTTTGTCCAAAGTGTCTCAAAAATATATTAGTTTTAACCAGTAAAAGCAAACTCCTTGGCCTTTCGGCTAAGATCAAGTGTAGTATCTGCAACAACTATAAAAACTTATTAAAGGCAATTAAATGACCACAAAATTCTAAGAGCTATTGAACATGACATTCTGATCCTCTTAATCATAAAGGGGAATTACACTTCAAAGCACTCAAAGGACTGGATATAACAGTCATTAATGAGAAGGGTGTTCCCATTTGTCAATATGAGGGTGTATATCTCCAGGGGAAAGAAACAGTTTACATTGATGACATCCTGTTTTGCATATACAACAATGATAAGTGTGTTTACAAGGTTCATTTCAAAGGGCTGCATCCTACACTCAACAGGGAGCTGCTCTACTTTTGATGAGTCCTTAAAAGGAGGCCCATTAAATGTGGAGATGTGTTTTGTCCGCAAAGTCATGTATCGCCCCCAAAGGATCCAAGCTAGTTCCAATTGAATTCTCACCCTTCATTTTGGGAACATGCTCCTGATTTTTATTTTGGGTTCTGTTGTTGGTAATGTATGTAAACAATCTGGAGTTTCTCCTCTTTATGTTACTACATGGGATAGTCGTCCTCATACCTAGCCAACTTATCATATCACCTTGATATTAAAAGGGTTATTTGGTCATGTAGCCACTGGAGGTGCCCCAATGCAAGAACAATAGCCTGTCCAAATACGGAGATGATAGAATAATGGAATCGTACAGTTGGAAGAGACCCCAAGGGCCATCCAATCCAACACCCTGCCATGCAGGAACTCCCAATCAAAGCATCCATGAGAGATGGCCATCCAGACTCTGTTTAAAGACCTCCATCACTCTCTGAGCGAGTGTGTTCCACTGTCAAACAGCTCTTACTGTCAGAAAATTCCTCTTAATTTTTAGGTGGAATCTCTTTTCCTGTAGCTTCCATCCATTGTTCCAGGTCTTATTCTATGAAGCAACAGAAAACTCCTTCATATGACATCCCTTCAAATATTTAAACAAGGCTATCATATCACCTCTTATGCTGTAGATCCTGTGGACTTGGTTTGGGAGTGCTAATACACATAGACAGGATAGGTCTTTTGTGAATCTCCATAATCCCTTAACACTGGTGTGTGATGGAGGGCAATGCTCCAGGTATTTGCCAAAAGGTTGAGAATCAAAGCACACTTCCCTCTGGAGATGACACCTTATTGTGTGAGACATCTGGATCAATTGCCCTGACATTTCTCCAAACCTCTTGCCATTCTTCCCCCTGGAATAATCCTTTCAAACTCTGACAATCTGGCCTTACAACATGGCCCGAAAAACCCCTGACAACATGACCACACAGCCCGAAAAACCCCAAAAAACTATGGATGCTGGCCATGAAAGCCTACGACTTCACTCCTGACAATCTGCTAACTATAACTATGCCTGTTTGGGGCGGCTCCAGTTCGGTCTTGGCTGGACACAGACAGACACTCTGATTGCCTCCGCCTTGACTCCTCAGCACAAAGTACCTCCTGCATGCCAAAATCATCTATTGTAGTGGTTCCCAAACTTTGGTCCTCCAGATATTTTGGACTTCAACTCCAAGAATTCATGATTGTAAGTCAAGCTGGCCAGGGTTTCTGGGAGTTGAAGTCCAAAAAACCTGGAGGACCAAAGTTTGGGAACTACTGATCTATTGCATCCCCTTGGTTGGAGCTCCATGCTTGCCTGCTGATATACCCTCTGACATTGCTATCAGCTAGCACCTTTTACATTGTTTGTGCTTGTGTTTGTGTGTGAGAGTGCCTTTGTGTGAAAGTTTCTCATTATTATAAATAAACTAATTTGGAATCTGCTATCTGGAGCACTGGTTTGAAACCAGTATACATGGGCTGAAATCCCATCTCTTACAAGTTGTCCAAGCCCTACAAAATGCATATAAAATGAATATATTAGATCCAAGACAAACAGGGGGTACAAGACCAATTTCTGATTATCAGCTACCAGAGGGCTACTTGGTATCCTTTATTATAAGGGGTGTCCCTTATTTGAGAATGGACAGCTTGTTCCCTATGGGGCTGGTGGGTGTCCTTCATTATAAGGCATGCCTTCTATTTGAGGATTTGAGGCTTTTATATGTCAACTGAACAATATACAAAACCAATTTTTAAAAATCCTGTATTTTTTTGGGGGGGGGGTAGGTCCTTCACAAAGGCAGAAATGGATTCATTGTATAATTTATGAATGTGGACGATATGTTAATATTACAAGGAAACACATGATTAGGTTGACTGAAAATGAGTACTTTCATTTGATATTTAAGTAGAACACACACTTATTAGTAGCTCCTTCCTGATTGTCAACTCTGCATGCAAAGAATTTCAACTGTCCCTTATTGCTATTTTGAAAACCTGATGACACAACGCTATCAGCCTTGCTGTGTTAGGAGACACTTGTAACTATCCTTTTAAGTGCAATCCCTGATATTTATTTATTTATTTATTTGGCCAAAACCTTTGCCCTGATGATACTACTACCAACATGAGTCAACAGGAGGAGAGGATATGATCTGTAGTTCAGCGATGCTTGTGGAAAGGTCCTTGACTGAATTTTCAGTTGAATGGCTTTAAAAATGATATGATCTAACACTTCATGACATTAGCATTCATTGCTGTGGAAAGACCTCTTCCTGAGACCAGGGCGCTGTCTGCTCTGGTCAAGATACTCCAGAGTCAGCCCAGAGTACCCTGGACCTGGAGATGCTCCGACTTCCTCCTGTTACCTTGACCCTCCACTCTAGTGCCAGGCAGTTATTTGTACGGGTGTCCCATTGTTTAATTTTTGTCTCTTGCAGACAAATAAAATCCTGTTTTTTCTTTTCCAAATAATGAAATATTTTACTACGTTTATATTTTGAATTAAGTCCCTTAACATTCCATGAATAAATTTGTGTCGCCATTTTTTATGAATTAAAAATATTATCTCTTTATATCTATGGTTCTTCCTCTCTTCATAATTCTGATGCTCCCCCCTCATCATCATCATCATCCAATTGTCCCGATTCTTCCAGAAGTTTACTGTCATCTGAGAAGGGATCCGTCCCTTCACCTTCTTCTATTTCTTCTTCAGCTTTTTTCAGTTGTTTTTGACTTCTGGTCTCCATTATGACTTTCTTCTGTCTTCTTTGTTCTTTTGGTTCCTCTTTATCTTTTTCTTTCTCTCTTGTCTTTACAGCTGCTTGTTCATCTTCTTCATCACCATCTCCATCTGTTTTCCCCTTTTCTGCTTGGAATCTTTTACAGAAATCTTTTGCTTTTTGTATGGAGTTTATTCTATATCTTCTTTTTCAAGGAGCAACAGACAAGACTCTTTTCCATAGTATAGGCTGCATTTCTTGGAAGGGAACAGCAGACAGTCTAGGCAATGGGCTTAAGTCAGGGTTTGAAATCTACGCAGCAACTTGTCCTTGCTGCCCATCGGAGGAGCCTTCTGATGCTTTTGAAAAGCTTTAGAAGGATCTTCCCACCTCAAACCCATTGCCTAGTGTGTTTGCTGTTCCCCTTCAATAAATGTGCCCCAAGCTATGGGTCTGAGTCTTGCCTGCTGCTCCTAAGAAAAACTTTAGAAGACTCCTTCACTGTGTAGAGAGGGTAGGCTGCTGAACAGACCTCATTTTTCTAAAATCCAGTCTTGATAAATTGCAATTGATAATTTAATTTGTTTTATCTAATTTTGTGCACATCTTCTTGATTTTCTAGTCATTGGAACTCACACACACACAAACACATGCTACTACCACAGCCTACACTTTATTCTCTCTGTTAAGGTTGGCTCTCCGACTTGAGACTAGACTTGAAAGTATTGTCCAAGGACTTCAGACTTGATTTGGGACTTGGAGTAAAAGATGTGAGCACATCACTGTTGACAAAAATCTTTGGGGGGGGGGTGCATGGAAAACATCCCAGACTGCAAGTCATCTTGGAATATATAGTTTTCATTAATTTTCTCACAGCAAGGAGGAAAATGATAAAAATTATTTGCCGGGAAGAATAAAATTTACAAAGACTTAAATGGCAACATGAGATATGTCTTTCTCCCTGACAACAGCCTCCAATGTAGAAATCAGCACAGAGAATGTGGAAAATCAACAGCAGACATTTCATTGAGATATTAAGTTGACCTGTCTGCTCTTTTTTATTTATTTTTCTATGCGGGGGGGGGGGGGGTGCCTGCTCTTTTGTGATTTTTAAATAATGACAATAATCCTAGCACTTTTCTTTATTTTAATGTTTTTCTCCTGCTCCCAATGTTGATGAGTGTACGACTTCAACTTTTTGATTATTGTTTAAGGTTTTGGGGTTCTACATTATCCTGTGTGTCTTTTTGTGGTTCAAAGGAGAATTAGAAATAAATTGATTCCACACCAGTCTTAAACATCTTTGTTTAAGACTGATCTCAGCTGCATAGACAAGGGACATCTACTCTGTGCCTAAAGATTTGGTGGCTCACCGCTAGGTTTAGGGAATCCAGTTTAGGTAGATGGAGGTTCAACAGAAAACAGAAAGGTCAATTATGCCCTCCTTAAAAACCAACAGAAGACTATGGAGACAGCAGCATTGATGCAACATTGAACTTTATTATGAAGAACAGAGAGAGGAGCAGGAGAAAAACAAGGCTATGAGGTGACAATGAACAACATCTACATGTCTTGGCAATGCTAAATACATTCAGAAAAAGAAAGACATGGACTTTTTCTACACATAGTCAAGAAGGTATTCTACAGTGGCATTACAAAACATATATGAAAGATGGTGGGAACATATACTCACAACACTTAGAGAAAGAAGAGAAAATGCAAAGACAAATGGGATAGTAATGCAACTAACCAGCTATGATATACAAGTAGTGCTGAGCACCCAAATTTCGGCCCATAAATAGAGCTGGGAAACAAGGTCACTCTGCATTTCTGAGAACCAGCAAAGCATCACACTCTCCAAGTCCTAGATTGGCATCTTGTCTTCATATCCATATTATTCCTTCCGGGGAGTCGTCGCATCTAACAAGGGTCACAGCTTCCGGAACGGTAGTAAGGTCTCCGGGAATATCTTCTCCAGCGTCCATATCCTCCACAATATCCACTCCCATATCCCCCACCATATCCTAACCTGCCATATCCCCCAGAGGATGATCCACTAGAAAACCCACCACTGGAGCCCAGGCCATAGCCATAACCACTGCAGGGAGTGACTGCACCTACAACAGCTGGCTCACCGGTGGAGGAGAGAATTGGTCCTGGAATGGAAATCACAGAGGCAGGGGGCTGGACCACAACTTCTGACCCTGCAACCTGGGTGCTGCAAGCCACAGGGCCATAGCCAAACCCAGCACCACCTCCAGAGAGGCCACTGCCAACACCAAAGCCACCTCCAGAAAGGGCACCGCCAACGCCATATGCTGGGACCAGTCCACAAGAGCCTACACCTCCATAGCCATAGCCAACACCACAGGGCACATTGCACACGGATCCGCAGTAGGACATCTTGGTGCGATGGAGTATGATCTGTGAAGGGAAGGAGAAAAAACAAACTGAGTAAGGCAATCCAAGGCAAAAGCAGAGAGTTTTGCTCTCTGGAATTTTCTAGCAAATGTTAAAGGCCAACCTGGGGAGGCATTGTGTGTTCAGTGGTATCAAAAAGTACAGCTGGGAAAAACTCAGTTATGAGAAAGTGAAAATATTCTATATGTCAAGAGCAGAAATACTCCCAAGTTGTCTAACTTTTCATCTATGGTAGTTTCTTCTACTCTGCTTTATAATACTAGACATGTTTTTTTAAAAAACCTAAACCATCAGTAGCAATAATAAATATTGCAAAAATTCATTGGGAATTACAGGATCTCTATATCTTTACCATTTAAATTCTTTATTTATTTTATTTGTTTTAGAAAGATGAACAAGTAATTGCAGCAATTTTATTCCTGCTATGAGAAATTCTTCCAAAATAGGAGTTTTCAAAGACAGTTTACTTTTTCTGATTCATTCTGTGCAAAATTTGTATGTTGTTTTGTTTTTCATGTGTGCATAGAATTTTCTGTAAGGAAATGCTATTCCTGCAGAGAATTTTTTCCTGACCAGAAAATGCTGTTTACTGCATAGCCAAATGTTGTTTTCTGCATTAGAAAATGTGACAAATTTTGTGCAGAGTAAGTATCAAGCTGCAAAGATTCTTGCCAGTGCAGGATACTCATGATCAGTGTGCCCTGGCACTTGAGAAACATAGTTTTCTTCCATTAATAAAGCAAGCAATATTTCCTTCTCTAGCATCTTGAACACTTTACATGAAATAAAAGTCTGAAATAGAAATTAGATTTATTGCACTGACTTATGCATGTGGACTTTCTAATACATGAGACCCCACTGGAATATAATTTGGTTTGAACTTGGAAATCCTCTCTTCATTACTGCTTGTACAATTCTCTTCTCAAATTATTTTCTTCCTAAATATGAACAATGAATGTCAGACTGTATGGAGAGTCCATCCCATCCAGCAGGGGATCACTAACACAACAGAAATCCACTTGTGTGGAAAGGAATCGCGAGGTGGACAAAACATATACATGTCAATATTTCAATGGAAACAGAAAAAGATTAGTCTGAAGCCTAGATATTAACATTTCAATTAGTTACACCGAGGTGACATCAAATAAGACTTACCTGGTCAAGGAGAAGAGTTTAGGAAGCAAGAGGAAGGAGAGAAGAACTGGCTTTGGAAGTGTCCCTGGCTACCAGTGCTTTTATACTCTATTCCTAGCTTTATTGAAGGGGTGTGAACCCCATGCAACATATCCCAATTACATCTTGGAAGGGGATCTTGAAATATGCTGACGGATCAAGTATAAAATGGATACTGAATTTGTTTATCTCCCTCTCATTTTTTGCACCCATTAGATTATCTCCAGCCTATTGCATCAGCTTTGGGATGTTACACCCTGCAGTTTAAAGAAGGGTTACTCTTGTGTCAGCAGAAAACAGCAACCACATTTACTACTATGCCAAATATGGTGTACAAACTGGAGGAGAGAGCCTTCACGTTTGAAGAACTATCCCAAGGTCCCTGTTCAGCGTATGGGATTAGGGCTCAAGGTTGCCCTTGAACTTTGCCTAAAGTGAAATTTAAGGAGAACTTGCTCAGACAGCAGCAAAACCAAACAGAAGCAATGATTACAATAGACGAAAAATAATAGCTGGAGTTTCAAAGGAAGCTTTAAAATGTTTGGTTGAAATCCTGTATCAGCTACTTAGAGATACTTAATATGGAAAGATATCTTTTAGCACATTTGAGACTAAGTGAAAGAATGAGGTTGACAGCATGAGCTTTGATAAATTTAAATCTACTTCCTCTGATACACAAATGCACCTGACAAAGTAGACTTAAGCCTATGAAAGCTGATGCTGCCAAAAGTACTTGGGAAAGTACTGAGAACACCATGGACAGCCATGAAGACAAATAAATGGGTTCTAGAACAGATCAAGCCGGAACTCTCTCTGGAAGCCAAGATGATTAAGCTGAGGCTAATGTACTTTGGTCACATCATGAGGAAAAATAATACTGCTAGGAAAGTTGGAAAACCACTTGCCAGAAGGTTAGACTCAGTTAGAAAGATCTGAGCCTGCAAGATCTGAGCAGAGAGGTTGTGGACAGGGGATCTTGAAGATGTCTCATCTATAGGGTTGCCACGAGTTGAAGTCCACTTGAAGGCAGTTAGCAACAACAAACCAAATGGTTCTTAAAGCAAAGATCAGAGATCTTGGAACTAATGCTTAGGAGACCAGGAATGAAATATAATATACAGTTGTCCCTCTGTATCCACAGATTCTGCATCAACAGATCCTTCAAGGCTTGAATAATGTATGTATGTATATTAAATAAAAAAAAACCCTTTGTTTTTCCCATTTTATATAAGGGAAACCATTTCCGTGATGAATCTGAAAGGTCATCATCAGTATACAGAAGGTTAGAGCAACAAATGAAATAATGACCTAAATATTTTGTTAGTCCTAACAAGAGTTAGACCCATGGAATCAATGGGATTTCCCTACATGTTGACTCACCATATAAAAACTCTAGTTGGGATTAACCAATGGGACTGAGGCGAGCAGATTTAAGATGATAAAACAAATATGCAATTATAAGATCTGCCAAATAACATGGCTTCAGAAGGCTTCAGATTCTGAGGCTGCAAATCATAAAAGGGATTTTAATTTCAGAGCAATCAAAGCATGAGATATAAGAGCCTTTAATTGAAGGGGTGTAGCCTTCTGACAATACAAGGGTGTATAACTCCAGGGGAAAGAAACTGTTTACCTTAATGAGATTTCTATTTTTTTTCCATGTGCAATGATGATAAAAGATGTTTACAGGAATCATTAAAATATGGTTGCACCTGACACTTAATTTTTGGGTGTAGCTTTGCTTTTCATGAGCAGTTACATGGAGGCACATTAAAGATAAAGTTGTACATTGTCAGCAAAGTGGAGTCAGGCACAGAAGCTCCTGAGACATGAAATCATAGCATTTTAGAAATTAAAGTATCTCCAAGGGCCAGCTAATACATCCCCTACCATGTAGGGATTCAACAGCTAATGCATTCCTGAATGTTGGTCACGCAACCTCTGTTTAAATACCTTCAAAGAAGGAGAGTCCATCAGCCTCTGGGACAGCTGTTGAACAGCTCTTCCTGCCATGAGGTTCTTCATAATATTGAGATGGGATCTATTTTTCTTGCGATTGGTATCCATTCATTCATGTCCTAGTATCCCGAAAACTCCAGATTCTACAAGATATCCCTGCAAATATTTATAGATGGTTATCATATCCTCTCTTCCTAACTCATTCCTTGTATAACTTGGTTTCCACATCTATTATCACCCCGGTCACTCTTTTCTGGACACATTCCCTGCAATATCATGGGGTTTTCACTAAGGTCAAAAATTGCTTCAAATCTAATACATCTGAAGAAGTAGACTTTAGTCTAGGAAAGCTCACGCTGCCAACTTCTTTCTTTCAGTGAGTCTCAAAGGTGCTACAAGATCCCTCTGCATACTGATTCTACAAATTAAATGGGTATATCTTTAGATGCTTCAAATCAAATCACTGAACTGAAGGGAAATCCTTATTTTTTTTAATGGTGGGGAGTTCCTATCTTTTCCCCTAAGAAATGTTATTTGGCATAAGCTTTCATGGGCTGTGATCAACTTCATCAGATTCAACAAGTATTGCCTCACATGTCCCATATATATGTTTCAGTATCAGAAGGAACTGAGTCCAAAAAAGGACCAATATTATTCATTATCTTCATGATGGTCATTAACAAATGGTTGTTCATGTAAGCATCTTACCATTTAGGAGTTGAGTAACACATCAAAGCCAAGACTTTCATTGTGTGGGCAGAAGGTAATGTTCTCCTTGCCCAGTTCCAATGGGCTACCACTTCCCAGTAGTGGAATGTGTTCCTGTCGCCATTTCATGGCTTAAGGATGAGGATGAATCTGAGAAAAATCAGGAGCACATGTATCTCCAATGAGTACACTGCAATGACGGCAGATCCAAAGAAGTGATGTCTGATTTTTTTCTATCAACTCCTTCCATATGCCTTGCATCCACTCCTTAATGGTTGAGAGAACATAGGCCTGTCTTTTGCAGCACACTTACATGGTGGGTTGATACTTGTGATGCAAATTTATGTCTTTATTCTTCTATCCCTGAAAAAAAAAGGGAGATATTATTTGTCTTGCTCCTCTGTGGAAAATGACATATTTCAACTTGGTCAACCTTCATAGACAAGTGAACCATTTCTGATAAAAATGAGGGCTATAAAAGAGCTTGCATTCCCATTGTAACGCTTTTTGTAGTAGAGAGATCTTTGAGACTAACTGAAAGAAAGAAGTTGGCAGCATGAGTTTATTTCCTCAGATGCATTTAGTGGAGGAAGCAAATGCATCTGAGGAAGAAGACTGAAGTCTATGAAAGCTCATGATGACAACATCTTTCAGTGAGTCTCAAAGGTGTTACAAGATCTTTCTATCTACTGATTCTACAGACTAACATGGCTATATCTTTTAATTCTTCTCGTAGTTAGTGGTGTGAACCATAAAACTCCCTTAGCAGTGTCTAACAATGAAGGATGGTCTGTGTTTAATGGAATTCCTTCTCCCTGACCCCTCAAATTGCCCAACAACAACAACAACAACAATGTCCTGAACAACATACTGAAGTGCCCACTCCATTACTTGTTTTGCAAAAGCAGTATCTGCAATTTCTTATAGCTCAGTTGAGCAAGTGCCAAATTTCAGAGCCCATAAATACTTGAGCTGCATTGAGAAAACCAACAATTCTTTATGCTTAAGAAGCAGCAACAAGCTTTCATCAAATCCCAACTTAGTACCTTCTTGTGCAATGAATGTAAATGATATGCATGTAAGTAGGCCCAGGTTATATATTTGTTGTTAATTGCCCTCGAGTCATTTCTTACTCCTGGCGACCCTGTGGATGAGACATCTCCAAGTATCCCTCTTCTCCACTGCCTTGCCCAGATTCTGAAAGCCCTTGCCCATAATATCTCCCCTGACCAAGTCTATCCATCTGGTTTGTGGTCTTCCTCTCTTTCTTCTACCCTCTACCCTTTCCTATCATTAGTGTTTTTCCTAGTGATCCATGCCTTCTCATGATGTGACCAAAGTACAATAGTCTCAACTTGATCATCTTTGCTTCCAAGGAGAGCCCTGGTCTAATCTGTTCAAGAACCTATTTGTTTGTCTTCTTGGCTGTCCATGGGATCCTAAGGACTCTTCTCCAGCCCCAGATTCTCTCAAATGAGTTGGTTTTCTTTCTGTCTGCTTCCTTCACTGTCCAGCTCTCACATCCATACATAGTAAATGGAAATACAATGGCCTGAACAATTCTGACTTTAGTGCTCAGTTGTATTTCTTTGCTCTTCAGTAAAAACAGGATTCCAGACCTTCGCATGATAAAAAGTCTTCATTGCTATTCAAGAATCAAAATATAGAGATGAATCTCCTGAGGAATTCTTGTTCAACTATTTTAGTTTGATTGGACTCTTGTCTGTTGGTATGCCACCAGAAGAATTCCAGTTCATAGTGTGACAAAAAGCCTTTTTTCTCTATTCAGAGACACAGAAAAACAACAACTGGTTCCACAACATCAATGCACATTTTAATGTTCAGAGTAAAACAGGATTTGCTGCCCCACTGACAGGGGATGCACCAGACACTACTACGCCATTCCTGACGTTAGAAAGAATTGTGGTAAAAGATTCAGCCTGGAGTGTGTAAAACATTAGTCCTGAGCTAATTTGGAACAAATGATTGATATGGGGTCATGGAGGAATTGAAACTGTTGCATATCTATCCTTAAGGCTGCCTTTATTAAGGAATTTGCCACATTGCAAAACCCCAATACCTGAAACATTGGTATAATGCATTTTGTTTTTATCCTTGTGGTAAGTGGTTGGAGGGAAGTTATCAAGATCGTTGGATTTTTTTTGGTTTCAGATACCTGTTGGCAGCTGTTCCTTTTAAAGCAAGGGAGAGGCAAAACCTGAAAACACCCAGAGGAAGGTGGTTGCAAACTGAGGTTTTACCTGGAACAGAAAACAAAAGCAAAGAAGAAAAGAGATACCGTAGCTTTTCACATCAACGCCCAATATGCAAAGCTAAATGAGTTATTGTTTTAAAGGCTTGTAAAAGGAATTGGACACCCACTGGAATGCGGACAGCATGTTCTCTTCCTCATCAACCACTGAACAAACCTTTGAGCAAACCACTGCAACATCATCAAATTTGGGGTTTGAGATAGGCCTACATGGGGCCGAGCCACAACATTTTGCTGAGTGAAGCCAAGAAGAAGACGGATCTCCTCCCGTTTAATGAAAAAATAGACTTCTATACAATCTGAAAAGAAACCAAAGTCTGCCTTGTTTTATGAAACTATTGGCTGAAGATGCTCTTCTCCCCTGTACATTTAGCCTCGTTGACCCTATGGGATGATTTCAAATCAACGTGGACTATAAAGATCTTCCAGCTGTATGGCCTCCCCTCTGGGTATCTTATCTCATTACGTTTTTGAGACAGCTAAGGCTACTCTGAAGCAGTGCATCCCAGATTTTGTTGTTATCCACCCTCAAGTCGATCTGTAAATGAGACATCTCCTTTTCCTCCACTGCTCTACTTAGTTCCTGTAAATTCATACCTGTGACCTCTTTTATATAGTCCATTCATCAAACATGCAGCTTTCCTCTATTTCTGCTTCCCTTCACCTTTCCTAGCATTATTATTTTCTCCAATGAGTCATGCCTTCTCCTTATGTGGCCAAAGTATGACAACCTTAGTCTAGTCACCTTGGCTTCCAGAGAGATGTCTGGGTTGATCTGCTCCAGCACCCATTAGTTTGACTTCTTGGCTATCCATGGTATCCTCAGCACTCTTCTCCAGCACTACATTTCAAATGAATTGATTTCGTTCCTATTCGCTTTCTTAACTGTCCAGCTCTCACATCCATCCACGGTAATAGGGAATGCAATGGCTTGTACAATTCTAACTTTCATGCTTAGTTGTATATCATTTGATTTTAGGATCTTTTCTAGTTCTTTCATAGATACCCTCCCCATTCTTAAGCTTCTTATGATTTCTTGACTGCAGTCCTCCACTGCGATCAATGTTTGATCCTAGGTATGAGAACTATTTTACTATTTCTATTTCCTCATTGTCTACATTGAATCTGTATAAATTCTCCATGGTCATTATCTTTGTTTTCTTTATATTCAACAGTAAGACTGCCTTTGCATAATGCAGTTTGACACCACTTTAAGCACTGTAGTTATGGGATCCTGGAAGTGATAGTTTTACAAGGTCTTTAGTTTTCTCTGCCAAAGACTTCTGGTGCCTCTACAAATTACAAAAAAATATTTTTAATAAATTAAATGGAGCTTCAAGTTACTATATATGAAATATATAGAAGCTTCAGGTTACTCTACATGAAACAGATAGAAATGTATGAAATACTTCTAGCAGTCAGGCAATGGGTTGTATCTCGAAGGATCGTTCTAGAAGCCTACGAAAAGCACTTGCGCCACCAATGGAGCTTTGGACACAGCCCTTGGCTTCTTCTTGTGGTTTCTCCTTCTCTGCTGATGCAAGAACAACCCATCATCATCAAGGAGCAGGGTGTTCCCCTTCCTGAGCTGATGAAATGGGTGTAGATAATCTAATGGGTGCAAAAATGAAAGAGAGGTAAACAAAATTGGGGGTCAATTTGATACTTGAAATGTCAGCATATTTCACACACCCCTCCTTTTCAAGTTATGTAGGACAAGCTAAATGGGAAGGGGTGGTGCCCACCCCCTCAGTTATGCCCGGTGAATGGTATAAAAGGCCTGCCAACCAGGTGGACTTCCAAAGGCAGCTCTTCTCTCCTTCTTGTCGCTTCCTCAGCTCTTCTCTTTGACAAACCAGGTAAGTAGTATTTGATGCTGCCTCATTGTAACTGATTGAAATTTCCAGAATTTTCATTGAAATTTTGGCATCTTTGTGTTTTACTCACTTCAAAACTCTTTTCTATATATCCATGGAGTTATGGTGACTTATAAAACATGGCTAGAGATTCCAACTGGATTGGATGAAATGTCCATATAGTCTAGCATCTGTAGCCCATGTTTAGCAACAAAATGACTTTTTTTGGTGGGGGTGATATAAGCAGGTTTGAAAAGGGGTTTTCTGGGATTAGACAAAACTGTGATTCAATAAGTTCTTATGGGGTAAGGAATCCACATGGACTTAATCTTAACTAAATACAAGATATCAAATTTTGACTTGCTCCCCCCATATTGTACTTAAACATTTTAGAATGTGGACATTTATATCCATTCATTTATTTATATACCTGTTTATTATATCTGAGCAGGTTACAATACATTTAGTTTAAAACAAGAAATATTATTTATAATTTGGGGGAAAAATGAAAAGATACCAAAACACACAAACTCATTTTCTCACTTCAAAACCAGCTAATTACAACTGGTTAAAGCAATTTAAAATGGTACAATTGTAGCACATATACAGTCAGGATAAAATCAATTAGACCAGAAGGCTTTAAGAGAGAGACTCATTTGGCACCAAATGGCCATCCAGGGGAAGGGTATTGCACAGGGATGATCCTCTCCCATTTCCTCCCACAAAGTGTTTCTCCATTTGTAGAACACATGTAGAAGGCCTTTCCAACAGATCTCTGCTTTTGGACAGTCATTTATAGAGAGAGAGAGTACACTCCCTTAAGTACCTGTGGTTCTACCATTAACCAATGTTTTTGCATAGTTGGGTGGGGCATGGAAATACGGCATTTGGCAAGTTATTCCTGCAATTTTCCTTGATAGTCCCCATGTGTTGTTGCTAAATATGTTGAACTGTAGAAAGGAAATCAGAGAATATGGCACAGATTGAGTCAGACATCTGAGAGTATTTCTACTCTTCATGGGTAGAAGATATTCATATTCTCAGGAAGCAAGGGATCTTTCCCAGTTGACCTCTCTCAGATCTCAGATCTGTATACCTGGAAATAACAACAGCGCCTACCACTTTGGGTATGAAAAGTATATTTTCTACCACTGAACACACAATGCCTCCCCAGGTTGGCCTTTAACATTTGCTAGAAAATTCCAGAGAGCAAAACTCTCTGCTTTTGCCTTGGATTGCCTTACTCAGTTTGGTTTTTCTCCTTCCCTTCACAGATCATACTCCATCGCACCAAGATGTCCTACTGCGGATCCGTGTGCAATGTGCCCTGTGGTGTTGGCTATGGCTATGGAGGTGTAGGCTCTTGTGGACTGGTCCCAGCATATGGCGTTGGTGGTGCCCTTTCTGGAGGTGGCTTTGGTGTTGGCAGTGGCCTCTCTGGAGGTGGTGCTGGGTTTGGCTATGGCCCTGTGGCTTGCAGCACCCAGGTTGCAGGGTCAGAAGTTGTGGTCCAGCCCCCTGCCTCTGTGATTTCCATTCCAGGACCAATTCTCTCCTCCACCGGTGAGCCAGCTGTTGTAGGTGCAGTCACTCCCTGCAGTGGTTATGGCTATGGCCTGGGCTCCAGTGGTGGGTTTTCTAGTGGATCATCCTACGGTGGATATGGCAGGTTAGGATACAGTGGAGGATATGGGAGTGGATATTGTGGAGGATATGGCAGCTGGAGAAGATATTCCCGGAGACCTTACTACCGTTCTGGCAGCTGTGATCCTTATTACAGCTCTGGAAGCTGTGGACCTTGTTAGATGCTGACAACTCCCTGGAAGGAATAATGTGGCTATGAAGACATGATGCTGATCTTGACTTGTGGTGCACTGCTGGTTTCCAGAAATACAGTGTGCCCATGTTTTCCAGCTCTAACCAAATAGAGATATTTGGCTGCTCGGCACTATATATCTTCTAGTGTATAGTTAATATCCTACCTGGTTAGCCTCCTTGCTGTCTGTTTATCCTTGTAATTTTCTCTACTTTTAATGTTCCTAATTCTGCACCACCATCTTCTGCATACTTTTTCTAAGGCCATTGAAGAATACTTTCTTGAGTAGGTGTGAAAAAGTCACTCTCTAGTCTTTTTCCTGCATTGTTTCTTAATAAAGCTTAATTTGCATCAACACTGTAGCCTCCAGAGTCTTGTGTTGGGTTTTAAGAAGTTTTGTGCAAAACATTCCTCTGTGTTTTCATTAAGCAGACCTCTTTTGGTCTGAGCCCATTTTGCTGCACCTAGCTTTGACACTCCTCCATCTTAGGCATAGAGAGAACTTCCCTTGTCCACTCAACAGAGATCTCACCCTCCCCACTGAATTGTTTGAATGTAAAGTTGAGTATATTTTCACAAAGCTTTCAGAGTTCCTTTTCAGCCCTTAAAACAACCACAAACAATTTTCAAGTTTACATTTTAAAATTCTTTTCAGTGACCACTAGTGTTCTGATGTCAGGAGACATAGATCCAATGTTTGAATTCCAATTGTTTCGGGACGTCTTCATCATACCAGTATGTCCTACTGGGGAGAAAGATGTCCAGTCACTTCTGTATTCCCCTTAATGCTTCATCATGCTCCACTGGAAGAGAAGCTTCCAGTCACCTCCAGATTGACTAGGACATATTGGTACAGGGTGAGTAACCCTTATCCAGAAATCTGAAACCTGAAATGTTCCAAAATCTGAAACTTCTTGAACACTGACATGACACCAAGGGCTTAAGTTCTGGAATATTTTGGATTTTGGAATACAATATAGCATAGTAGGTACTGTAGCTGCAAGGCTAGAGAGAGAGATGAGCATGTGTGAAATAGTGTGGATCTGCACCAAGACCTATGTTTCTATACCTCCCATTTCACAGATCCTTACATCTCTCTGCAGCCTCACAACCATTGTGTTTCTCCCCAGCTTCACAAATACCAGTACATAGTACACTATTTGTATTCTAAAATCAGGCAAAACAGCAACAGCTCCAAAATGCTTCTGGTTCTAAACATTTAAATAAAAGATACCTCACCTCGAGCCTTGAGAAGAAGCAGGAAAGACATAATAATAATAATAATAATAATAATAATAATAATAATAATAATTTAACTTTTTTTGCCCCATTGAGGGAGGGTCTTACAGTTCCTTTTGTGACAATTATGGTTATTATTGTTATTGTTGTTATTATTGTTGTTATTATTATTATTATTATTATATCCTGCCTTTTCCACAAAATTGGGACTCAAAGGGGCTCACAATTTAAGAGAACAATACAATTAAAAAGATACAAAAAGTGAGCACTAAAATAGAATTAAACTATTAAAGTATTAAAACATACCCAATAAAATGCAATTAAAAAAAATAAAGGCTCTTAAAAACAGTACAGCACCCCAGCCTGTTCTTTAAAAGCTTTCTGTCTTAAAAGCCTGTCTGAATAAAAATGTCTTAGCCTAGTGAAGGAAGGAGAACAAGGAGGGGGCCGTTGTGGTCCTCTTGGCAGGAAATCCCAGGCTACTGAGAAGACCATGTCTCAGGTTCCCAACAACTGTGTTTTTGATGGTAGTGGGATTGAGAGGAGGACCTCTCTGGATTGTTTAGCTTGGAGAAGAGAAGGTTACGAGGTGATATGATATGTGAAGTGGTGTCATCTTGAGGATAGAGCAAGCTTGTTTTCTGCTGCTCCAGAGAACAGGACCCAGAGCAATGGATGCAAACTACATGAAAAGAGATTCCACCTCAACTTTAGGAGGAACTTCCTGACAGTAAGAGCTGTTCAACAGTAGAAGACATTGCCTTGGAGTGTGATGGAGTCTCCTTCTTTGGAGGTCTTTAAACAGAGGCTGGATGGCCATCTGTCAGGGATGCATTGATTGTGTTTTTGTGCATGGCAGGGGTTCAACTGCATGGCCCTTGGGGTGTCTTCCAATTCTATGAGTATAGTCCTCCTGTGCCATATGTGGGTTTGCCATACGCTGCTTTGAGCTTATGCATATGGCAAACCTGTGGGGGGGGGAGAGACAAAATGGTGCATGTGACCATTATTTTCAATGGGCCTTAAGCATTTTTAAGTAATGGGGCTTAAGCATTTTTTCCCTTATGTGGTGAGGGGGGAGGGTCCAGAAGAGATCACCCACATATGAGAAGGGCCCACTGTATATGATTATATGATTCTAGGCAGTTTCATATGGGGTTATAAGGACTTCCACATATCCTGGAACTAAGATGTATAGGGTGTTATAGGTCATAACCAGCACTTTGAAATGGTTTGGTTACCTAGAAGGTATTGGCATGTCTCACTTTGGTGGAGAAACTTTCAGCATTTCCAGTTTGCCTGGAATGTATTGGTTTGTTCCTTTGGTGTGGGGCAATCCAGGCACTTCTGGGACATCCAGAATGTATTTACATGCCATGCTGGGGAGGGAAATGAGATGAAAATTTGTCCTCATCCCTGATCCATTTTCTTCCCTTCGGTCCCACTTATAGCCAAGCTCTTTGCTCTCATGTGAGAAACTCATCTCATAAAAATGTACGCTGTGAGGGCCATTTAAAAGGCTAGCTAATAACAGACCCATTTGCAAGGCATAACACTGGTGATTAAATAAGGATTACAAGTGATCATTGTAGAAGGCTGTGGGAAAGAATAGTGCAAAGGCTTGTTCGTGTGGGCAGGACAGCAGCTGAAATTTCATTAAGAGTTCATCCCATAGCCTCAAGGGTGCTTGAGTCACTACATAAAACCTCCTGTTGCTCAAAACTGTGGCTTGAATTTTACCACACAGTCAGTGCCATCTGGCCACATCCATTAACTTCTCAGCTTGCAGGGGAAAGTGACTTAACCTCTGGTTGGAGCTCAGAGATATGAGATGGAATGTTTTCCTTGGAAACATGGACCTCAGAAACTCATAATTAAGAAAATCCTGTGATAGCTTTGCCTTAGAGTCACCATAAATCAGAAACAATGTGAAGCCACATACATGTGTCATGGGGAAAACTTATTAATGGTGGCCATTTTGTCCATTGGGAAGGAACTGAATTAGGACTAGTAGTGCTGGTAGGACCCCATTGGCAGGAGACCCAAGAGTAATAACCTTCTAGTCCACTGCCCCTATTGCCCCTGACCTGCATCAGATTCATCTTATGGCAGTTGATCCCAGGACATTCACATCATCCACATGTGACAACAGCTTTCGGCTTACAGATCTACATGTTTGTTGCTGCTGCTGTGTTCCCACAACTCGTTTCTGACTTATGGTAACCATATGGCAACCATGGGGGTTTCTTGGCAAGTTTCTTCAGAGGAGGCTTGCCATTGCCATCCTCTGGGACTGAGAGTGTGTGACTTGCCCAAGGTCAACTAGTGGGTTTAATACCATCATAAGTCAACAGAAATTTGGAAGCACACAACATTGACAACCACCACTACCATCACCTCAGGAGTTGGACTGCTGAATCCAACTTTCAGAATCCAGTTTTCAGAAAATTGCCAGAAAGTGGTGAAAAAGTAAATCCTCTCTCTCTCTATCTCTCTCAATCATTTTCACCACTTTCTGGATGAGACATCTCCAAGACTCCCTATTTTCCACTAATCTGCTTAGGTCCTGTAAATTTATACCTATGACTTCCTTGATAGAGTCCATCCATAGTATGTGGTCTTGCTCTCTTTCTACATTCCTCCATCTTTCCTAGCATTATTGCCTTTTCCAATGAGTCACTCTTTCTCATGACATCACCAAAGGAGGACATATGCCCAAATATTTCTTCCTTTCTTGCTTTGAGAAAGCCCTTGATAACTGGAACTGATAGAGATGTGGAAGTTAAAGCTCAGAGCAGATTCACTAACATGGGAAGTTTTTGTCTGTGGCCTGTTTGGTTGTTGACCCTGCATTTAGCGACTTTATGTGAACTATCTCCAAAGTTCCATCTAACATTCAAATGCAATGTTTCCTGGTGGGAAATATTGCTTCATGCTTCTATTTCCATTTGTTATACTGAAAATGTTGGAGGATATGGGAGATAACCAACACAACAAGAATTCCAGGTAACAGACACTATGATGCAAAGGTTAAGTTTTAATAGGTAATAATAACAGGGCAATGAGACAATTGACAGTCTTCCACAGGAATAAATACAGTGAGTTCTTATTACACCGTTTCTTCTGTCTCAGAGGCAAAGTTGGTAATAGAATCATGTGCATGAGATTATATAAAGCATCAACTATATAGTGCTGAACTTAGAAACAACAAACCTGCATTTAAATGGCAACAGAAGAGATACATTCTGGAATATGAAGAGGATTTCAGAGAATATTCAGAGAGAATGATGAAAATTTTTGAAATTTGTGGTCAGAAGTTAAGGGGTAGATCCTTATATAGAGCCATCACATGAGGTCCTTCCTGGATTTTCACCGACTTAGCATGGTCCACAGTTGCTGAAGCTGCACCTTCGGGAATATCCAGGGTAGGAACAAGGATATGAAGACCCATAGCGGTATCTTCTTCCATATCCAAGTCCATAACCACATCCATAGCCAGTTCCATAACCTGGAGAGTAATAGCCCCCATAGCCAGTAGCACATGGATTGTATTGTATCACTGCAGGAGGTTCAGAGCTAGCAGAGATCATGGCTCCAGGGATGGACACATGAAATGGTGGAGGATGCACCATCATTTCTGAACCTGGGACTTGTACGACACAAGCTGAGTTGAACCCACAGAGGCTGGAGCTGCAGCTGTTGTCACAAAGGGCCATCTTAGGACAAGGAAAAGGAGTCTGAAATAAAACAATGGGTTTCATGGTTATGTCTTACTTGAAGAGCAATACAGAGAAGACTCATTTGTCTAGCACCATCTTCACCACCACCACCTTCTCACTGAAGGAAACTACACTTCATCTAGAATTAGGGATGTCTAAAGATATTCTTAGTTTCATATTTTCAAGTAAAATCTAGTTCAGAGTCCCCACTCCCTTCAACTGTTCTTGGCAGCAGTAACAATTGTGTCTTCAGCCTGGTTGCCATCTTGCAAAATCCACAATGCTCCAAATGTAACATTACCCTGAATCATTGTGGAATCAACATGGCAACTTTCTCTGGCACCACCAAAAATGACTGAAAATACTGGGAAAAGACTATAGCAAGCACTTTTCTTAGGCTGTGTGTGTGTGTGTGTATCTATGAAACAAAAGATAGATAGATAGATAGATAGATAGATAGATAGATAGACTGATAGATCGATAGATCAATAGATCGATAGATAGATCGCCAATCATAGTGGAAGGATCATCATTCAGCAGAAGTATGCCACAAAAACCTGGTCTTGAAGTTTAGAAGAACTGAATGCAAGAGGAAATGGACCTGACCAGCATTTCACATGCTCACAGAACATTCTTTTTTGCCAATATCTATTGAGAGAATTTACAAAATAGTGGGGAAGTATGTCCACCGTTTTTTCTTCTGAAGTACATCCATGAGAATCTTAGAAGCAAGGCACCTTGGGATACTCTTTGGACCCCATGCCCCCAAATAAATTCAAATGGACTTACCTGAAGTTCTGTGAGATGTCAAGCTGTAAGCTATTAAGCGGCTGGATGAAGCTGTTGGAAATGTCCTCCTGTTGAAGGCAATTTATACTGTTTTTGTGGCCCACGTGACTTCTTACTAATGAAGTGGCTCAGAATTAAAGACAAATTTCAAAACTGCTTTCTTTGCAAGTCTTCAAATTACACTAAAATTGTGGCTTAGTATAATATTTGGGTTTATATTGGCCTAACCCAAGGACAGAAGAATTTCATTACACCCAGAGTCATTGCAAAAGGCCACATGTCATAGATGAAGATTGAGGAATATCACATTATTTTGTATAATTACGCTTACATAAAAAAAAAGGGGGGGAACTAATTCCATTCCTTGAAGACGCATCATTACCAGGGAGTTTCCTTCTCGTATTACATCTTCCCAGGTTTCTTGCAATGTGCTATGGTTTTGTAGAGCAATTATCCTGTCTGTTGCAAGTGGTGCATCTTTAAACACCATGTTCCTGAATTCAGAGCCAACAGTTTGGGTGAGAAACTGCTGGGCTACATACCAAGGTCAAAGTCAAGACCAGCTCCAGATTTGGGCATCTTAGTGCCAATTGTTTTATTATTTATTTTATTTCATTAAAATATTTCTACCCCTATATGCACACACAGACACAGAGGGAGGGAGACCGAGAGCGAGTGAGCAAGCAAGCAAGCAAGCAAGTGAGGTTTAAGCATTGGACTATTACTCTAGACATCAGGGTTCAAATCTCTGCTCAGCTATGGAAACCCACTGGGCAGTGACCTTGGGCAAGTCTTACATTCTCAGCCCCACAAAAAAACCCATGATAGGGTCAACTTAGAGTTGCTACAAGTTGGAAGCAACTTGAAGGCACACAACATCTCTCCATCTCTCTCCATACATACTTGACTATAAAGCAACCTCACATATAAGTCAAGGGCAGGTTGGGGTGTGTGTGAAATTATGGATTTTTAAAATATAATCCATGTACAAGTCAAAGGTAAAACTTAGCGGCATATAACAAAGGATGTAAAGGCTAAAGGGAAGGAAAATGATGGCAAAGCATGTTATTTTCCAACCTAAACATTAAAAAAGGCCAGAAGTCATACTGTAGTGGAGAAAGTAGAGGGTCTTGGTGCTTCTTTTAGTTTCTCCTCAAATGAACGAAGCTCTTGTCTTTTGCCACTCTATTCAGAGAAGGGGGTGGTTTCTTTTGTTTAATAAAAGTTAAGGATAAGTCAACCATATCAATATGTTTAAAGATAAGATGTTGACTATATTTAATACTTACTGGTTTGTACACGATTTGAAATCTGGAAACCTCCTGGTGGGAGACTGGATGACACAGGGCTCAATCTGATGCAAAGCAGACTTCATGATGTCTGGCCCATTCAGCACCAAACCTTGGGTATAACATCTTTAACAAAGATTTAAATAAGTTAAATAATTCCCAATTGCTCTGGATCTTCTCTAGACCTTGGAGAGTGGTGGTCTCCATCTTTGGGGGTTTTTAGACAGAGGTTGGATGGTCATTTCTTGGGAGTGCTTTTTGTATTTCTGCTTGGCAGGGGGTTGGACTGGATGACTCTTGTGGTCTCTTCCAAATCTATGATTCTATAATAATATATGTATCTATATTCTTATGAAAATTAACCAAATGAAATTCATCACCCATTTGCACTACCTCTCCAATTTGTCCAGTGCAGATGAGTAGGTGGTCCAACTTTGAAAGCTCCAAGCTGAGAATAATGGAAAAAGATGGACCCTACCTATCAAAGCTGGACCCAAAGGATCTTTTCTTTGTTAAAAAAAAGCAGGTAGGAGAGAGAGAAAAAACAACGCTTAGTATCTCTTGAATGAAAGCAAGCAAGACATATAATGAAATAAGACACTATATCCACTTAATATGACTGAAAGTAGGAAGTTTAAAATGAAGAAGGTTGAAAACAAAGAAGAATGAAAGATGAAGGAGAAAAGAAATAACAAACTTGGAAAAGGATATGAATGCTCATCTCTTGTTACATGTTTTATATGAATTATATGTCTAAATCCACTTGATCTCCCCAATGTAATCTAAGGCTAATAGTAACATCTGATTTGGTTTCCTGACTATGAAGAAGATGATGATTAAATTTTTAATTAGATGTATATTGTACTACTCTGGGAGTATTATAATATTGTATTTTATTAAATGGAATGTTGGCTTTTATTATTGTTATGATTTTAACATATTGAATCTTCCCACATTGTTTTATACTTTTGTTGTAAACCCATCTCGATCAGCAGGGAGAGGCGGGAAAATAGAAATAAAAACTATTATCATTATTATTATTATTATTATTATTATTAAATAAGTTACTGATTAGCAAAAAAAAAGGATGTAAATATGATAAAAGTAAATATGTGTGTAATAAGTAAAAATGTATAACGTGTGCGAAATGTAAAGTATGAAATATCCAATTAAAAAAAAAGCTGGACCCTGTTAGAAGATAGAAAAGGAATGGTACAGAAAGAGAAAGAAGGGATGAAAGAAAGTAAGAAAGTGGAAGGGGGAGGAAGAGGAGGAAGGAGAAGGAGAAGGGAAAGAAAAAAAGACTTCCAAGGCAGGAGACTTCTCATAGAGGGAAACATTGAGCAACCTTAATGACAGGTGCAGCTACTCAGTGCATGAGTAATTATTATCTATCCCTTTGCATATGCTGATCACAGCCTTGTACCAATCCTTTGATACTGTTTGTTCTAAGAGAGCGGCACACAACCGCCGCCCTCGGAGCAGTTGTTATCTCCGCATTACATGCTGCTCCACTAAAGGATGACAAGATAGCCTCTGTTGTTCAAGCCATAATCGGCAATGTTCGAACATACGCTGGGGAGGTGCTGGCTACTTGACACCGCAATGAAAAACAGGTGTTGAAATTTCATAACTGTTTCGCTGTTGATATAGAATCTCAAAACAACTCAAGCTACAGACTGCATATACGTCTTGAGAATGTGTGGCCAGGCTTCAGTGTTCAAAGTCTTATTCTCTAGGAAAGATTCTCTGTAGAATTCTCTAGGAAAAAGCTGCAAAATCTTGCTCTTTTAATGTTAATCTTTATTAATTTCAAAACAACAAATCAGATCTTAAAAAAACCAAATACAAACACACGTATGAAACATGCAAGCAAACATATATTAAACACAATACATATTAGTCAATATGTATACATACACATACAAAAATATCTCACATAACTCTATCTCCGTTTCTGTTTCTGATCAAAATGCAATGGGGGAATATGAGATTATTTCTATATCCTCTTCCATATCTTCTTTAGCTGAACTCTGTGACCTATTGAAAGCTGCAAAATCTTGAGCAGAGATGAGTGATCATCTAACTAAAATGGAGAGCTCACCATCTTCTTTGGTTTGGCAGTTCTTTTCCCATGTCTATGAGGTCTAAACTTTGAGCCACAGTGTCTGAGGATCTTAGACACAAGCTTGGAAGTAAGTACTCAAAGCTGTATGTCTGACTGAACAAGCCTGTCTCTTTAAGATCCTCTTGCATTCAGTTTGTTTTATTCCCATGTGCTTTCCACCCTACAGCTGCGCCTGTTAAATTGGACAAGCCGGTCTCAAGAGGGATGTTGAAGTTGCCCAGAACCAAAAGTCTGGGAGACTCCAGCAGCAGCTCTAAGACCAGTGAGGTCAGCTCGGTTAGGGAGTCTGTTAAGCAACGGGGTGGCCTTGAGTCTCAAGGGTGGATGCAAACTACAGGAATAGAGATTCCACCTCAACATTAGGAAGAACTTCCTGACAGTAAGAGCTGTTCAACAGTGGAACACACTCTCTCAGAGTATGCTGGATCTCCTTCTTTGGAAGTTTTTAAACAGAATCTGGATAGCCATCTGTCTGGAGAGCTTTGTGAGTTCATGCATGACAGAGGACCTTATCACACGGGGTCTAAAGCAGTCCCATCCCCGTTGCATCCCCATCCCATTGCGCTTCCTTTTCCCCTGTGTTCACACGACGTCGCTGAGAAACCCCGCTCATCCCCGTCCCATCCCTGTCCCATTGCGGTTCCTTTCCCCGTGTGTTCACATGACGTCGCACCCATCCCCGTCCCATCCCCGTCCCATTGCGGCATCATCCGGCATCATCCCCATTCTTTTGAATGCCGGTTTCTTTGGGAATTACATTTTGCCGCGACCAGAATGATACCGGAATGATGCTGCTTTCTGTATACCGGTATAGTTCTGGATTGAAAAGGAACTGCAATGGGACGGGGATGCCACGGGGTTCTTTCTGCTTTAGGCCCCGTGTGATAAGGTCCAGAGGGTTGGACCTGTTGGCCCTTGTGGTCTCTTCCAGCTCTCTGATTCTATGATTCTATAATTCCATGATGCTCTCTGCCTTTGTGCCATCTGCATGGGTCATGATACTCTGTGGGCAGCCCAAAGTATCCTGGCCCTGGAGATGTCCTGATGTCCTCTCATTGCCTTTACCCTCCATTCTGATGCTGGGCAGCTGTTCTCATATATTCCCCACTATGCTACCCAGTATGAGCAATGCTACAGTGAGCCAGTTAGTTTTGAAGTCAGAAGGAGGCATACAACCTCAAATGCCTGGCTGAGTGCCCCATTCTGTCCTGTTCACACATGCAAACAGCTGTCTGGTGTTGGAACAGAAGGACTAATTTTAGTCCAGATTAAGAGAGATATACCACAATTTTGGTGCTGGACAGCCTGTTTGCACCAGACTTGGGGATTGGGCCCTGCATCATCCAGACTCCTGATGAAGATGTCAGGAGGAAGCCAGTGTATTTGGCCCATGCAGACCGGGCCTTAGTCCTCTTTATTCTGAAAATGATTTCCAGGCTGTTACATTATCCTATGCTTGTGTCCTTGTAGGTTTAATGAGTTCCAAGAATGAGGCAAGCCATAATTTATTCTTTGGGAGAGGCCCGTGGAGCAATGTTGTGTTTTATTAGCACTAGCTCATTAGGCATATAAACATATATATTTATGAGCTAAGTATAACTGGGTGGTAAAGACTTTTAAAACAAATCTGTTTAAAGACACCTGCCAGATTAAAAGCGGCTTCTAGAGAATCTTTGAGATCCAGGTTTGAAGAGGTGAATCCTCCAGCTTCTCTGCTGTGGTTTGGTGTTGGATTTAATGGGTATAGCTGGTTATTTTCTGGCTTGCAATGTGTTATAAAATACCGTTGTTTAATGATGGGATACTGCAGTATTGCATTAATTGCTCAAACTCTTGACCACATTCCTTTGTGGTTAACAAACAGGTGGGAAGGGAGTTGCGGCTGTGCTGGGAAGATCCAAGATCAGTCTCTTGGGAAAGTATGGTATGAGAGAAGGAGGTTCCCTTTGGAAAAAAAGGAAGGAAAGCAAAGTTTTGCTTTTGTGATGAATGCAAAAATAGCCCGACTAACATTTGAAACTGTGTATGCTTTAACTGTGCTTTGCAGATGCTTGATGATTAGTGCTGACAACAAACACCTATGGAGAAGATCTATAGCTTTCTGAATAAAGGTTTTATGTGTTTTCACAACTGAAGCCTGGATTTGTGAATGAAGGGGTTCCTGGAGATGACACCAGGTAAGGGTTGACATTTCTGAGCAATGATAATATATCATTCACCTTACCGAGGTTTGACGGTAGACTCTTGCCTTAAGGAACATAAGGGCAGAAGAGACAGAAGAGAAAGGAGAGGAGACCAGGAGCAGGGGAAAATGAGAGTGGTTTATTTGTTAAACTGACTTAGGTCTGAAACACATTGTAGAAATAATTCAGTTTGAGACCACTTTGACTGCTCTGGATCAGTGCTAGGGAAAGCAGAGTACTGTAGTTTTGTGAGACATTTAGCCTTCTCTGTCAGAGAGAACTGGGGACACAACAAACTACCATTCTGAGGATTTTCTAGCATTCAACCAGGGCAGTTAAAGAGGTCTTAAACTGGATTATTTCTGCAGTTTTGGACCACTCTTTCAGTATGTTGTGCTACCTTGATTGATGCTATTTCATTTGTCCTCAGTTGTAGAGTTTTCGTATGTAGACAGTTCTTGTGACACCTTTGAGACTCACTGAAAGAAAGAAGTTGGCAGCAGGAGCTTTCCTAGACTTAAATCTACTTCCTCAGATGCATTTAGAAGTAGACTTAAGTCTAGAAAAGCTGCTGGTGCCAACTTCTTTCTTTCTGTGAGTCTCAAAGGTGCTGCAAGAACTGTCTACATACTAATTCTACAGGCTGCCATGGCTTTATCTTTGAAATGTAGGGTTTTATTTACTAAGTAGGGCAGACACAAATGTGGGCTTCAGTCCTCCTGTTAATCCCAACTAGAGGAAAGCCATTAAATCCATTGGATCAATTACCTATGTGGCGATTCAACAATCAACAGTTGGTGGAATAGGTCTATATTGGCTGGGCCACAGGATTCCAGATGTGGTCTATAGCAAAGTCAGGTTAGGAGGCTAGAGCAATATGAATACTAAGAAATTTGGTTTTGAAGAGCAACTGGGTGGAATGAAGGGAGGTCAAATCACTTATATATTGTGGGCAGCATTGCAAGACAGAGTCATTTAAGGGAACAGGAGACCTATAGGGAGGTAGATCTATTTGTGAGTGAGATCTCCCCATTACCTCTTTTCAAATGAATCTAAGATAAAGTTGGAAATTCGATGGCCCTCAAAGATTACTAAACTCCAGCTCCCAGTAGGTCTAGCACACCCCATGGTAAGCAATTCTGGGTGTTGGAATTAAAAAAACCAAACATCTGGAAGGATGAAACATTGCCACTTCAATCTCAGATGTGGGTTGCTAAATTGGATTCAGAAGGTACATTCGGTTCCTCAGAATGATCTGAGATCTCCATCTCTATCTCTATCTTGATGGAAATAACCCAGTTTGACCCAATTTTAATGGATATGTGACTGACCTGTCATGCAATGATGACCTGGAATGACAGCAAAGACAACAACACTGGGTAGCCTCCATAAATGCTCACCAAGACTGGTGAAAGGCTTCCTTCATTGCCACACAATGGGCAAAGAGATGACACACAGCCAAGAGGACAACAGGACAACAGCACATTCCTGTTCTGTTCCTCAGCAGACCTTTGGTCTTCCAGATGTTTTGGACTTCATCTCCCAGCCACTGTGACCAATGCTCAGGAATTCTGGAAGCTGGAGTCCAAAATATATGGAGGACCAAAAGTTGACATCCACTGATTTAGAGGAAGGCAAGAGTTTCCATAAGAATGATAGGAATAGTAGAAGAAACCTGCTAGATCAATCCGAAGGACTCTCTAGTCCAGCTTTCTGTAACCCACAGTGACTGATCAATGTGTCTCAATGGAATATAGCAAATAGAAGCAAGCCACAATAAACTACAGTGGGATGTCTGTCTGCCAAATGCATCAGAGAAAGTAGACTGAAGTCTCCGAATGCTCCTGCTGCCAACTTTCTTTCTTTTAGTGAGTCTCAAAGCTGCTACAAGATCTCTCTAAGTACTGATTCTACAAACTAATATGGCTATATCTTTGAAGGCAATGTGATGTGAGAGTTGTGCAGACAGCATAGGATCCCAAGATGTCTATAACAAGAAAGAGAGAATGACATTACAGCTGTGACAAGTCAAAATGCAGCGGAGGAAGTAGACTGAAGTCTAGGAAAGCTCCTGCTTCCAACCTCTTTCTTTCAATGAGTCTCAAGGGTGCTACAAGATCTCTCTACTTATTATTATTATTATTATTATTTATTTATTTATTTCCAATTGCATCTGAGGAAGTAGACTGAAGTCTAGGAAAGCTCCTGCTGCCAACCTCTTTCTTTCAGTGAGTCTCAAGGGTGCTACAAGATCTCTCTACTTATTATTATTATTATTATTATTATTATTTCCAATTGCATCTGAGGAAGTAGACTGAAGTCTACGAAAGCTCATGCAGCCAACTTCTTTCTTTCCATGAGTCTCAACGGTGCTACAAGACCTCTCGACATACTGATTCTACAGACTAACATGGCTATATCTTTGAATAGTAAAATGGTGTCCCTTATTTTAAAAAATGGAGAGAAAAAATCTCTACATACTGAATAGACATGATTAGTACGGTGCTATAAAGTGTGGGAGTCATGGTGCCCTAAATCATGCCTGAACTCTTTGCAACAATCACCTTTAATTTTATGCATTTAAAATCCAAATTACCTCTGGGTTCTCATCTCTTAGGATTTGCTGCTCTCTGTTGACTCTTTTTGAGTATAGCAACTTTTAAAAAAACAGCCCTATGTGTATAGAGAGAGATCTTGCAGCACCTTTGAGATCTCAGTCTGCTTCCTCAGATCCAATGCACTGCAATCTATTGGAGCATCCAGGACACAGAATTTGTTGCCCAATAAACTCCTTACTTATACTGGATGACTCCTTGCAAATAGGCAAATTATTGTGTTGTTACGACACCTTAATTTTCCACTGAGGAAGACGTTATGCTTTTGGTTTTACTGTATTTTTTATCTTGTACGTTACATGTCTTCTGGAGGTGCATATACTTCTGCTCCTTCATGCAGTTTGAATGTTGGATATTTTATATTGCATATGTCATTTGAGATTTCTAATCTTTTACGTATATTGGCAGTGTATTTATTTTTCATTTGCAGATATACAGGAAGCATATACATCACTTGTTGTTTTTACTTTCTGGCACAGAGTATTGCCTTGACTACACATTGCCAGAAAACTGTATTTACTGTATATTTTAGATAATAAAACTTTCTTTTATTTTTTCATTATTTTTTCCCTAGACCTTTCTGTTTACCATACTGTTTTAGGACATTATTATTATTATTATTATTATTATTAACCTGTTAAGATACATTTTGGGAGAGAATTATTATTTTTATTATTGTTATTCACTTGTTAAGATATATTTTGGGAGAGAATTATTATTATTATTATTATTATTATTATTATTATTATTATTATTCTGTTAAGATATATTTTGTGAGGGAATTATTATTATTATTATTATTATTATTATTATTATTATTCACTTGTTAAGATACATTTTGGGAGGGAATCATTATTATTATTATTATTATTATTATTATTATTATTTACTTATTAAGATACATTTTGGGAGAGAATTGCATAGTCTGAATGCATCTAAAGAAAGTATACTGAAGTCTAGGAAAGCTCATGCTGCCCATTTCTTTCTGTGAGTCTCAAAGGTGCTGCAAGATCTCTCTACTAACACGGCTATATCTTTGAATTCTACCATTATTTTAAAAAAGAAGCCGCAATATTATAAAACATTACATGGCTGACAGCTGGCAGGGATGCCACTAGGTGTCAGCCTGGCATTTCACAAATTTAAAAATCAGAAGAAGTGGGACAGATCACAATTAAAAGAAGAAACAGCGGTGTTTATTGAGGATATGCAGATCAGCACAATGGATGCTCTTTATAGGTTATTATATCCACTTCGAAACTCATTCTGCTCCAGTTTTATGCAATGTCTTTTCTCCGGTGATGAACATAAATGCATACCTAATTTGCACACACACACATCCATATATATGTAATTTTCTGGATGTACGTACCTCCGACTAACATCTGCTTGGCCACATTTTTTATCTCTATCCAGATTTATTTGCACATTTTTAAAGGTGTGTGATCTTGAATACCTTTCTTCTTCTTCCATGGAAAGTTCAGGACTGCGTCTCTGATGATAAAATGTGTCCATTTCTGCATTTGAGCCCAGAAAGTGTGGACTGAAAAATTCATTAGAAATCTTACCTTAATGTGCATGAGAGCCATATTTTAAAATGTTTAATAATAATAATAATAATAATAATAATAATAATAATATCTTAACAAGGGAGAGAAGAGCAGCCAGGCAGCAGGTGAGATGTCCTCCGTTCATACAAACTACCAATTCTGTGGCCTCTGATGGAACAGAACAACAGCCATACATAGTTTCATGAGTCCTAGAGGCTAGTGAAAGATCATCCCTCAATACCAACTATCATTGCTGTGGCTTCTGAAGGAGAAAAAAGCAGCCAGCATTTGCTGGACTTAATCCCCTCACCCACCAACAGCCCTTTTTCCTTTTATGTGTTCTCTTTTTTTAAGATTATAAATCTGAGAGCAGAGAGCTGTAACATTAATAAACTGTAATTCGCTCAGGAAAAAGTTTTTGGTGGAAGGGCATGATATAAATGCCCTAAAAATAAATAAATAAATAAATAAATAAATAAATAAGCAATTGAAATTCTGATTCTAGATTCTGACTGCTGACAGAGGTTTGTGTGCGGGCAATAGGGCCAGACATATTATTATTGGGATTATTGTGCAAATATAAGTATGCACCATGAACAGAAAGTACATTATAAAGGCCTAGAGCACATTCTTACCATGCTTTGCAAGCTTTCTTCTTTGTATAAGATGTCACTGTCTTGAGGCATTCTGTGTCACAGGATATTAAGAAAAAATACTTGTATGCACAGTTGTAAAACACTTACATTGATGCTTGCAGGATCACATCATGTTTAATTACATATCTGAAGGGGTTTCCCCCATTCACTCATGTGCCACATTTGTTTTCTCCATTACCTACTGTAGATAGGCTTTAATCCAATTGGTTATTCCCAATAAGAATAGGCTTTGGGGATCCCATTGTTGAATGGTGAGTTATGTGAAATCCATTGTTTCATTGAGACTAGTTGGGGAACTAAAACCCAATGTGGCATATAGTGGGAGTGTTGGACTAGGACTCTGGGAGACAAAGGTTCAAGTCTCTATTTAGCCATGGAGGTCCTCTGGGCAAGTCACACTCTTGAGCCTTAGAAGAAGCCCATGGCAAACTCCTCCTCTAAATAAATCTTGTCAAGAAAACTCTGTGATAGGTTTGGCTAGGGCCACTTGAACTCAGAAATGACTTGAAGGCACACAACAACAACAACAACAACAACAACACATGTTAGTTAGGAATAACAGTAAATCTCAGATATAACCATAAGATTCATATATATACCTGTAAGACAGACCTACCTTCCTTCCTTCCTTCCTTCCTTCCTTGCTTTTAGATGGGTTAAGCTGAAAAGGAAGATATACTTTTCACAAGTAGTTTCAGAGACAATCCATTCGTAGGGAGGGGAAGGAAACATTGAGAGGGAAGACCCCATCTTAACTTGCTTTGTTTGCCCACTCTGATTGGTGCATGTTATTTTGATGATCAGACTAAAACCCAGATGGGATTTAGCAACCAACTAATATGGAAGCCTTGACTTACAATTGTCAACAATGGTATGAGCCACAAACTAGCTTAGGGTTACTTGGGGATGGCTTTTTCTGTGACTGCCACTAAATTCTGATCATTCAAACAACATCCTAGGGTCAGAATTACTTAAGCTGAACAAAGTATGGGTTGCATCCACTAAATTCCACCTGGTGGATCCCTTGAGTCTGATATAAATCCAGCATAGGTTTTGCATATATGGAGTCAAGCCAGCTTCATTCTGGGACACTTACGTTCACACTAGTGTGTTCTTTGCTTTCAGGTCATGTGGCAAGATCTAAGTTGAATCTGTTTTCCTTATTCTAGGCATAAATTATTCTAGGCAGCTAAGATTATCACACACATCATGATTAGAGAGGGCTTATCCTGGGAATAACCAGGGAATAACCAGCAACAAATAATTCATGGGACAGAAGAGCAGCCCCTAAATGTTCCTCTTAATCCCTTGTGCTCATTCTCCTTTGTTGGAGGATAGAGCTGCAAATGTTGCACAGCATGTGTTATGCATCCTACGCTAGCCTGTTGCTTTCAGGAGTGGCGGAAACATCAATAGTTTAAAGCCTGTTTCAAGCTGGTGGTTATGATATGTAAAGCCTGATATATACCTCAGGTTTAGGTTAGTTGAAGTCTTCCTTTTCTGGGATCTACTAGTTTCAATTGAGGGCGTTCTCTCATTTGCACCATCTTCACAAGCATGGCTGGTGACAGCATGAAAAGGGTTACCTTTTGTAGTTTTTTTGTGGGTTTTTTCGGGCTGTGTGGCCGTGTTCTAGAAGAGTTTCTTTCTGACATTTTGCCAGCATCTGTGGCTGGCATCTTCAGAGAAAACTGGTTACCTTTTATGTTCAGTAGGTCCTGCTAGATCATTTATTGTTTAGTTCAGTAGTTCAAAGAAATAGAGGAGGTTTATGGGGAGCAAATTTTACTGTTTACAGTTTTGTTTGTACTGTTCTCATATCTATTAAGACTGGAAATGGATCCACACTACTATTAATCAGTTTGTTTGGTTCTGCCCTATATAAGGGATCAATTTGCAGACTCCTTGACTTCAGCCCAGATGATCTCCTCATTTGAAGGTTTTTAAACAGAGGCTGGATGGCCATTTGTTGGGGATGCTTTGATTTTGAGTTTCTGCGTGGTAGAATGGGGTTGGACTGGATGTCTCTTGGAGTCTCTTCCAATTCTAGGTTTCTATGATTCCATGATCTGTTATCCAGATATAAGGATCAACAGTGTTGGACCCTGGGACAGTTTAAGTAAGATGTCATAAGACACCTACTGCATCAATTTATCACCTTTCTTGCACCAACAATATATGCCATAATAATAATATAATAATAATAAAATTTATTTTTACCCCACCCAATGGTAATCCAATCAGGGTGGTTTACAGATTAAAACATAGAGTCCAGGTTTTGTTTTCATCAAACCATCATAGTGCAGTGATTTGAGCATTGGACTATAAATCTAGAGGCCATGGTTCGATTCCCAGCTCAGCCATAAAACCCAATGAATGACCTTGGACAAATCACATTCTCTCAGCCCTACAGGAAGGCAATGGCAAAACCTCCTCTGAACAACTCTTGCCAAGGAAAATTAGGGTTGCCCGAAGTCAGAAATGACCTGTAGCATACAACAAAAGCATACACAAATGTATATTGGATGAAGTCTTGGAGAGGCCTGGGTCGGCTGCCACCTCCAGATGAGAACAGATAGGATCTGGCTTTTAGGTCTTTGGGTTTCTCAAAGTTCCTACTGAATCCCCTCCTGGTTGAATAGGGAAAGCAAGAAAGACAAAATAATTCTATGGTATATCAGAAAGGGATGAGGCTCTTGCCCAGAATATATTCCTCAACCATCTCTGGTATTTTGGAAGAGGTGAGATGATCCTGACTGTAAGAATAGACCCATTGCAAATATACCAAAGCGTCATTCTTTCCATCACACTGAAATTATTTTGTTTCATATTATTACTCCTGTCTAATTTCAGCTATGTCAGCAATGAGCCATCATCACATTCAGCACTCATCTCCACATGCTTCAGGAGATTTAGATGATAGAGATAATCTGACCTAAGGGTGTGCTCCTTGGACATCTTCAAAACAAAGGAGTCCATGACTGCGCAAATAACATTTGACCAGAAGTCCTACTAATAAACTTTTGTATTAACCAGAGCTTGTCATTAACTGGATTTGTCAGCGCCAAGGTAAAATAATAGCTTTGCGTTCTTAAAATGCTTGCGCAGGTGTCTCATATCCTTCCAAAAGTAGACCATGTGTTATAGCACAGATCAATAACTGGTGGGTGATGTCTGACTTTATGGTTGAACTTTGATTTTTATATAGGGAATGCACATAATCTGATGAGGGGAGGGTTTTGTAAACCCAAATCCTGTTGTCATCCCAATTGCAGAAGACACACTGAATCAATTGGATTTATCTGCATATTGACTTTATGTTCAACAAATGACTTCATGAATTTAATTTAGCTGGGGGAAAAGATGAAAAAAAGTTCAAACATATTAGAGAAAAGGCTGAAAAACATTTCTTGAATGCCAGGAAACCCTGTTGAGGGTTGTATCTATACTGTAGAAGTAGTGTCGTTTGATGCCACTTTAAATGCATTTTATAGGATCCTGGGATTTGTAGTCTTGCAAGATCTTCAGCCTTCTCTGTCGAAGAGTGCTGGTGCCTCACAAAACTAAAAATTCCAGGATTCTGTGAGAAGGGGCCATGGTAGTTAAAATGGTGTCAAACTGCATTATTTCTACAATGTAGATGCACCCCAAATCCAACTTTGTGCCAATGTAGGAATACACAACTAAAACACACCTGAAAGATGCAAATCTAACCCTCGTTTAAAGATCCCCAAATAAGGAGAGACCACCATCCTCCAAGGCATCCAATTCCACATTCAAACAGTTTTTTACAGTAAAAAGATTCTTTCTAATGTTCAGGTGGAATCTCTTTTCTTGTAATTTGAATCGATTGGTTTGTGTTCTAGTCTCTGGGGCATCCGAAAGAAAGTTTGCCTGGTTGTCTACCTGACATCCCTTCAAATATTGAAGTGTGTCTATCATGTTGCCCATTAGCCCGCTCTTCTTCAGCATCATATTCCCACTCACTTTTGCTCTCCCCCAAATGGTGTCTCTCTTTTATTGGAGGGACTCTCTATCTCTAAATCTTGACCACTTCTGAAGCCCCCACCCCATCCAGGTCAAATAGCATGTCAATGTTTTGGGGAAAAATATGAGGTGGAAAGTAATATGTAGGGTCTGGAAACCATGCCCTATGAGCAGCGACTTAAGGTGCTGGGTATGTTTATCTTGAAGAAGAGATGGTTAAGAGGTGATATGATAGCCCTGTTTAAATATTTGAAGGGGTGTCATATTGGGGAGGGAGCATGCTTGTTTTCTGCTGCTCCAGAGAATAGGACACAATGGAGCAATGGATGCAAGCTACAGGAAAAGGGATTCCACCCAACATTAGGAAGTACTTCCTCACAGCAAGAGCTGTTTCCCAGTGGAACACACTCCCTTGGAGTTCAATGGAGTCTCCTTCTTTAGAGATCTTTAAACAGGCTGGATGGCCATCTGTTGGGGTAGTTTGATTGTGAGTTCCTGCATGGCAAGGGTTTGGACTGGATGGTCCATGGGGACTCTTCCAAATCTATGATTCTATGATTCTAATGGACAATGCAAATGCTCTCTAGAGTACTCCACAAAAAGCCACCTATAACCTTCTGACGTTTGCTGACATTCCCTTAAAGTTTCTTGAGATATTGGGCTCATGCAGTTCAACAGGATGAATGACCACTGCAGCTATGTAAATAGTCATCCAAACATGGGATTAAATCCACTTCCTTGCCTTGTTAATGTGAAAGAGAGCGAGAGGGTGTCAACAGACATTGTTTGCTGAGTTAACACTCAGATGCCTTTGATAAACTAATAGCCCCAAAGAAAGGAGGGGAAAAAATAATTAAAGCAATTAGGATGTTACATGTGACGGAGTGAGCATGACCTAACTAGGATGATAATTAATTCAATTTTAAAATTTCATACACATAGGATGTCTCATAATCAAAAGGCAGCCCCAGAAATAGTATAAAAGGACTGTCCATCCCTTCAATAGTCATCCAACATCTTCACTTGATTCCACTCCTTGCAGAAACCTAGTAAGTGCTGTTGTGATCCAGGTTTACTTTGTAAGTCTGGAGAGGACTCTTCGGGTATCTTTTTTTCTTCTATGGCTGTGATAGCTGAATCTTGAAAGAATATCCTTGAATCTTAAGAGTGTTTTTCTTTAAAATGTTCTGTTTCCTGATCCTTGTTCTTCTGAGTGGCTGCTGGCTACAATCTTTTGGAAAATAATGTGTCTAAAATCTCACAGTATATGAAGTATGATTTATCTTATGCATATCTAGTAAGAATTAATGTTTCATTCTCTCTGGTGCTTTTGCTTCTTCTAAATATTGATTGCTTGAAATATGTTTAAATATATGATATGCTAAATTTTGGGATGTTAGTTCAAAGAGGTGATTCTGAGGTTGAAATCTGAGGCCTAAGTTCAATTGCTAGTCCTGACTAGAATAGATCAATTGAACCATAAGCAGACCAATTGAATTAGTAAGTCAACAGTTACAGAAGCTTCACTGTGTCTATTCCAGTTGAGAATCACAATTGAACGTAGGCCTAAATCGTCCTGTATGGGACAACTTATAAGCTTTACTTAAGTCTACTTACAAGATGATTCCTCAAATCCTCTTGGATAGTCTCATCTCAAGCAGACCCATTGAATCAATTGTGAAGTGATGAATCAAAATGTAGGTTCATCCCATTGGGTCTACTTTAGTTAGAACATGAATGTTTATGGCATTAAAAGGAGACGTGATCGATGTCTCCAAAAGTCTGAAGAGCAGTTACACAGAAGACCAAAGAGGCATGTTCTCCATTACTTCATAAGCTGAGAGACTATTAGCAATGCATCAAAGTTATAGGCAAAGTGACATTACCTAAACATTAAGACAAATACCCTATTGTTTTGACTGTTTTGAAGTGGGTGAATAGAAACGTATTTGCATAGGATGGAATTGTCACATGCATAGGATGTGACTTCAAGGCTGCAGACCTGGAGACTCCAATAGATTGAATTTCATAGTATTACTTCCAAGTCAGCATACATAGCTATGGCCTGTAAGATCACAACTCTGAATAAACCTCCACAAAAATAAGTCCTATTGAAATCTCTGTAATTTATTAAATGAAGCAATATTGACATCAAAAAGATCTAATTTTGAGAAAATATTTGTAAGCAACAAGATCATTAAAAACTGTCTTTAAGCAGAGGCTGGATGGCCATCTGTCAGGGATGCTTTGATAGGGAGTTCCTGCATGGCAGGGGGTTGGACAGGATGGCCCTTGTGGTCTCTTCCAGCTCTATGATTCTATGATTCTATGACAGCAGCTAAAAAAAATGGATGAAGCTATGTCTATAGGTTTTGAAACATCAACGGTATGGTAGCTAAACTAAAACATAAAGGCCAATTTCCTACATTGCTGACAAAGGTTGCATTTATACTGCAGAATTAATGCAGTTTCACACCACTTTAACTGCCATGGTTCCATGCTGTAGAATCCAGAGATTTGTAATTTTGTGAGATATTTAGCCTTCTTTGTCAGAGAACTCTGGTGTCACAACAAACTACAGATTCTAGGATTGCATAGCATGGAGCCATGACAATTAAGACGGTGTCAAACTGCATTAATTCTGCAGTGTAGATGCAGCTTCTGTCACCTCTTTTCAGCATTGGAGGCATAACTTCCCTTTTCAATAAGCTCTAAACTCTCCTAATTCTCTGCAGTTCCATCCAAGAATTCCTCAGACACACATGCACCAGCAGTCTTGCCAGATACTCCCTCTAAGAAACTAGTAGTGAGCAAGGGATGTGCTGCAGATGCTTTTCATGGTTTCTTTTCACAGTAGCACACACCTTCCCACTTCGATAAGTGTGCACACTCCTCCTCTACAAGTACCAACCTTTCTGTTCAGGAAGTAATGCCCTGGAAACACAACCACATTAACGAAGACATATATGTATGGTAAAGAGTGCCAGGTGAGATCCAGTGTGGTGTAGTGGTTTGATTGGACTACGGGTGGAGATCATGGTTGAATTCCTCAGTCAGCCATGGAAACCCACTGGGTCAATTTGGGTTGAGTCACACATTGTCATCTCCAGAAAACCCCATTGTAGGGTTGCCTTTGAGTCACCATAAGTCAGAAAGGACTTGAAGACACACAACAACAACAACAAGTACCAGGTACATTAGGCAAAAGAATATGCCAGTCTACTTTGAGGGGCATTGCTATATAACAGTGGTAGTGAACCTATGGCACATATGCCAGAGGTGGCACTCAGACCCCTTCTGTGGGCAGACATGCTGTCACCCCAGCACAGAGTTCGCCAAAATTCCTTACTAGAAAGCTAGAGGGATGTGGCAACTTTGCAATAAATAAGTAGATTTTGGGTTGCAGTTTGGGCACACAGTCGCTAAAAGGTTCACCATCACTGCTATATAGGAGTGTACTATGTATTACTCCTGATAGTTTGTGCTGGTCTATGACCGTAGTAAAGATTGGATTCTATTTTGTTCGATTCTATTTTATTCTATTCCATTCCATTCTATTCTATTCTATTCTAGACACCTGTTACTCCATCCCAACATCCCCCCTGTTGGAACAAGGTGTTTATTCAGGTTGTCTTGATTCCATGTTATGTCATTTCAGATTCAAGTCCTCTTCCTTTAAAACAAGATGCCTTCCTACAAGCACCAGTCCACCTGTGTCCCATGCTATGGCCAAGGCGTCTCCTCTGGGAGCTGCTCTGGGGGCTATGTATGTAGTCCCCGTCGATACAGCATTGGAAGCTGTTCTGGAGGTTACAGACAAAGAATCAGTTGTGGACCTGTCTACAACTGTGGTTATGGTGGCTATGGCTGCTATGGTTCTGGAGGCTACCTGCCAATAGACTATGGTTGTGGTGGTGGTATCTATGGACGACCTTGTTCTAATTATGGCTATGGTTGCTACAGGCCACGAAGTTACTATTGTTATAACGATTGCTACTCTCCAGTTGTTATTGATCGTTGTGGCCGAGGCTACTATGATAATTATGGCATTGGTGGATATGGTTGTGGTGTGAGACACCTCTATGGACCTGACTACAGGTGCTACCGGCCATGCTATAACTATGGATACGAGTGTCGCAAAGTCTGTTATGACCCCTACAACTAGGCTCCTACGTTCCCTTGCATCTTTATCAGAAGGGAATGCTGCTAAGTGGACCCAGCTTAACCAAAGAAAAGATAGTCAAAGAAATACAACTACCCCCCCAAAAGAAAATCTGACACAATAATAACCAATTATAATGGCAATTGCTTGGTATGGTTGTTAAGAAACACTGAGCCTTCAAGGATTCCCAAAGGAATTGGTGGAGGCTCAGGACTTCTTCCAACCATGTCTGCACAGGTTTATTCAAAATGTTCTTTACTTGTAATTAATGACCAGGAAAGAATGGTTTGTATGCTGACAAAGGTCCACAGCAGTGGCCTTTGGCAATGGAAACTTCACATGTGTTGTGTTACTCAGAGTGAAGCCTGTAATTGTGTAACCTGGTTTCTCTGCTCCCAAATTAATTAAAAACATAAAAGCTTGCTTTGCATCTCAACTCTGGTCTCCTGGTTTTGTGTTTTTGTTTGTGCTCAATGAGATTCTTATTCCACTTCTGTAATGTATTTAGTGAAATTCTTGCTCCATTTCTTACAAGCAGAGAATGGTCTAAATCCTATGGCTGTTCTCAACTAGAGCCACTGAATTAATGAAAGTTACCTATGTGTTGACTCTCCATCCGACAGTTGATTCCCTAGATCAATTCTAGGTAGGATTAACCAACAGGATTCCAGTCAATATGAACTTAGATATGAGAATGACCTTCCATAGTGCCAAAATACAATGCAGAAATAAAATCCAGATAAAGTAGGTGGGATCTATGTGAATTAATGAACTACAACTCACATCATCCCTTAACACTGACCAGCTGGAGCTGATGGGATCTTTAGTGCAAGGAACTAAAGAGACATAGGTTTCCAGCGCTCCTGCACAGAATACAATATCTTGTTAGGTGGGCAAGTGGACAAATCTATAGAGGATTTTCTTCTTCTTTGTGGGGCACTTGTGACTCTTCAGATGTCCTTGGGACCATGTTCATCCACATCCTAGCCAACATTACCAGTAGTAAGGGAAGATGGGGGTTGAACTTCAACAACATTTGGAAGACTACAAGTTGCTCATTCCAAAGCCCACTAAAGTCTTTAAAGTATCACCATGGCATAAAAATAAATATGAGTTGCAATTGTCATTACATTTATGGAGCATCAAAACCTTCAGAGAGTTGTTCCCAAAATCCTTTTTAACCCCCGTGTCTCTCCCTCCCCTCCAATAATTTCTGAGATCATCATTTTACTTCAAGAATGGGAAAATTAAGGTTCTGGAACTGTGTACATGCACAGATTACTTTCATTGCTTTCCCCTATTCCCTACACTCTTTTTCAATTCCCCAAAGAAGTATTTGGCCTCTTCTGGAGCAGAGATTTGTCTGTCTGAGATCGAGATGGAAAGTGTTGTTGTTGTTGACACTGCCTTCCAGTGGTTTCCAAGTTATACTGACCCAAAGTCAAACCTATCATGGGGTTTTCTTCCCAAGATTTATTTCAGGGAGGTTTCCTCTTAGACTGAGAGACTTGCTCAAGATCATCCAGGCAGAGATTTGAAAACTGTTTTCCCAGAGTCCTTGTCCAAAATTCAGACCATTACACTAGGCTGGCTTTAAGTTCATATTAAAGAAGGAAATGTTCCATATGAGAGTGAGGCTGAAAACTATCTACCTCAGTTACCCACATACTTGGAGAAGTTCCTTCTTTGCACTATACCACCCAGAGACTGGTATTCTTTTGCTTGCTGAAGTGTAGAATAGAATAGATTCTTTATTATGGTCATAGATCAGCACAGATTATAAAAAAAGGGGAAATAGAATAAAACAGGCTATATTTGGCATTTAAAATATCCTTTCATTATTATTCAGAGCCCCTGATGGCACGGCGCCTCATCCAGCAATGGAGGGCAGCCAGCACAGCCCTGCGCCTTTCCAGGTGTTCCTGCTCCACCTTCTCTGCCTCCTCCAACAAATCACGCATATGTGAAAGAACAGACTCCATTCTAAGAGCTAAACACAATGAGCGAGTTCAGGGAGAGCACAGCAATGGCGATCGCAGGGCAATGGCGATGGCAAAGCAATGACGAAATGGTGAGATGGAAGTGACGAATTCCTGTATCTGTGCATGTGCAAGACCATCATTTCTAGTACATGTATGGGATTTTCTCAGTTGTGTGTGAACGGCAAATACGGTTCGCGGGAGAGCTTTCATTAATTGTGCAATGAAGGTAATTGCGTGTGATAGCCATTTGCGTAATGTAGGGTTTCTTTCGGTTTATTTCCGGATTTATTCTTTTTCACTTTATTATCGCTTTGTGGGCCACGTGTGATAACGTCCTATGTCCAGCCTATAAGGGATCCAAGAGTAATAAGTAATTGGAAAGGCTAAGCTAGGGTTAGATGAACTGTAGGATCAGACCCACTATATGATAGCCTTATATGTTAGGACATTTGTCTTTGATAAAGGTCAGGATTCAAAGATATGATATAGCCATCTTAGTCTGTAGAATCAGTAAGTAGAGAGATCTTGTAGCACCTTTGAGACTTATGGAAAGAAAGAAGCTGGCAGCATGGGTTTTCGTAGACTTCAGTCTACTTCTTTCAGTGCATTTGGCAGGCAGATATCCCACTGTGGTTTATTGTGGGTTGCTTCTATTTGTCCGTATATAGGGTTGCAGCCTTCATCACCCCTTTCTATTTGGCCTAAAATGTCATAAGCATTTTGTCCTTTGTCTTTAAGAAAGACCAACTGAAATAAAGAGGTTGGCAGCATGAGTTTTTGTAGACTTCAGTCTACTTGCATCTGAGGAATTAGACTGAAGTCTAGGAAAGCTCATGTTCCCAAATTCTTTCTTTCAGTTAGTCTTAAAGGTACTACAAGATTTCTCTACACACTTGGTAAAAGTGTATAGGTGTTGCAGGTACATCAAGAATGTCTATCCACATTTACCTTAGAAATACTAGAAAGGATAGCAGGTGGAGATATCTTGTAGCACCTTTGAGACCAACTGAAAGAAAGAAAGAAATTGGCAGCTTGAACTTCCGTAGACTTCAGTCTACTTCCTCAGATGCATTAGAAGGGATAGTATTTCTAGATGCTGGCTTGTGTATTCTGACACGTAGTGGTCCAAAAAAAGAAGCCATTCTACCAAGCACAGAGAAAGTATGGAGAACATTTTTCTTGGGCTGTCCAGAAGATACCACTTGTGTTAAGAGGTTATCTTTTTTCATACTTAGGCATTCATTTATTGGGAATGACGTGCTGGATCCAGGGTAGTCTGATGATTCCGATTTTCAAGCTCTGTTTATGTTTTGTCAGCCCACAAAAATTACTCTCTACAACGACAACCCTGCTCTCTGTCCTGACAATGTAGCTTGCGTCTCACAGATCCTGCCATTGGGAATATTATAGAGACCTCATCCTATCTTGTGAATGTTCCTGGTCTGGTTTCTTCTGCCATCTTTGAACCATGCCCTTTTGAGCCATCATACAATAAATCTCCTGAACTAAAAATCACAACAGAGACTCAGCTTGGTTCGACTGGAGTTGCAGATCTGGCTTGCTTTCTCCTTGTTTTTCCAGGAGGCCATTGCCCTTCACGTTTTACTACGCCAACCCCTTGCTAATCCCTCAATGAATGTGATGTTACCGATCAACAGCACAAAGAAGAACATGCAGATATTTCCAGGCTTGAACAATCTCATCTGAAAACAGTGAGGGATTGTTCTTTTATGAAAAGATTCAGCTAGGGACAAGATTTGATTTTGCTGAATATCTGATTGTTCCCAATGGAAGGCGATTTCACCCCACATCCACGTCAATTTGTGAAACTGTGAAATCCTTCCCCCCAATTAATCTCTCAAATACACAGTTGCTGGCCCCTGACGTAAAACTTAAAGAATTGGGTACTTTACGTTGTACTTCAATTAGGGCCTTGTTTGCACTGTCTGGGATATACCAGGGGGATCATAGAATCCTAGAGTTGGAAGAGATCACAAGGTCCATCCAGTCCATCCCTATTCCGCCATGCAGGAACTCAAAATCAAAACATCCCGACAGATGGTCATCCAGCCTCTGTTTCAAGATCTCCAAAGAAGGAGACTCCACCACTTTCCAAGGGAGCATCTTCCACTGTTGAACAGTTCTTACTGTCAGCAAGTTCCTCCTAATGTTGAGGGAATCTCTTTTCCTGTAGCTTCCATCCATTGCTTCGATTCCTATTCTCTGGAGCAGCAGAAAACAAGCTTGCTCCCTCCTCAGCATGACATCCCTTCAAATATTTAAAGAGGGCTATTATATCCCCTGTTAACCATCTCTTCTCCAGGCTAAACATACCCAGTTCCCCAAATCATTCCTCATACCCTGGAGTATCTTGACTCTCGAGTTGCCCTGACCTCCCCCTGCTACCAGGCCCTCTGTTCCACTTTGGGGTGGCTATCTGCACAGGTGTCCCACTGATCAAACTGGTTTGTTCACCCCCAACATAGATTGCTTGCTTCTGAGATCAGAATAAGGCATCCAGCAATATTCACATGGCTCAATGCCTTCTTCTGACCTCAGAGTGAGTGACTAGTGACAATGACAGATGTTCCGGGCAGCTCAGTGGGACACCCATGCAGACAGCTACCCTAGCACAGGAATGGAGGGCTCTGTGTCTTCCCAGAAGATATAGAATAAGAAATAAGCTTTAAAAATTCATGTTAAGAGTTTTACACTCCTCTGTTGCTTTCAGACATCAACCCTGATACAACATATAACATTGCCAGATTCTGTCCAGCTCTGGTTAAAATCTGCTAGGCAATGACCTCCATCACAAGACAAGTATCAACCTTGTCTTAGAATCATAGAGTTGGAAGAGACCACAAGGGTAATCCAGTCCAACCCCCTGCCACACATTTGTCTTGCTATACTGGAGCTGTGTAAGATGAAAGGATATTTTAAATGCCAAATATAGCCTGTTTTATTCTATTTCCCCCCCCCCTTTTTTTTATCTGTGGTGATCTATGACCATAATAAAGAATCTATTCTATTCTACACTTCAGCAAGCAAAAGAATACCAGTCTCTGGGTGGTATAGTGCAAAGAAGGAACTTCTCCAAGTATGTGGGTAACTGAGGTAGATAGTTTTCAGCCTCACTCTCATATGGAACATTTCCTTCTTTAATATGAACTTAAAGCCAGCCTAGTGTAATGGTCTGAATTTTGGACAAGGACTCTGGGAAAACAGTTTTCAAATCTCTGCCTGGATGATCTTGAGCAAGTCTCTCAGTCTAAGAGGAAACCTCCCTGAAATAAATCTTGGGAAGAAAACCCCATGATAAGTTTGACTTTGGGTCAGTATAACTTGGAAACCACTGGAAGGCAGTGTCAACAACAACAACACTTTCCATCTCGATCTCAGACAGACAAATCTCTGCTCCAGAAGAGGCCAAATACTTCTTTGGGGAATTGAAAAAGAGTGTAGGGAATAGGGGAAAGCAATGAAAGTAATCTGTGCATGTACACAGTTCCAGAACCTTAATTTTCCCATTCTTGAAGTAAAATGATGATCTCAGAAATTATTGGAGGGGAGGGAGAGACACGGGGGTTAAAAAGGATTTTGGGAACAACTCTCTGAAGGTTTTGATGCTCCATAAATGTAATGACAATTGCAACTCATATTTATTTTTATGCCATGGTGATACTTTAAAGACTTTAGTGGGCTTTGGAATGAGCAACTTGTAGTCTTCCAAATGTTGTTGAAGTTCAACCCCCATCTTCCCTTACTACTGGTAATGTTGGCTAGGATGTGGATGAACATGGTCCCAAGGACATCTGAAGAGTCACAAGTGCCCCACAAAGAAGAAGAAAATCCTCTATAGATTTGTCCACTTGCCCACCTAACAAGATATTGTATTCTGTGCAGGAGCGCTGGAAACCTATGTCTCTTTAGTTCCTTGCACTAAAGATCCCATCAGCTCCAGCTGGTCAGTGTTAAGGGATGATGTGAGTTGTAGTTCATTAATTCACATAGATCCCACCTACTTTATCTGGATTTTATTTCTGCATTGTATTTTGGCACTATGGAAGGTCATTCTCATATCTAAGTTCATATTGACTGGAATCCTGTTGGTTAATCCTACCTAGAATCGATCTAGGGAATCAACTGTCGGATGGAGAGTCAACACATAGGTAACTTTCATTAATTCAGTGGCTCTAGTTGAGAACAACCATAGGATTTAGACCATTCTCTGCTTGTAAGAAATGGAGCAAGAATTTCACTAAATACATTACAGAAGTGGAATAAGAATCTCATTGAGCACAAACAAAAACACAAAACCAGGAGACCAGAGTTGAGATGCAAAGCAAGCTTTTATGTTTTTAATTAATTTGGGAGCAGAGAAACCAGGTTACACAATTACAGGCTTCACTCTGAGTAACACAACACATGTGAAGTTTCCATTGCCAAAGGCCACTGCTGTGGACCTTTGTCAGCATACAAACCATTCTTTCCTGGTCATTAATTACAAGTAAAGAACATTTTGAATAAACCTGTGCAGACATGGTTGGAAGAAGTCCTGAGCCTCCACCAATTCCTTTGGGAATCCTTGAAGGCTCAGTGTTTCTTAACAACCATACCAAGCAATTGCCATTATAATTGGTTATTATTGTGTCAGATTTTCTTTTGGGGGGGTAGTTGTATTTCTTTGACTATCTTTTCTTTGGTTAAGCTGGGTCCACTTAGCAGCATTCCCTTCTGATAAAGATGCAAGGGAACGTAGGAGCCTAGTTGTAGGGGTCATAACAGACTTTGCGACACTCGTATCCATAGTTATAGCATGGCCGGTAGCACCTGTAGTCAGGTCCATAGAGGTGTCTCACACCACAACCATATCCACCAATGCCATAATTATCATAGTAGCCTCGGCCACAACGATCAATAACAACTGGAGAGTAGCAATCGTTATAACAATAGTAACTTCGTGGCCTGTAGCAACCATAGCCATAATTAGAACAAGGTCGTCCATAGATACCACTACCACAACCATAGTCTATTGGCAGGTAGCCTCCAGAACCATAGCAGCCATAGCCACCATAACCACAGTTGTAGACAGGTCCACAACTGATTCTTTGTCTGTAACCTCCAGAACAGCTTCCAATGCTGTATCGACGGGGACTACATACATAGCCCCCAGAGCAGCTCCCAGAGGAGACGCCTTGGCCATAGCATGGGTCACAGATGGACTGGTGCTTGTAGGAAGGCATCTTGTTTTAAAGGAAGAGGACTTGAATCTGAAATGACATAACATGGAATCAAGACAACCTGAATAAACACCTTGTTCCAACAGGGGGGATGTTGGGATGGAGTAACAGGTGTCTAGAATAGAATAGAATAGAATGGAATGGAATAGAATAAAATAGAATCGAACAAAATAGAATACAATCTTTACTACGGTCATAGACCAACACAAACTATCAGGAGTAATACATAGTACACTCCTATATAGCAGTGATGGTGAACCTTTTAGCGACTGTGTGCCCAAACTGCAACCCAAAATCTACTTATTTATTGCAAAGTTGCCACATCCCTCTAGCTTTCTAGTAAGGAATTTTGGCGAACTCTGTGCTGGGGTGACAGCATGTCTGCCCACAGAAGGGGTCTGAGTGCCACCTCTGGCATATGTGCCATAGGTTCACTACCACTGTTATATAGCAATGCCCCTCAAAGTAGACTGGCATATTCTTTTGCCTAATGTACCTGGTACTTGTTGTTGTTGTTGTTGTGTGTCTTCAAGTCCTTTCTGACTTATGGTGACTCAAAGGCAACCCTACAATGGGGTTTTCTGGAGATGACAATGTGTGACTCAACCCAAATTGACCCAGTGGGTTTCCATGGCTGACTGAGGAATTCAACCATGATCTCCACCCATAGTCCAATCATGCAAATACGTTTCTATTCACCCACTTCAAAACAGTCAAAACAATAGGGTATTTGTCTTAATGTTTAGGTAATGTCACTTTGCCTATAACTTTGATGCACTGCTAATAGTCTCTCAGCTTATGAAGTAATGGAGAACATGCCTCTTTGGTCTTCTGTGTAACTGCTCTTCAGACTTTTGGAGACATCGATCACGTCTCCTTTTAATGCCATAAACATTCATGTTCTAACTAAAGTAGACCCAATGGGATGAACCTACATTTTGATTCATCGCTTCACAATTGATTCAATGGGTCTGCTTGAGATGAGACTATCCAAGAGGATTTGAGGAATCATCTTGTAAGTAGACTTAAGTAAAGCTTATAAGTTGTCCCATACAGGACGATTTAGGCCTACGTTCAATTGTGATTCTCAACTGGAATAGACACAGTGAAGCTTCTGTAACTGTTGACTTACTAATTCAATTGGTCTGCTTATGGTTCAATTGATCTATTCTAGTCAGGACTAGCAATTGAACTTAGGCCTCAGATTTCAACCTCAGAATCACCTCTTTGAACTAACATCCCAAAATTTAGCATATCATATATTTAAACATATTTCAAGCAATCAATATTTAGAAGAAGCAAAAGCACCAGAGAGAATGAAACATTAATTCTTACTAGATATGCATAAGATAAATCATACTTCATATACTGTGAGATTTTAGACACATTATTTTCCAAAAGATTGTAGCCAGCAGCCACTCAGAAGAACAAGGATCAGAAAACAGAACATTTTAAAGAAAAACACTCTTAAGATTCAAGGATATTCTTTCAAGATTCAGCTATCACAGCCATAGAAGAAAAAAAGATACCCGAAGAGTCCTCTCCAGACTTACAAAGTAAACCTGGACCACAACAGCACTTACTAGGTTTCTGCAAGGAGTGGAATCAAGTGAAGATGTTGGATGACTATTGAAGGGATGGACAGTCCTTTTATACTATTTCTGGGGCTGCCTTTTGATTATGAGACATCCTATGTGTATGAAATTTTAAAATTTAATTAATTATCATCCTAGTTAGGTCATGCTCACTCCGTCACATGTAACATCCTAATTGCTTTAATTATTTTTTCCCCTCCTTTCTTTGGGGCTATTAGTTTATCAAAGGCATCTGAGTGTTAACTCAGCAAACAATGTCTGTTGACACCCTCTCGCTCTCTTTCACATTAACAAGGCAAGGAAGTGGATTTAATCCCATGTTTGGATGACTATTTACATAGCTGCAGTGGTCATTCATCCTGTTGAACTGCATGAGCCCAATATCTCAAGAAACTTTAAGGGAATGTCAGCAAACGTCAGAAGGTTATAGGTGGCTTTTTGTGGAGTACTCTAGAGAGCATTTGCATTGTCCATTAGAATCATAGAATCATAGATTTGGAAGAGTCCCCATGGACCATCCAGTCCAAACCCTTGCCATGCAGGAACTCACAATCAAACTACCCCAACAGATGGCCATCCAGCCTGTTTAAAGATCTCTAAAGAAGGAGACTCCATTGAACTCCAAGGGAGTGTGTTCCACTGGGAAACAGCTCTTGCTGTGAGGAAGTACTTCCTAATGTTGGGTGGAATCCCTTTTCCTGTAGCTTGCATCCATTGCTCCATTGCGTCCTATTCTCTGGAGCAGCAGAAAACAAGCATGCTCCCCCCCCAATATGACACCCCTTCAAATATTTAAACAGGGCTATCATATCACCTCTTAACCATCTCTTCTTCAAGATAAACATACCCAGCACCTTAAGTCGCTGCTCATAGGGCATGGTTTCCAGACCCTACATATTACTTTCCACCTCATATTTTTCCCCAAAACATTGACATGCTATTTGTCCTGGATGGGGTGGGGGCTTCAGAAGTGGTCAAGATTTAGAGATAGAGAGTCCCTCCAATAAAAGAGAGACACCATTTGGGGGAGAACAAAAGTGAGTGGGAATATGATGCTGAAGAAGAGCGGGCTAATGGGCAACATGATAGACACACTTCAATATTTGAAGGGATGTCAGGTAGACAACCAGGCAAACTTTCTTTCGGATGCCCCAGAGACTAGAACACAAACCAATCGATTCAAATTACAAGAAAAGAGATTCCACCTGAACATTAGAAAGAATCTTTTTACTGTAAAAACTGTTTGAATGTGGAATTGGATGCCTTGGAGGATGGTGGTCTCTCCTTATTTGGGGATCTTTAAACGAGGGTTAGATTTGCATCTTTCAGGTGTGTTTTAGTTGTGTATTCCTACATTGGCACAAAGTTGGATTTGGGGTGCATCTACATTGTAGAAATAATGCAGTTTGACACCATTTTAACTACCATGGCCCCTTCTCACAGAATCCTGGAATTTTTAGTTTTGTGAGGCACCAGCACTCTTCGACAGAGAAGGCTGAAGATCTTGCAAGACTACAAATCCCAGGATCCTATAAAATGCATTTAAAGTGGCATCAAACGACACTACTTCTACAGTATAGATACAACCCTCAACAGGGTTTCCTGGCATTCAAGAAAAGTTTTTCAGCCTTTTCTCTAATATGTTTGAACTTTTTTTCATCTTTAGTCCCAGCTAAATTAAATTCATGAAGTCATTTGTTGAACATAAAGTGAATATGCAGATAAATCCAATTGATTCAGTGTGTCTTCTGCAGTTGAGATGACAACAGGATTTGGGTTTACAAAACCCTCCCCTCATCAGATTATGTGCATTCCCTATATAAAAATCAAAGTTCAACCATAAAGTCAGACATCACCCACCAGTTATTGATCTGTGCAATAACACATGGTCTACTTTTGGAAGGATATGAGACACCTGCGCAAGCATTTTAAGAACGCAAAGCTATTATTTTACCTTGGTGCTGACAAATCCAGTTAATGACAAGCTCTGGTTAATACAAAAGTTTATTAGTAGGACTTCTGGTCAAATGTTATTTGCGCAGTCATGGACTCCTTTGTTTTGAAGATGTCCGAGGAGCACACCCTTAGGTCAGATTATCTCTATCATCTAAATCTCCTGAAGCATGTGGAGATGAATGCTGAATGTGATGATGGCTCATTGCTGACATAGCTGAAATTAGACAGGAGTAATAATACGAAACAAAATAATTTCAGTGTGATGGAAAGAATGACGCTTTGGTATATTTGCAATGTGTCTATTCTTACAGTCAGGATCATCTCACCTCTTCCAAAATACCAGAGATGGTTGAGGAATATATTCTGGGGAAGAGCCTCATCCCTTTCTGATATACCATAGAATTATTTTGTCTTTCTTGCTTTCCCTATTCAACCAGGAGGGGATTCAGTAGGAACTTTGCGAAACCCAAAGACCTAAAAGCCAGATCCTATCTGTTCTCATCTGGAGGTGGCAGCAGAACCAGGCCTCTCCAAGACTTTATCCAATATATGTTTGTGTATGCTTTTGTTGTATGCTACAGGTCATTTCTGACTTCGGGCAACCCTAATTTTTCTTGGCAAGAGTTGTTCAGAGGAGGTTTTGCCATTGCCTTCCTGTAGGGCTGAGAGAATGTGATTTGTCCAAGGTCATTCATTGGGTTTTATGGCTGAGCTGGGAATCGAACCATGGCCTCTAGATTTATAGTCCAATGCTCAAATCACTACACCATGATGGATTAATGAAAAGAAAACCTGGACTCTATGTTTTAATCTGTAAACCGCCCTGATTGGATTATCATTGGGCAGGGTAAAAATAAATTTTATTATTATTATATTATAATTATTAATAATAATAATAATATAATATAATATATTTTATTTATATACCGCCCTAGTGGAAAACCAATCTAGGCGGTGAACAATAAAAATTGTACATTACAACAAGTTAAAACAACAGCAATCCCTCCACCCCCCTTAAAACAATTATTAAATCAAATACAATTAAAATAACTGCAATTAAGCAGTACTTAATCTAAAACCAATATAAATTAACAACAACAAATACCAACGCACAACACAGCAAACGATACAACTGTCCATGATACTGCAATTATGGCATATATTGTTGGTGCAAGAAAGGTGATAAATTGATGCAGTAGGTGACTTATGACATCTTACTTTAACTGTCCTAGGGTCCAACACTGTTGATCCTGATGTCTGGATAACAGATCATAGAATCATAGAATCCTAGAATTGGAAGAGACCCCGAGGGCCATCCAGTCCAACCCCCTTCTGCCATGTAGAAACACAAAATCAAAGCATCCCCAACAGATGGCCATCCAGCCTCTGTTTAAAAACCTTCAAATAAGGAGATCATCTGGGCTGAGGTTAAGGAGTCTGCAAATTGATCCCTTATATAGGGCAGAACCAAACAGACTGATTGATAGTAGTGGATCCATTTCCAGTCTTAATAGATATGAGAACAGTAAACAGTAAACAGTAAAACTGTAAACAGTAACATTTGCTCCACATAAACCTCCTCTATTTCTTTGAACTACTGAACTAAAGAATAAATGATCTAGCAGGACCTACTGAACACAAAAGGTAACCAGTTTTCTCTGAAGATGCCAGCCACAGATGCTGGCAAAATGTCAGAAAGAAACTCTTCTAGAACACAGCCACACAGCCCGAAAAAACCCACAAAAAAACTACAAAAGGTAACCCTTTTCATGCTGTCACCAGCCATGCTTGTGAAGATGGTGCAAATGAGAGAACGCCCTCAATTGAAACTAGTAGATCCCAGAAAAGGAAGACTTCAACTAACCTAAACCTGAGGTATATATCAGGCTTTACATATCATAACCACCAGCTTGAAACAGGCTTTAAACTACTGATGTTTCCGCCACTCCTGAAAGCAACAGGCTAGCGTAGGATGCATAACACATGCTGTGCAACATTTGCAGCTCTATCCTCCAACAAAGGAGAATGAGCACAAGGGATTAAGAGGAACATTTAGGGGCTGTTCTTCTGTCCCATGAATTATTTGTTGCTGGTTATTCCCTGGTTATTCCTAGGATAAGCCCTCGTAGCTGTGACTGTGCGACTTTCCTTAGATAATGCCCTTTGAATCCCCCAATTTCCCACCATGTGATAAAGTCCAGTGTTGCTCTTCCAAAGCCTTGTGTGCTAGTTGCCAAACCACAAGGAAATGGCATGGGATGGTGGACAGGAAATATCTAAGATGTTTAATTGCACAGCTGATCTCACTTAGGACAAAGTAGCTACAACCCGGAGCACATTCTGCAGCCTTTACTCTTGAGATAAGAAGTTATGAATTGGGTTATGTAGAAGAAGTTATCTGGCCATTTATGCTTAGAGTAAGCAAAACGGAATCAACTTAGATCTTGCCACGTGACCTGAAAGCAAAGAACACACTAGTGTGAACGTAAGTGTCCCAGAATGAATCGATTCAAATTACAAGAAAAGAGATTCCACCTGAACATTAGAAAGAATCTTTTTACTGTAAAAACTGTTTGAATGTGGAATTGGATGCCTTGGAGGATGGTGGTCTCTCCTTATTTGGGGATCTTTAAACGAGGGTTAGATTTGCATCTTTCAGGTGTGTTTTAGTTGTGTATTCCTACATTGGCACAAAGTTGGATTTGGGGTGCATCTACATTGTAGAAATAATACAGTTTGACACCATTTTAACTACCATGGCCCCTTCTCACAGAATCCTGGAATTTTTAGTATTGTGAGGCACCAGAACTCTTTGACAGAGAAGGCTGAAGATCTTGCAAGACTACAAATCCCAGGATCCTATAAAATGCATTTAAAGTGGCATCAAACGACACTACTTTTACAGTGTAGATACAACCCTCAACAGGGTTTCCTGGCATTCAAGAAATGTTTTTCAGCCTTTTCTCTAATATGTTTGAACTTTTTTTCATCTTTATTCCCAGCTAAATTAAATTCATGAAGTCATTTGTTGAACATAAAGTCAATATGCAGATAAATCCAATTGATTCAGTGTGTCTTCTGCAGTTGAGATGACAACAGGGTTTGGGTTTACAAAACCCTCTTTAAATATTTGAAGGGATGTCATGCTGAGGAGGGAGCAAGCTTGTTTTCTGCTGTTCCAAAGAATAGGAATCGAAGCAATGGATGGAAGCTACAGGAAAAGAGATTCCCTCAACATTAGGAGGAACTTGCTGACAGTAAGAACTGTTCAACAGTGGAAGATGCTCCCTTGGAAAGTGGTGGAGTCTCCTTCTTTGGAGATCTTGAAACAGAGGCTGGATGACCATCTGTCGGGATGTTTTGATTTTGAGTTCCTGTTTTGATTTTGAGTTCCTGTGTATTTGAGAGATTAATTTGGGGGGAAGGATTTCACATTTTCACAAATTGATTTCACATTTTCATAAATTGCTCTCCCTGAACTCACTCATTGTGTTTCGCTCTTAGAATGGAGTCTGTTCTTTCACATATGCATGATTTGTTGGAGGAGGCAGAGAAGGTGGAGCAGGAACACCTGGAAAGGCGCAGGGCTGTGCTGGCTGCTTGTGCCTCACAGGTCCTGCCATTGGGAATATTATAGAGACCTCATCCTATCTTGTGAATGTTCCTGGTCTGGTTTCTTCTGCCATCTTTGAACCATGCTCTTTTGAGCTGTCATACAATAAATCTCCTGAACTAAAAAGCACAAAAGAGACTCAGCTTGGTTTGCAGGTCTGGCTTGCTTTCTCCTTGTTTTTCCAGGAGGCCATTGCCCTTCACATTTTACTACACCAACCCATTGCTAATCCCTCAATGAATGTGATGTTACCGATCAACAGACAAAGAAGAACATGCAGATATTTCCAGGCTTGAACAATCTCATCTGAAAACAGTGAGGGATTGTTCTTTTATGAAAAGATTTGGCTAGGGACAAGCTTTGATTTTGCTGAATATCTGATTGTTCCCAATGGAAGGTGATTTCACCCCACATCCACGTCAATTTGTGAAACTGTGAAATCCTTCCCCCCAATTAATCTCTCAAATACACACTTGCTGGCCCCTGACTTAAAACTTAAAGAATTGAGTACTTTATGTTGTACTTCAACTAGGGCCTTGTTTGCACTATCTGGGATATACTGGGGGAATCATAGATCATAGAGTTGGAAGAGATCACAAGGGCCATCCAGTCCATCCCCATTTCGCCATGCAAGCAAAACATCCCTGACAGATGGCCATCCAGCCTCTGTTTCAAGACCTCCAAAGAATGAGATTTCACCACTCTCCAAGGGAGCATCTTCTACTGTTGAACAGTACTTACTGTCAGGAAGTTCCTCCTAATGTTGAGGTGGAATCTCTTTTCTTGTACCTTGCATTCATTGCTCTGGATCCTATTGTCTGGAGCAGCAGAAAACAAGCTTGCTCCCTCCTCAATGACATCCTTTCAAATATTTAAAGAGGGCTATCATATCCCCTCTTAACCATCTCTTCTCCAGGCTAAACATACCCAGTTCCCCAAATCATTCCTCATACCCTGGAGTATCTTGACCCTCGAGTTGCCCTGACCTCCCCCTGCTACCAGGCCCTCTGTTCCACTTTGGGGTGGCTATCTGCACAGGTGTCCCACTGATCAAACTGGTTTGTTCACCCCCAACATAGATTGCTTGCTTCTGAGATCAGAATAAGGCATCCAGCAATATTCACATGACTTGCGTCTCACAGGTCCCACTATTGGGAATATTATAGAGACCTCATCCTATCTTGTGAATATTCCTGGTCTGGTTTCTTCTGCCATAATGGGACCTGTGAGGCCTTCTTCTGACCTCAGAGTGAGTGACTAGTGACAAAGACAGATGCTCCGGGCAGCTCAGTGGGACACCCATGCAGACAGATGCCCTAGCACAGGAATGGAGGGCTCTGTGTCTTCCCAGAAGATATAGAATAAGAGATAAGCTTTAAAAATTCATGTTAAGAGTTTTACACTTCTCTGTTGCTTTCAGACATCAACCCTGATACAACTTATAACATTGCCAGATTCTGTCCAGCTCTGGTTAAAATCTGCTAGGCAATGACCTCCGCAGTAGACTAGTATCAACCTTGTCTTAATAATAATAATAATAATAATAATAATAATAATAATAATAATAATAATAATATTTATTTATATCCCACCCTTTGGAAACCCAATCAGAATCAAAGAGTTGGAAGAGACCACATGGAGTCTTAGAATCATAGAGTTGGAAGAGACCACAAGGGTCATCCAGTCCAACCCCCTGCCACACATTTGTCTTGCTATACTGGAGCTGTGTAAGATGAAAGGATATTTTAAATGCCAAATATAGCCTGTTTTATTCTATTTCCCCCTTTTTTTTTATCTGTGCTGATCTATGACCATAATAAAGAATCTATTCTATTCTACACTTCAGCAAGCAAAAGAATACCAGTCTCTGGGTGGTATAGTGCAAAGAAGGAACTTCTCCAAGTATGTGGGTAACTGAGGTAGATAGTTTTCAGCCTCACTCTCATATGGAACATTTCCTTCTTTAATATGAACTTAAAGCCAGCCTAGTGTAATGGTCTGAATTTTGGACAAGGACTCTGGGAAAACAGTTTTCAAATCTCTGCCTGGATGATCTTGAGCAAGTCTCTCAGTCTAAGAGGAAACCTCCCTGAAATAAATCTTGGGAAGAAAACCCCATGATAGGTTTGACTTTGGGTCAGTATAACTTGGAAACCACTGGAAGGCAGTGTCAACAACAACAACACTTTCCATCTCGATCTCAGACAGACAAATCTCTGCTCCAGAAGAGGCCAAATACTTCTTTGGGGAATTGAAAAAGAGTGTAGGGAATAGGGGAAAGCAATGAAAGTAATCTGTGCATGTAGACAGTTCCAGAACCTTAATTTTCCCATTCTTGAAGTAAAATGATGATCTCAGAAATTATTGGAGGGGAGGGAGAGACACGGGGGTTAAAAAGGATTTTGGGAACAACTCTCTGAAGGTTTTGATGCTCCATAAATGTAATGACAATTGCAACTCATATTTATTTTTATGCCATGGTGATACTTTAAAGACTTTAGTGGGCTTTGGAATGAGCAACTTGTAGTCTTCCAAATGTTGTTGAAGTTCAACCCCCATCTTCCCTTACTACTGGTAATGTTGGCTAGGATGTGGATGACATCTGAAGAGTCACAAGTGCTCCACAAAGTAGATGAAAATCCTCTATAGATTTGTCCACTTCCCACCTAACAAGATATTGTATTCTGTGCGGGAGCGCTGGAAACCTATGTCCCTTTAGTTCCTTGCACTAAAGATCCCATCAGCTCCAGCTGGTCAGTGTTAAGGGTTGATGTGAGTTGTAGTTCATTAATTCACATAGACCCCACCTACTTTATCTGGATTTTATTTCTGCATTGTATTTTGGCACTATGGAAGGTCATTCTCATATCTAAGTTCATATTGACTGGAATCCTGTTGGTTAATCCTACCTAGAATTGATCTAGGGAATCAACTGTCGGATGGAGAGTCAACACATAGGTAACTTTCATTAATTCAGTGGCTCTAGTTGAGAACAGCCATAGGATTTAGACCATTCTCTGCTTGTAAGAAATGGAGCAAGAATTTCACTAAATACATTACAGAAGTGGAATAAAAATCTCATTGAGCACAAACAAAAACACAAAACCAGGAGACCAGAGTTGAGATGCAAAGCAAGCTTTTATGTTTTTAATTAATTTGGGAGCAGAGAAACCAGGTTACACAATTACAGGCTTCACTCTGAGTAACACAACACATGTGAAGTTTCCATTGCCAAAGGCCACTGCTGTGGACCTTTGTCAGCATACAAACCATTCTTTCCTGGTCATTAATTACAAGTAAAGAACATTTTGAATAAACCTGTGCAGACATGGTTGGAAGAAGTCCTGAGCCTCCACCAATTCCTTTGGGAATCCTTGAAGGCTCAGTGTTTCTTAACAACCATACCAAGCAATTGCCATTATAATTGGTTATTATTGTGTCAGATTTTCTTTTGGGGGGGTAGTTGTATTTCTTTGACTATCTTTTCTTTGGTTTAGCTGGGTCCACTTAGCAGCATTCCCTTCTGATAAAGATGCAAGGGAACGTAGGAGCCTAGTTGTAGGGGTCATAACAGACTTTGCGACACTCGTATCCATAGTTATAGCATGGCCGGTAGCACCTGTAGTCAGGTCCATAGAGGTGTCTCACACCACAACCATATCCACCAATGCCATAATTATCATAGTAGCCTCGGCCACAACGATCAATAACAACTGGAGAGTAGCAATCGTTATAACAATAGTAACTTCGTGGCCTGTAGCAACCATAGCCATAATTAGAACAAGGTCGTCCATAGATACCACTACCACAACCATAGTCTATTGGCAGGTAGCCTCCAGAACCATAGCAGCCATAGCCACCATAACCACAGTTGTAGACAGGTCCACAACTGATTCTTTGTCTGTAACCTCCAGAACAGCTTCCAATGCTGTATCGACGGGGACTACATACATAGCCCCCAGAGCAGCTCCCAGAGGAGACGCCTTGGCCATAGCATGGGACACAGGTGGACTGGTGCTTGTAGGAAGGCATCTTGTTTTAAAGGAAGAGGACTTGAATCTGAAATGACATAACATGGAATCAAGACAACCTGAATAAACACCTTGTTCCAACAGGGGGGATGTTGGGATGGAGTAACAGGTGTCTAGAATAGAATAGAATAGAATGGAATGGAATAGAATAAAATAGAATCGAACAAAATAGAATACAATCTTTACTACGGTCATAGACCAGCACAAACTATCAGGAGTAATACATAGTACACTCCTATATAGCAGTGATGGTGAACCTTTTAGCGACTGTGTGCCCAAACTGCAACCCAAAATCTACTTATTTATTGCAAAGTTGCCACATCCCTCTAGCTTTCTAGTAAGGAATTTTGGCGAACTCTGTGCTGGGGTGACAGCATGTCTGCCCACAGAAGGGGTCTGAGTGCCACCTCTGGCATATGTGCCATAGGTTCACTACCACTGTTATATAGCAATGCCCCTCAAAGTAGACTGGCATATTCTTTTGCCTAATGTACCTGGTACTTGTTGTTGTTGTTGTTGTGTGTCTTCAAGTCCTTTCTGACTTATGGTGACTCAAAGGCAACCCTACAATGGGGTTTTCTGGAGATGACAATGTGTGACTCAACCCAAATTGACCCAGTGGGTTTCCATGGCTGACTGAGGAATTCAACCATGATCTCCAGCCATAGTCCAATCAAACCACTACACCACACTGGATCTCACCTGGCACTCTTTACCATACATATATGTCTTCGTTAATGTGGTTGTGTTTCCAGGGCATTACTTCCTGAACAGAAAGGTTGGTACTTGTAGAGGAGGAGTGTGCACACTTATCGAAGTGGGAAGGTGTGTGCTACTGTGAAAAGAAACTATGAAAAGCATCTGCAGCACATCCCTTGCTCACTACTAGTTTCTTAGAGGGAGTATCTGGCAAGACTGCTGGTGCATGTGTGTCTGAGGAATTCTTGGATGGAACTGCAGAGAATTAGGAGAGTTTAGAGCTTATTGAAAAGGGAAGTTATGCCTCCAATGTTGAAAAGAGGTGACAGAAGCTGCATCTACACTGCAGAATTAATGCAGTTTGACACCGTCTTAATTGTCATGGCTCCATGCTATGCAATCCTAGAATCTGTAGTTTGTTGTGACACCAGAGTTCTCTGACAAAGAAGGCTAAATATCTCACAAAATTACAAATCTCTGGATTCTACAGCATGGAACCATGGCAATTAAAGTGGAGTGAAACTGCGTTAATTCTGCAGTATAAATGCAGCCTTTGTCAGCAATGTAGGATATTGGCCTTTATGTTTTAGTTTAGCTACCATACCGTTGATGTTCCAAAACCTATAGACATAGCTTCATCCATTTTTTTTAGCTGCTGTCATAGAATCATAGAATCATAGAGTTGGAAGAGACCAAAAGGGCCATCCAGTCCAACCCCCTGCCATGCAGGAACTCCCAATCAAAGCATCCCCGAAAGATGGCCATCTAGCCTCTGCTTAAAGACAGTTTTAAATGATCTTGTTGCTTACAAATATTTTCTCAAAATTAGATCTTTTTGATGTAAATATTGCTTCATTTAATAAATTACACAGATTTCAATAGGGCTTATTTATGTGGAGGTATATTCAGAGTTGTGATCTTACAGGCCATATCTATGTATGCTGACTTGGAAGTAATACTGTGAAATTCAATCTATTGGAGTCTCCAGGTCTGCAGCCTTGAAGTCACATCCTATGCATGCGACAATTCCATCCTATGCAAATACGTTTCTATTCACCCACTTCAAAACAGTCAAAACAATAGGGTATTTGTCTTAATGTTTAGGTAATGTCACTTTGCCTATAACTTTGATGCATTGCTAATAGTCTCTCAGCTTATGAAGTAATGGAGAACATGCCTCTTTGGTCTTCTGTGTAACTGCTCTTCAGACTTTTGGAGACATCGATCACGTCTCCTTTTAATGCCATAAACATTCATGTTCTAACTAAAGTAGACCCAATGGGATGAACCTACATTTTGATTCATCGCTTCACAATTGATTCAATGGGTCTGCTTGAGATGAGACTATCCAAGAGGATTTGAGGAATCATCTTGTAAGTAGACTTAAGTAAAGCTTATAAGTTGTCCCATACAGGACGATTTAGGCCTACGTTCAATTGTGATTCTCAACTGGAATAGACACAGTGAAGCTTCTGTAACTGTTGACTTACTAATTCAATTGGTCTGCTTATGGTTCAATTGATCTAGTCTAGTCAGGACTAGCAATTGAACTTAGGCCTCAGATTTCAACCTCAGAATCACCTCTTTGAACTTACATCCCAAAATTTAGCATATCATATATTTAAACATATTTCAAGCAATCAATATTTAGAAGAAGCAAAAGCACCAGAGAGAATGAAACATTAATTCTTACTAGATATGCATAAGATAAATCATACTTCATATACTGTGAGATTTTAGACACATTATTTTCCAAAAGATTGTAGCCAGCAGCCACTCAGAAGAACAAGGATCAGAAAACAGAACATTTTAAAGAAAAACACTCTTAAGATTCAAGGATATTCTTTCAAGATTCAGCTATCACAGCCATAGAAGAAAAAAAGATACCCGAAGAGTCCTCTCCAGACTTACAAAGTAAACCTGGATCACAACAGCACTTACTAGGTTTCTGCAAGGAGTGGAATCAAGTGAAGATGTTGGATGACTATTGAAGGGATGGACAGTCCTTTTATACTATTTCTGGGGCTGCCTTTTGATTATGAGACATCCTATGTGTATGAAATTTTAAAATTTAATTAATTTTCATCCTAGTTAGGTCATGCTCACTCCGTCACATGTAACATCCTAATTGCTTTAATTATTTTTTCCCCTCCTTTCTTTGGGGCTATTAGTTTATCAAAGGCATCTGAGTGTTAACTCAGCAAACAATGTCTGTTGACACCCTCTCGCTCTCTTTCACATTAACAAGGCAAGGAAGTGGATTTAATCCCATGTTTGGATGACTATTTACATAGCTGCAGTGGTCATTCATCCTGTTGAACTGCATGAGCCCAATATCTCAAGAAACTTTAAGGGAATGTCAGCAAACGTCAGAAGGTTATAGGTGGCTTTTTGTGGAGTACTCTAGAGAGCATTTGCATTGTCCATTAGAATCATAGAATCATAGATTTGGAAGAGTCCCCATGGACCATCCAGTCCAAACCCTTGCCATGCAGGAACTCACAATCAAACTACCCCAACAGATGGCCATCCAGCCTGTTTAAAGATCTCTAAAGAAGGAGACTCCATTGAACTCCAAGGGAGTGTGTTCCACTGGGAAACAGCTCTTGCTGTGAGGAAGTACTTCCTAATGTTGGGTGGAATCCCTTTTCCTGTAGCTTGCATCCATTGCTCCGTGTCCTATTCTCTGGAGCAGCAGAAAACAAGCATGCTCCCCCCCCAATATGACACCCCTTCAAATATTTAAACAGGGCTATCATATCCCCTCTTAACCATCTCTTCTTCAAGATAAACATACCCAGCACCTTAAGTCGCTGCTCATAGGGCATGGTTTCCAGACCCTACATATTACTTTCCACCTCATATTTTTCCCCAAAACATTGACATGCTATTTGTCCTGGATGGGGTGGGGGCTTCAGAAGTGGTCAAGATTTAGAGATAGAGAGTCCCTCCAATAAAAGAGAGACACCATTTGGGGGAGAACAAAAGTGAGTGGGAATATGATGCTGAAGAAGAGCGGGCTAATGGGCAACATGATAGACACACTTCAATATTTGAAGGGATGTCAGGTAGACAACCAGGCAAACTTTCTTTCGGATGCCCCAGAGACTAGAACACAAACCAATCGATTCAAATTACAAGAAAAGAGATTCCACCTGAACATTAGAAAGAATCTTTTTACTGTAAAAACTGTTTGAATGTGGAATTGGATGCCTTGGAGGATGGTGGTCTCTCCTTATTTGGGGATCTTTAAACAAAGGTTAGATTGGCATCTTTCAGGTGTGTTTTAGTTGTGTATTCCTACACTGGCAAGAAGTTGGATTTGGGTTGCATCTACATTGTAGAAATAATGCTGTTTGACACCATTTTAACTACCATGGGCCCTTCTCACAGAATCCTGGAATTTTTAGTTTTGTGAGGCACCAGCACTCTTCGACAGAGAAGGCTAAAGATCTTGCAAGACTACAAATCCCAGGATTCTATAAAATGCATTTAAAGTGGCATCAAACGACACTACTTCTACAGTATAGATACACCCCTCGACAGGGTTTCCTGGCATTCAAGAAAAGTTTTTCAGCCTTTTCTCTAATATGTTTGAACTTTTTTTCATCTTTAGTCCCAGCTAAATTAAATTCATGAAGTCATTTGTTGAACATAAAGTCAAGTTGCAGATAAATCCAATTGATTCAGTGTGTCTTCTGCAGTTGGGATGACAACAGGATTTGGGCTTACAACACCCTCCCCCCATCAGATTATGTGCATTCCCTATATAAAAATCAAAGTTCAACCATAAAGTCAGACATCACCCACCAGTTATTGATCTGTGCTATAATACATGGTCTACTTTTGGAAGGATATGAGACACCCGAGCAAGCATTTTAAGAACGCAAAGCTATTATTTGACCTTGGCGCTGACAAATCCAGTTAATGACAAGCTCTGGTTAATACAACATTTTATTAGTAGGACTTCTGGTCAAATGTTATTTGCGCAGTCATGGACTCCTTTGTTTTGAAGATGTCCGAGGAGCACACCCTTAGGTCAGATTATCTCTATCATCTAAATCTCCTGAAGCATGTGGAGATGAGTGCTGAATGTGATGATGGCTCATTGCTGACATAGCTGAAATTAGACAGGAGTAATAATATGAAACAAAATAATTTCAGTGTGATGGAAAGAATGACGCTTTGGTATATTTGCAATGGGTCTATTCTTACAGTCAGGATCATCTCACCTCTTCCAAAATACCAGAGATGGTTGAGGAATATATTCTGGGGAAGAGCCTCATCCCTTTCTGATATACCATAGAATTATTTTGTCTTTCTTGCTTTCCCTATTCAACCAGGAGGGGATTCAGTAGGAACTTTGAGAAACCCAAAGACCTAAAACCCAGATCCTATCTGTTCTCATCTGGAGGTGGCAGCAGACCCAGGCCTCTCCAAGACTTTATCCAATATAATTTTGTGTATGCTTTTGTTGTATGCTACAGGTCATTTCTGACTTTGGGCAACCCTAATTTTTCTTGGCAAGAGTTGTTCAGAGGAGTTTTTGCCATTGCCTTCCTGTAGGGCTGAGAGAATGTGATTTATCCAAGGTCATTCAGTGGGTTTTATGGGTGAGCTGGGACTCGAACCATGGCCTCTAGATTTATAGTCCAATGCTCAAATCACTGCACCATGATGGATTAATGAAAGGAAAACCTGGCATATATTGCTGGAACAAGATAGGTGATAAATTGATGCAGTAGATGGCTTATGACATCTTACTTAAACTGTCCCAGGGTCCAACACTGTTGATCCTTATATCTGGATAACAGATCATATAATCATAGAAACCTAGAATTGGAAGAGACCCCAAGGGACATCCAGTCCAACCCCATTCTGCCATGCAGAAACTCAAAATCAAAGCATCCCCAACAGATGGCCATCCAGCCTCTGTTTAATAACCTTCAAATGTGGAGATCATCTGGGCTGAGGTCAAGGAGTCTGCAAATTGATCCCTTATATAGGGCAGAACCAAACAAACTGATTGATAGTAGTGTGGATCCATTTTCAGTCTTAATAGATATGAGAACAGTACAAACAAAACTGTAAACAGTAAAATTTGCTCCCCATAAACCTCCTCTATTTCTTTGAACTACTGAACTAAACAATAAATGATCTAGCAGGACCTACTGAACATAAAAGGTAACCAGTTTTCTCTGAAGATGCCAGCCACAGATGCTGGCAAAACGTCAGAAAGAAACTCTTCTAGAACATGGCCACACAGCCCGAAAAAACCCACAAAAAAACTACAAAAGGTAAGCCTTTTCATGCTGTCACCAACCATGCTTGTGAAGATGGTGCAAATGAGAGAACGCCCTCAATTGAAACTAGTAGATCCCAGAAAAGGAAGACTTCAACTAACCTAAACCTGAGGTATATATCAGGCTTTACATATCATAACCACCAGCTTGAAACAGGCTTTAAACTACTGATGTTTCCGCCACTCCTGAAAGCAACAGGCTAGCGTAGGATGCATAACACATGCTGTGCAACATTTGCAGCTCTATCCTCCAACAAAGGGGAATGACCAGAAGGGATTAAGAGGAACATTTAGGGGCTGCTCTTCTGTCCCATGAATTATTTATTGCTGGTTATTCCCTGGTTATTCCCAGGATAAGCCCTCTCTAATCTTGATGTGTGTGATAATCTTAGCTGTGATTGTGCGACTTTCCCTAGATAATGCCCTTTGAATCCCCCAATTTCCCACCGTGTGATAAAGTCCAGTGTTGCTCTTCCTAAGCCTTGTGTGCTAGTTGCCAAACCACAAGGAAATGGCATGGGGTGGTGGACAGGAAATATCTAAGATGTTTAATTGCACAGCTGATCTCATTTAGGACAAAGTAGCTACAACCCAGAGCACATTCAGTAGCCTTTACTCTTGAAATAAGAAGTTATGAGTTGGGTTGTGTAGAAGAAGTTATCTGGCCATTTATGCTTAGAGTAAGCAAAACAGAATCAACTTAAATCTTGCCACATGACCTGAAAGCAAAGAACACACTAGTGTGAACGTAAGTGTCCCAGATGAAGCTTGGTTGACTCCATACATGCAAAACCTATGCTGGACTTTTATCAGACTCAAGGGATCCACCAGGTGGAATTTAGTGGATGCAACCCATACTTTGTTCAGCTTAAGTAATTCTGACCCTAGGATGTTGTTTGAATGATCAGAATTTAGTGGCAGTCACAGAAAAAGCCATCCCCAAGTAACCCTAAGCTAGTTTGTGGCTCATACCATTGTTCTTGACAATTGGAAGTCAAGGCTTCCATATTAGTTGGTTGTTAAATCCCATCTGGGTTTTAGTCTGATCATGAAAATAACATGCAACCAATCAGAGTGGGCAAACAAAGCAAATTAAGATGGGGTCTTCCCTCTCAATGTTTCCTTGCCCTCCCTATGAATGGGTTGTCTCTGAAACTACTTGTGAAAATTATATTTTCCTTTTCAGTTCAACCCTTCAAAAAGGAAGGAAGGAAGGAAGGTCTGTCTTACAGGTTTATATATATATATGAATCTTATGGTTATATCTGAGACTTACTGTTACTCCTAACTAACATGTGTTGTTGTTGTTGTTGTTGTTGTTGTTGTTGTTGTTGTGTGCCTTCAAGTCATTTCTGAGTTCAAGTGGCCCTAGCCAAACCTATCACAGATTTTTTTTTGATAAGATTTATTTAGAGGAGGAGTTTGCCATGGGCTTCTTCTAAGGCTCAAGAGTGTGACTTGCCCAGAGGACCTCCATGGCTAAATAGAGACTTGAACCTTTGTCTCCCAGAGTCCTAGTCCAACACTCCCACTATATGCCACATTGGGTTTTAGTTCCCCAACTAGTCTCAATGAAACAATGGATTTCACATAACTCACCATTCAACAATGGGATCCCAAAAGCCTATTCTTATTGGGAATAACCAATTGGATTAAAGCCTATCTACAGTAGCTAATGGAGAAAACAAATGTGGCACATGAGTGAATGGGGGAAACCCCGTCAGATATGTAATTAAACATGATGTGATCCTGCAAGCATCAATGTAAGTGTTTTACAACTGTGCATACAAGTATTTTTTCTTAATATCCTGTGACACAGAATGCCTCAAGATAGTGACATCTTATACAAAGAAGAAAGCTTGCAAAGCATGGTAAGAATGTGCTCTAGGCCTTTATAATGTCCTTTCTGTTCATGGTTCATACTTATATTTGCACAATAATCCCAATAATAATATGTCTGGCCCTATTGCCCACACACCAACCTCTTTCAGCAGTCAGAATCTAGAATCAGAATTTCAATTACTTATTTATTTATTTATTTATTTTTAGGGCATTTATATCATGCCCTTCCACCAAAACTTTTTCCTGAGCGAATTACAGTTTATTAATGTTACAGCTCTCTGCTCTCAGATTTATAATCTTAAAAAAAGAGAACACATAAAAGGAAAAAGGGCTGTTGGTGGGTGAGGGTATTAAGTCCACCAAATGCTGACTGCTTTTTTCTCCTTCAGAAGCCACAGCAATGATAGTTGGTATTGAGGGATGATCTTTCACTAGCCTCTAGGACTCATGAAACTATGTATGGCTGTTGTTCTGTTCCATCAGAGGCCACAGAATTGGTAGTTTGTATGAACGGAGGACATCTCACCAGCTGCTGGGACTAAGGCACAATGGAGCCATTCCTGGCTGCTCTTCTCATCCTCAAAGACCTCAGCAGTGGTAGTTGGTGTGGAGGGTGGAGGGAATCTCACCAGCTGCTGGGACCAAGACACAATGGAGCTGAACCTGATTGCTCTTCTGTCCCTCAAAGACCTCAGTAGTGGTAGTTGGTCTGGAGCAGGGGTAGGTAGTCCCAGGAGCTATTGGCCAACATGGGACTATTGGCCAACATGGCTGAGGCTTCTGGGAGCTGAAGTCCCTCATCCCTTAAAGGGGAAAGGTTGCCTACCCCTGGTCTGGAGGAAGGGCCTCTCATCAGCTGCTGTGGCCAAGATACAATGGAGCTGTGTCTGGCTGTTCTTCTCTCCCACAAAGACCTCAGCAGTGGTATTTGGTGTGAAGAGCGGGCCTCTCACCAGCTGCTGGGACCAAGGCACAATGGAGCTGAACCTGGATACTCTTCTCTTCCTTAAAGACCTCACCAGTGGTAGTTGGTGTGGAGGAAGGACCTCACATCAGCTGCTGGGACCAAGACACAATGAAGCGGTACCTGGTTGCTCTTCTCTCCCTCAGATGCCATAGCAGTGGTAGCTGATATGGAGGGAGGGCTTCCCACTAGCCCCTGGGACCAAAGCATGATGGAGTTGTGATGATCCTGATCTCTCCCTGAGAAACAGTGGACTCATCTAGGAATAGATAAATGTTTCCTCTTCTTACAGGAATCCACCAGGGTGAAATAAAACTGTAGGGTTGGAAAGGAACCCCAGTGGGTCTCTCCAGAAAAAAAAATCCTCTCCAGAAAAGAAAAAAAGCAGCATTTACTGTGTAAAATAAACACACTCTTTTCTTCTTCTGTGTATAGTCTTCAAAAACTGTGCAGTGTCTAAGATGAGAAGGTCTACGATGAGACGGTCTATAAGATAAGAAAATTCGGCAGTTATATTTATGCTAGGGATGTATTTCTTCACTTATTTTTATTTTCCTGGAGGAAATATTTTTGTTGGGTATTGTGGATAAAGAACTGGAGAGTAAATATGGATTACTTCGATACATGACAACAACAGCAAGAATATTGTTGGCTCAAGCTTGGAAATGGATTGAAGCACCAACAATGGCGGAATGGATTGTTAAGCTTGCAAAGTTTGTCTGAATGGTCAAATTAACATGGGTTTAAAAAAAATGATAAACCAAGACAGGAAATCTTTTAATCTTGTACTAGTTTAATTTATTTTTAAGGGGGGAGGGTTAGGGACTGGGAAGTAGGAGTGTTTTTAAGTTGTTATCTGTTTTAATCTTGTTGTACGCTGCCCCGGTTGCTGAGCAGAGGGGCGGGTTAGAAATAAAACATTATTATTATTATTATTATTATTATTATTATTATTATTATACCATTTATGGATTATTTTAATTTAATTTTTTATAACAAGAGGGAATCTAATGATTAGGGTCACTCCATCTTTCCTAGGATAGTGATTGATAGGAATTGATTTTCTTAGGAAAGAGACAGAGTCTTTCTCTTGCACTAGAAATTGAACCTGGAATATTCCATAAATTACACTGATTATTCCCCACTAGGACATGATTCTGATAATCCACTTGATCATAAATTTTTGTCCTCAATTGCATCAGCAGATAAAAGGACACTTGTTTCTTAACAACACTGCTGCATCTAGGAGATGTACTGTTCCTCCTATTACAGGGTTTAGGTTAGCACCTTCTGTGATCATTGGCTGACTTATATGATCAAACCCTTAATTTCAAATCATTGGCTTGATGAAGATTTCCGGCATCTTTATCTGATCTTGTATCTTGATTCATCTTGATACCTGCGGAAGCCTTAGATCTGGAACCTGAAAACAACCTCACACGAGTATTGTGAGGATGAATCAAGTGGAGTTACATATCTGGTGTTGTTCATCATCCTCATCCTTATCTTATATACATTTTACCTTTCCCCCAGACTGGGACTTACAAAAAAAGGAAAGGAAAGAAAACTACAGTAAAAATACATATAGTTAAAATATGTTTCTTAGGGACATGTACACATGTGGAGGTCATAAAGCCAGCTTTGGGCCTTTGCAGACTGCCAGAAATAGTGCAAATTGAGTCCACTTTAAGGGTTAGGGTTAGTGCTAGGGAGTCATGGGAATTTTTTTTTTTCTGAGACATTGAGCCTTCTCTATCAGAGAGCTCTGGTGCCACAATAAAATACAGTTCCCATGATTCCCTAACCCTAACCCTTAAAGTGGACTCAATCTGCAAAGGCTTGGTTTGAGTATCAGACTACAACGCTGGAAACCAGGGTTCAATTCCCTGCTTGACCATCAAACCCACTGGGTGACTTTGGGCAAGTCTCATGCTCTCAGACTCAGGGGAAGGCAATAGCAAACCTCCTCTGTACAAATCTAGCTGGGAAAGCCCCATGATAGGTTTGCCTTAGGGTTGCCATAAGTCAAAAAATACTTGAACATACACAACACACACAGAATGTGAACTTCCATTTTGGGGCACTTTGAGTGCTGGTATTCCCTTCCTCCCTCCTCAGCTCCCAAATTTCACCACCAACTTACTGTATACCCCTTGAAATTGCCCCAATCTGCCATCCCATGCTTCACAGAGAAGAGCCAAGACTGAAGGCGTGTCTGACTATATATCCATAGCCAAATGCAAAATGATGACATTGGGGCTGAGATCTTCCAAAGTGTTCAGGGGGTCTCAGCACTGCTATATTCACTATGTGTCTGGCTATGGAAATGTATCCCGATGCATCTCTGATCCTTCTTGCCTATCTTCAGGATGGTCCACTTCAAAGTCTAGGGAGCTTCTCTGATCCTTCTTGCTTGCTGAAAAACAAGCAAATGGCTATGTGGTGTGGCTTCAGGGTCTTTACAGTGAGTCAGGGTGGCGCTGTATGGTTCAGTGTAGCATATAGATGCTACACTGAAGGGGATATTGGATTGAGGTCATTGTCTTTTCACCTGAATCTTGTCATCTCAAGCTAAGTCCATATGGAGTATGGGGTATTTCTCCATGCAATTGTTCAGCATTTCTAGGGTAAGCATAATGAGTTTCTGGATGCTACTCCAAACTCAGTTTCCAATAGGAAATAGGAATGTCTGTTTAGGATCCTTAGAAGTCAAGGCATATGAAATTAAGGCACTTCATTTCCTCAGTATGTTCTTGTTGTGTGTCTTCAAGTCATTTCTGACTTATGGAGAGCCTACGGTGAACCTATTGTGGGGTTTTCTTGGCATGTTTCTGCAGAAGAGGTTTGCCATTGCCATCCTCTGAGGCTGAGAGACTGTGACTTGCCCAAGTGGGTTGACATAGCTGAGGTGGGATTCCAACCCTGGTCTCCAGAGTCCTAGTCCAACGTTCAAACCATTATACTTCTCTGGTTTCCATGCATAGCTAAATAGAGCCAGAAGTGCACTCTAAATTATGCTGTATTTATAAGTATCTCACACACCTTATATATTATGGTTATATATTTTTCCACCTAGCTGAAAACTGACATAATATTTTTCATTAATTCATCATCATTAATTTCATTAACACGGTTTGCAAAATGACAGCTAACTCAGCAGACTGTGGGTTTTCTAATGCCTTGCTGTTCAGAAAACTGACCCAGAAGTGCAAGAAACCAAAGACAACATGGATTCACTGGGCAGACTTGAGAAATTAGCCTGGGGAAGAGAAGTCTGAGAGGCGTCACAATAACTCTTTTCAACTAACCATATAGAGCTATGATGCTGAGGAAGACAAAGACTTTCTCTCTGTTGTGGGAGAAGTTTAAATGAGAATTCCCAAATGAGTGGAAATTCTGGTCGAATATTTTAAGGAATATCTTGATGGTAAGAGTAGTTTAGCTCCAGAACCAATCTACTGGAGAAATGGTAACCTGTGCCATGTTGTTGTTGTTAGCTGTTCTCAAGTTGACCTCGACTCATGGTTGCCCTGTGGATGAGACATCTCCAAGCACTCCTGTCCTCCAATGCTCTACTCAGGTCCTATAAATTCATACTTGTGACCTCCCTAATAGAGTCCATCCATCTAGTTTGCTGTTTTCCTCTCTTTCTACTTCCCTCCACCTTTTCTAGCATGATTGTCTTTTCCCATGAGTTGTCTAATGAGTCCTGTGTCATACTGAAGGTTTTTGAGCAGAAGCTGAGCAACTATGCCTTTTCTGCACTGATCAAGATACTCTGAGGTTAGCTCTGCCCCAGAGCTGCTAAAACCTCCCCCTGTTACCTGGCCTTACAGAATCCTGGGATTTGTAGTTCTGTGAGACACTGGCACTCATTGGCAGAGAAGGCTAAAGATCTTGTAAAAGTAGAAATCCCAGAATTCTATACGTTGCAACTACAACACTTAAAGTGGTGTCAAACTGTTTTATTTCTAGAGTAGATGCACCCTGAGTCAGCACATAAGCCTCTTCAATTTATTTATTTTTATGTGTATATGTCTTTTTGTGATCTCTGCATATTGTAGTGCAGTGATGCATAAAGTTTGCTTTCTCCTCGGGCACACCTCTCTGTCTGGTTTGGAAGAAAACAATATAAATTTAATTGGCGTGGGTTCAGTATTTTCCCAAACTAATGTTACACAGGTGACGAAACCAGTTTTTCTCTAGCAGACTAGCAGACTAGGGAGGGATAGGGATGAAGGAAAATGCTAAAGAAACTTTCATTAATATTCTTGAGATTCTTTTCTGTATCTTCTTCAGACACCAAGATGTATGCATCCCAAAATCAATATCTAGTATCAAAATCTGAGAGACAGCCAGTGTGATGTAGTGGTTTCAATACTGGATTACAATTCTGGAGATCAGGGTTCAACTCCTAGCTTGGCCATGGAAAGCCACTGGGTTAAGAATGACTTGAAAGTGCACAACAACAAAGTCTGAACATGTAGAGATTAGAAATGTATGAATCTATTGTGGCACAGTAGTAATCAATTGTAAGAACCTGAGATCCAGAACTGAATGCAAATGGCTCCTTGAAATTCTCCACCACAGTGATTCCCAAACTTTAGTCCTCCAGATGTTTTGGCCTTCAGTTCAGTTCCCAGTATTCCTAACTGTTGGCCAAGCTGGCTAGGGCTTGTGAGAATTCAAATCCAAAAGGACCAGAATTTGGGAACCACTGCTCCATAGCATGGTGCAGTGGTTTGAGTGTTGGACTAGGACTCTGAGAGACCAGAATGTGAATCTCCAGTCATCCCTAGAAACCCATTGGGTGACATCACATTCTATTAGCCTAAGAGCAAGGCAATGATAAACCTGCTTCAAAGAAATCATGCCAAGAAAATCTTATGATAGGATCACAAGAATTTAGAGTCACCTAAAGGCATCTAACAATAACAACAAGATATTTACCTTCCCATATAAGCCTGCCCACATCTTGCAACCTTCAGGAGAAGGCTTCCTCTCCATCCCAACCCATGCTCCATGCTCAGCTGGTTTTCTCATAGTGGGTTCCTGGCAACCACCCCAAGATATTTACTAGTAGGAACCTAAGAAATGGAGCATCACAAGATCTTGTTTGCCTTCAGTACCTGCTCTACAACTACAATACATGAAAATCCCCTTGGGTTATCTTAAATAACCACTGTTGATAGACCCATGTCATCCACAGATTCATTTCATTCAGAGTAATGCCATCTGTAGTCATCTCTTTGATCATACAGTTGGGTATGACTGGTTTTAGTTTGTCTATGTCCACTTTACATGGTTCATTTTCAGTTTCTTTGTCTTAAAAAAACAGTTCAATTCCATTTCATTTTCAGACTGTGTTGTATTAGGATGATGCTCTGGAGGATGGTTCATGTTGCCCCATATTTCTGGACTCCCAATGACAAGAATTTGTGAGAGAGATGTTCTCATATCCAGGAGTTCAAGGTAGGGGTTGAACTTGCTTCAAGCTACCAAGAGCAACACTCAAAACAAAGTTCAAACACAAAGCGATACCTCAGTGGGGACCCATTGAGGCTGAATTGCTCACCTTCACTTCTTCCTCCACCACCACCACTACCACATAACCAGATGGGATGATGAAAAATTATGTCTTTATTATGGCCATATCCCAATTACATGATTTAAACCTTCATCACTCAGTTATTTTGAGTGGCCCAGGTGATCTAGCCGACATCCAATTTTAGTTCCAACTAGATCAGATCCATTGAAATTAATGAGATCTCTTAGTCACCACTTATACAAGATGTGAATTAATCTACTCTAAAAGTCAGGCCTAACATTGGCTTTTGCCTACTGTCACTATTGGCTTTTAAATCTAGTTGTGAAAAGTGTGTGATACCTCATATGAACACCATCCCATCCCATCCCATCCCATCCTCTCTCTCTCTCTCTCTCCATCCATCTATCATCTCTTTTTAATCCAACATTCATCTATCATCTCTTCCCCCCCCCCCCCCCCCACTATTTCTGAGGCAAAGCCTGAAACAATATTTCAAGGATGTCCTTGTCATGAAATTTATCTTTGGTGTAACAAACATCAATGCAGAATCCTCAGGCTCAGCCAATTCTGAATGAGGAGATCTGCTTCTGCTGCCATCAGCTGGACACAACTGGTGTACATTGTCCACACACACACACACACAAAATATTCTAGAAGTGTAGCACATATTATACCTGTATATGTTACTAATTGGAAGTCAGGCATAGCTTCAACTAAAGTCCACATATTAAGTCCTCTTCTAATTTACCCAGTTAGCCTCTATCTTCCTATCTGGCTGTTGGACAGGGAAAATGGCCAGCCAAGAAGGTGGAATGGATTTTGGAAGATGGAGTTTGGGTGGAATGGAGTTTGGTGGCTGGCTGGTTGAAACAGTAAAGATCCCTATCACCCATTGCAACATGTCCCCTCCAGTCCTGCTTGTACTAATATGTTTGCATTGAATGATACTCAGACAAATTAAGATTTGTTTGTGTCCTCTTTCTCCTGTGTGGATACATTGGACCTGGGGTATTAAAACTAACCTGGTATAGATTCCCTAAGTTCCTCTGGGAATCGGATAAGCATTTTTAAGTACTGTATCTCCCTATACAAGCTAGCTTTCCTTGGAGCAGGACTTTCTCTCAGTCCCACCACCTTCACCAACATGTTTGGTGAGCACATGGCAGAGAACCTTTTCAATGGCTTTCTTCCACAGGAAGTCAAGTTGGCCACAACCCTGACCTCTTTCTGCTGGTAAAATATTATCTTTTATTTAGAAAGGATTTAGGGCAGGTCTACATTGGTCAAGCCACCCAACTGCCCCTTTTCAGCCTTCCCATGGGCACTATTTCAGTGTTGGGAGCACACTCACATTCTCAAGTGACACGCAGTACACACACACACACATGAACCCAGGACCCAGACAGGGGTGTAGCTTTGCAGGTAGGAGATGGATGGGAATAAAACCATTGGCCCAAGAATAAGAATGCTACCTACTCCTATTAAATTTTCCTTCCATCTCAAAGAGACACCGAAAATTATCCAAAGCTCAGACTCTTCTATTTGCTATGTTTGTATTCCTGGGTTCCTGCCTCTCTTCTTCGGGTGCCAAATCTGTATTTCTAAGTGCTCAATGGAAGTTTCAGGTTACTGCAATGCTAGACATTTAGAACTTGAGGTGAAATTTCACTGGCAAGGCAAACTCCTTGTTTAAAGGGGCAATGTCCTTATCTCCCCACTGCCACATGTACAACTTAGGATTCAAATGAAGTCAGAGGAAAGAGAAAAGCAGTAGTACACATCCCCAGGAGCAATATTGACAAAGCTGGTTGAAAGAAGACAGAATTGAGTCAGTGAGTCAGAGACAGCTCATGAGGCACTGCAGCCGCTGTGCCAACTAGACATCCCAAATTATTTGGATCAAGGCATCAGGAGTCAGGAGACTTTGCAGGGTGGAAAACTCCATTGACTTGTGGATGAGCCATCTGTTTCCAGTCCAAAATCAATCCTCTGGAAGTTATAAAGATTAGATCATGCATAGGTGTTAACAAGAGAACAGTGGCATAATTGTCTCAATTATATTTAATTCATGTCAAAATGAGTCCAATGATATTACACAAAGGCTGAAATCCAGCTAGACTAGATCCATTAAACTTGGCCAAACAAACACCAAAGGATATTCCATTGTTTGGGTGGGTTGATTTCAGCTGGGATGGGGCAAAGGATTCAGGCAAATGTTTTATTAGAAAGAAACATAGGTTGGAATCTTCTATTTCTTTACACACAGGGGTAGGCAACCTTTCCCCTTTAAGGGCCAAGGGACTTCAGCTCCCAGAATCCTAGGAGCTATTGGCCAACATGGGACTATTGGCCAACATGGCTGAGGCTTCTGGGAGCTGAAGTTCCTCGGCCCTTAAAGGGGAAAGGTTGACTACCTCTGCGTGCTAGCATCTTATTTTTAAGGAGGTGCAAGGAACTACACATGGGGAATGCTTATGCTCTGAGCCTGCCATCTAGGAGCTGAGATCTTCCATCAAGGAGATGGTGGGTGACTTGCCATTCCTAGAATTATCAAACAGTGTTCATATTCTTGGTCTCCCTGTTCTTTATATCAGATGAGAGGGCTCTCTTCTCTTCATTAGTTCATATAGTTTTCCCATGATGAAGCAAACAAAGGAATTAATGAAAAGCAACCAAGTAGCCTGTCCGGTCTGAATGTTTATGAGTAAAGCTTCTGGAAAAAGAAGCACCAGCAGCATCTTCTGATTCATAATACGTTAAGAGCCACACCAGTTGGAAACTTTTCCATCCTACAACAGAAAACCTTGGTGACTTCACTAGTTAAGACCCAAAGTAACTTCAAATCCTGTTTTCTGTTTCCCTGTTTCTTGGGTGCTGTGTCTTTCCTCCAGGAACCTCAAGGTAGGTATTATGAAACATGATTAATATTTTGAACTATTGGCATGATTGCTATACTTGACCAATGCAATATTATTTTCATGATTGATATAATGGACGATACATAGAAATGCATAGGTTATCTGGTTTTACACTCACAGCGGTTTGACTTAGGCAAGACTGTAAAGAATTGACTGATGCTGTTGTTGTTGTGTTATTACCATTTTCATCTTCAGCAGCAGTAGCAGCAGCAGCAGCAGCAGCAGCAGCAGCTTTTGGGTGAATATCACACTACATAGTGCTATTATTCCACTTTAACTGCTATGGAATTCTGGGGTTTGTGGTCTTAGGAGGTTCAACATCCATCTGGCTGAAATTCTAAAATGCCCCTCCCTCAACTACAACTCCCAGGATTCTATAGGAAGCAGCCATAACAGTTAAGGCAGAATAATAGTACTATAAAGTGTACTGTGATATCATCCTTGGTATCATAGCCTTTCAGGTAATAACAATAATAATAATTATAATAATAATAATAAAATTTATTTATACCCCACCCCTCTGCATAGAAATCGCGGCGGCTTCCAAAATAAAAATACAATACGGTAAAATCAGCCCTAAACCCCAACCCTCCCAACCCTTAAAAAAATATTACTGACAGGAGTTGTGTACCATCAGTGATTCAGAGTCTATCCAAGGAGTTTATCACATGGGACGGATCCTGTGCAGAAACTGGATTTACAAACTGGAAAAAACCCACAAAAGCGGGTAGTTTTTCGGGTGACGTTCAGGGTTAACCTGAACAGAAAGTAGAAAAAAACCCGCAAAAGCGGGTTGTTTTTCAGACGACATTATCATTAATGAAAATTAACGTGCCATTAACCCAAGTGGAAACTAGACCAAACCCGCTCCTTTTTACTTTCAGAAAATCCCAAAAGTAAAAAGAGGCAGGTTTTGTCTACTTTCTGTTTGGATTTGGGTTAATGTCACATGCCTTGGACAAGTTACATGCTCTCAGCCTCAGGGGAAGGCAATTGCAAACCCTCCTCTGAACAGGAATAGGTTTGCCTTAGGTTCACCATTAGTTGGAAACATCTTGAAGGCACACAACTACAACAAAATTGCAACAATTGCCCCAATTACCTGTGCTCTTTTAGAACGAATTCAGGACATTATTTGTGACCTACAAAGACCTTCACATACACACCTTAGGGAGTGCCTCTCATTTCACTAGCTAGAGCACCAATTGTAGTCAAGTGACCTTGCTTCAAAAAGTCATCATTGCATGATCCAAGTGAGTAAAAGATTCGTTAATAGGACTGTTTTGGAACAGCCTGTGTTGATTTCTATTGGTTGATCCCATCTAGAGTAGACCTATTTAATGAGTTGTTGAATGGTGAGTCCTTTTCCATGGATCTTCTCTTGCTGGATCTACTCCAGCTGGGTAGTCTTCTCTTGCTGAGCCTACTCCAGATGGAATCATAAAATCCTAGAGTTGGAAGGGTCCACAAAGTCCAACTCCTGTCATACAATAGACAACTAAAACATTTCTCTGAAGATGTCAGCCACAGATGCTGGCAAAATATCAGAAAGAAACTCTTCCAGAACATGTTGAAATAGCCCCAAATAACCACAAAAAACTATGGATGCCGGCCATGAAAGCCTTCAACTTCACAACTAAAACATTCTCAAGATATGACCATTCAACCTCTGTTTAAAGACCTCCAAAGAAGGAGACACCACTGAGGCATTCTATTCCATTACTGTGAGGACATTGTTGTTAATGTTTAGGTAGAATCTCCGTTCTTTTAATTTGGACCCATTAGTTTATGTCCTAGTCTCTGGACAGCATGCTCCATTTTCTACATGGTACCCCTTCAAATATAAAGAGATGGCTTCTGTCTTTGGTCAAGAGTGGGAATTCTCTTTAATATTTTTTATTATTTTCTAGTTTAAAAAGAAAAAGAATAACAACATAACAGAAATAACAACATAACAAGACATGACATACCATAGACAAACCTACACTTAACAATCTGTCAATCTATTAAAATACATACAACATATCCATGTATATACTTCCTGTCCTCTACTCCAGAGTCATATTTTTAGATGTCTTATATCCCTTTTATTTTCTATTTTCTATTCCTCCCCACCATATATTATACTATTCTTGTTTTCAGTCAAATTCCGTATCTCTATCTTCTCAATGAAATCTTTTTCTTATGGACCGATGTTAAACGTTGCTTACAACCAGAAAATCATTTATAACTTCTTCCTCCTTAGTTTTTTTTTAAAAAATGTTTTACCTTCCTAACATAAATAATGTGGTTACCATTTTTAGAATGGGAAGGTAAGTATATAAACTAAAGCCATGTTTTCTGTAAATAGTCATTCAATCTGCCCCAGGTCAAGCTAGCATTGAGCGTAACAGGAGACTCCATCCAGTATTCTATGAAAAATACTGGAATTTCTTCCTTATAGAGTTGATGTTTTCTACCTTTTAATCATAGAAGTCCCAGCCAGCATGATCAATTATAAATGTTGCCGCTGCCGCCACACTACAGAATTAATGTAGTTCAACGCTGCTTTAACGTCCATGGCTCAATCCCATGATTTGTAGTTTGTTGTGGCACCAAAGCTCTCTGACAGAGAAGGCGACATGTCTCACAAAACTACCAATCCCAGATTCCCACAGCATTTGGCCATGGCAGTTAAAGAGGTGGCAAACTGCACTAATTCAGCAGTGTAGATGCAGTCTGAATTTGCAAATAGGGCATCATAGGGAGGAACCAGAGATAGAGGTGCTTCCCAATCAGGTTATTTCATGAGTCACTGCAATTTTAATAAGGAAAGAGATAGTAAGATCCAAACAACATCCTCCCCATGTAATAACATCAAACAATTTTGTGATGTTTACACAAGAGTCATGGCAGGCAACCACATCCCTTGGGCCCTTTTTTTCCTAAGACTATCTCACAGCCCCCACTTTGCCTTATCTCTGGCATGCCAGTTTTATGGTAGCAAAGGGAACTGAGTCAACACACCCTAGAACCAAAACCGATTACTTACCAGAGGGTAAGTACACCTTCAGGGTAGCAAAATGTCAGAGGGAAGACAAATGAATGGGCAAAGGCATTTTAAAACTGCTGAAAAGTTGATCCTGTTTGCGCAACAAGGAGGTTTAGAGCCATTTGTGAACAGTGTTCTGCTTGGGAGGACGTATAGATGGGAAAATCTCATAATCCTATAAGGAAACATCGGAAGAAAAGTAGTTTTCAGAGACAGCAGTTTGCCATTTTTCTAAATACAATAATAATAATAATAATAATAATAATAATAATAATAATGGCATAAACTGTTTTGTTTCTCCGCGCCAGAAATTAGCAACTTCTCTGGGACCAGGGGCCATTCTTACCTTCCCTTGGATGTTTTCAGGACACACACACACAAATACACACTTCCACTATATCTTCACTGCCCTTCCCTGCCAAAAAAAGGTCAAATCAAGATCCCAGGAAACACTAGGATTAGTCCTCTAAATATAACCCCCTTGCTTTGCTTCCTCCGTTCTTTCTTCCTTCCTTCCTTCCTTCCTTCCTTCCTTCCTTCCTTCCTTCATCTCTCCCTCTCCTTTCTCTCCTTCTCCTTCTCTGTCTCTCAACCCAAAACACTGCTTTCAGACACTGGAATTAGCAGACTGGTCATTTCTCATTTCTAGAAGAATCTATCTAGATCCCTAAAACGGAGATCAAATTGCATTTGGTGGAATGATCACACCAGCCTCATATATTTCAACGAGTGAAATGTGTCATTTCAGGGACTTTTTTCTGGAATGCATGGGTTGGAAGCGAGTTGGGATGGGGAGAAATGTCTGCATTTGCCTGAATTTCCCCAGCCCTGGGTCCACATGTAACTTTGTCCATCTTATTCAGGTGGTAGAAGGCTTGGGTTCTGTGATCTGTAAATCAGAACAAGTTAACATATGTGGGAATGTTTTTCTGGTTCTGTGGGCAATTTGGGGGTGATTCTCACTTTCAAAAATTAAATATTAACAGGGTCTGGGGCTTGGGAGGACATCCATGATTGACCTGGGGGTCTCAAGAAGGAGTTGGGAGCCACATATGGTTCACAGGCCATCCTTTGCCTACCCGCTCCTTAAATAAATTGTTTCCCATTGTCAATCACATCCTTATTTCTTCCACCCTAACACATATTGCCCATAAATCCAAGCTTTATTGAGTTACTCATTAAGAACTAAAATTTGTGGGGACAAAGGAGAAAGCTTCATTCAGAGGAATGCAACCAAAATGGTGAAGGGTCTGGAAACCATGCCCTATGAGGAGACAGATAGGGAGCTGGGTCTGTTTAGCCTGGAGAAGAGAAGGTTAAGACGTGATATGATAGCCCTGTTTAAATATATGAAGGGGTGTCATATTGAGGAGGAAGCAAGCTTCTTTTTTGCTACCTACCTAAACTGTATAATGAGTCAACTTATAATTAGTTGGCTCAGAAGGCAAAGCTAGCATATTCGTAATTCTCCATAGGATCGGCAGGATAGAGCAAGCTTCTTTTCTGCTGTTCCAGAGTATTGTACCCAGAACAATGGATGCTATGGGAAGCTATAGGAAAAGAGATTCCACCTAAATTTTAGGAGGAACTTCCTGACAGTAAAAGCTGTTCATGAGTGGAGCATACTCCCTCAGAGAGTGGTGGAGTCTCTTGCTTTGGAGGTCTTGAAGCAGAGGCTGGATGGCCATCTGTCAGGGATGCTTGGATTGTTAGTTCCTGTATGGCAGGGGGTTGGACTGGATGAGCCTTGTGGTTTCTTCCAACTCTATGATTCTATGATTCTAAAAGACAGGTAAGCAGTAATAGAGTTGTAATGGATGATGTTGTCCTACTAGACAACCAGATCTCTAGGGCACCAGTTATGGATGTGTCCAGTTCCTTTCAAACTGGAATGGAGGGTGGAGTGGATTATGTAAAACATCACAACCATGTTCTGGAGCTTTAGAGTGGCTAGAATATTCTGGCCCCAAAGCTTCCCCAGCTTCCTTCCATTATTGCTGAACTCCATAGTGACATCAGGCAGCTGTCTTCATACACATCCTGCTGTGCCACCTGATGCTGCTATAGTTGGCACAAGTAACTCTCTCTGAGGTCATATACAAGGCATCCAGCATTGATCACTTAGCTGGGCATGTTGTTGTGCTCACAGAGGGAGCTGTATGTTTGATAAACGTGTTGTATATACCACCTTAATTCCCACTGGGAAAAAGCGGAATAGTTATTATTATTATTATTATTATTATTATTATTACTACTACTACTAGCACAAGCAGTGGTGTGCTGCTGGGTAATACAGTGGAAGGTGTGTGTAAACAGCTACCCAGTGTCATGCTGGAGTGGATTTTTCAGGAAACTCTGGAACAAAACATGAATCTCTGAGTCTGGTTTAAGGCCCAGATTTGATGTGGAAGTGGCCTCATGCTATGAAGACAGTCCGCACTTGAATCAGGACACTGCATTATGAAGACAGGGCACCATGAGAGTGGGGAGAAACTTGTTCAGTTGGCCCATGTAGACTGCCCTTAGTCATAAATGGGATAGGTATTGCTACCAGATTTCTTGTATTTGGCTTCCCTAAGTATCCACTCTTGCATTTTTAAAATAACTATGTAAAGTCTCCTTCTTTGGAGGTTTTTAAACAGAGACTGGATGGCCATCTGTCAGGAGTACCTGGATTGTGTATTTCTACATGGCAGAATGGGGTTGGACTGGATCACCCTTGAGATCCTTTCAGCTCTATGATCCTATGATTTTCCTAAAATTGTTTTTACATTTTCTTTTGGAGGAACTCTTGGTCTCAGCTGAGTATGCCATTCTCTTACTCTTCCTACCTAAACTGTGTAATGAGTCAACTTATAATTACTTGGCTCAGAAGGCAAAGTTAGCATATTCATAATTCTCTAACACAAAACAAGCCTGGACCTTGTTCCCCAAACCCTTTGATATATACATATTTTAATAAGACAAAGCAAGTTGTTTGACAAGTTCATTTATATCCTTTGCATCTATGCATTCAACATGACTAAACGCCTGCTGCGAAACATTGGATGCTCTAAGCAGATTTAAATGGGAGGACAGCCTATCAGAGAAGGGCAAATGGGGATAAATGAGGTAAGAAAAGATCTGGTGTGAAATAGCCCATGTCCCCATAATGCATTTTTGTGATATGCAAGCAGAACCATTCAAAGATGCTTCATATTAAGAAAGTGCATCCTAATTTGTGATGTGGAGTTTATGCATTTGTAGAAAAGCGATGACAATATCAGTTCATCTTCTGCTTTTTAAATGGGAATGAAAGAGTATCCCTTCAAACGTTCATGGAAAATTTAGAGGACAAAAACATTAAAATGACCAGGTTTGGTCCAAAACACTCTCTTGAAACTTCTGGTCAGGAGTGTCCTATATCTACCTTGTGTATACCTGAGACCAAGAATTGGAATGCTAGGATTTGCAGTTTTGTGAGATATCGAGCCTTCTCTCTCAGAGAGCTCTGGTGTCATAACAAACTACAAATCCCAGGATGTCACGGGATAAAGCCATGTCAGTTAAAAAGTGGTGTCAAATTACATTAATTCTGGAATGTGGCAGCAGCCTTGGACAAATCTGAGAGTTTGAGTTTCTTCCCAAACGATGATAATGATGATGATAATGAAAGTTCTTCCCATCATGGACATGAACAAATTTTTGAAATATTGCATTTAAAAAAAAAACAGAAATAAACACAATTCTCATCCTTTCCTATCTGACACTTGGCAGCATTTCTTAATATTCCCCATGATTTCATCTGTAGGCAACGTTTCACATTGGAGATGTGGATCATTTGAATTTAGCGTCTGGAATGTCACCTTGGAAATTTAAATGACAAAAACAATATTAATTTCAACCGTATATCTCTGACACAGATCTTCATAAGAGGTCTTAATAAGATGTCATTGGAAGATTGCCACATTCTAGCAGCTATAAAGTTCTTTGATGCCTTTAAAAAAAAAAAAAAAGGAAAGCAAAACAGGTTTGCATTATTTGTCATTAAGCCTTTCTGGGGTGTAGCCAGAATATTACATTATGCATCGCTTGGATGCTAAACTAATAATTGTGAATGAGAGAAGGGGAAAAAAATAATAGTAATTACAGCAGTTGATGAAGTTGCACGTAATGCATTTTTGCAAGCTGATTAAAACTTGTAGAACGAAGAGACGTTTCATTCGCCCCAAGGGTGCTTCAGAAAATATATAAGTGCGGTAGCCTTGGCGGTCTCCCCACGCCCTTGCTGTGTTCCATCTATTCACCGAAAACTGGTAAGTACAATTCAGTTTAATTTTTTTATAAAGATGTGATACATCCCTCTGGAATCTGAGTATTTCAGGATGGATTAGAAATCAGTTCAATGCTCCTGAGAGGTTGAACTAGTCATAGTAAAGTACCATAACTTCCACAATCTACAAAACAGCGATACTTTTATTGAGTCAACACATGTTTGAAAAATACTATTAAATTAAAATTTATATCTAGGTGCATAGTTTTGTGTGTGTGTGTGTGTGTGTGTGTGTGTGAAACTACCTCCCTTTCTGTGTTAGTTAGAAAGAGAATTAAGAATAAGAGCTAGGCATCTTTAAATATGTTCTTAACCCATGTTTGAAGCAGAACTGTTGTGTATAGAAGCTACATAAATTTTGATGCAGGATATTATTTTGTTATATAGTGATGACTACACTTGTACAACTCTCCTATTTTCATATAATTTTCGTATAATGTTTTGATTTAAATAATTTTTTTTTTAAAAAAGTACAGGTTGCAAGCTTTCAAAGCTCCCCTGGCTTCATCAGGCAAAAGTGTTAAAACTATGTTGTTGTTATTGTTCTTCTTCTTCTTCTTCTTCTTCTTCTTCTTCTTCTTCTTCTTCTTCTCCACCTTTGAGTTGATTTTGACTCATGGTGACCCTGTGGAGACATCTCCAAGACCCCCTTTCCTCCACTGCTCTGCTTAAGTCTTACAAATTCATTTATTGAGCCAACCAAAAGGTGCAGAATACATGCTGCTGGCTTTCAAAACTCCATTGGCTTCATCAGCCAAAGGTGTTAAACCCTTCTTCTTCTTCTTCTTCTTCTTCTCCACCTTTGAGTTGATCCCAACTCATGGCGACCCTCTGGATGAGATATCTCCAAAACCCTCTGTCCTCCACTACTCAGCTTAGGTGTTGAAAATTCATACTTGTGACTTCCCTAATAGAGTCTATCCATCTAGGGACCTTATCAAACGCTGGCCACGAAGCAAAGAAAAAGCGAAGACTAACCGAAGTAGGAATAAATTCGGTTCCATAGCGAAACGAAGGGAATATCACCCTTTTGGCCATTTCGCAATTAATACCAAGGCTCCCTTCTCTCCCGTCACAAAAAGCCGGGAGGAAAGGCAGCCATGGGAACCGGGGAGGAGGAGGAGGGCTGGAGGACTGGAGAAGGGAAGGCAGCCCATGGAGAGAGAGAGATCGCCTCCCTCTTCCCTCTTCCCTCTTCCTCTTCTTTCCAATCCGGTTTGCCTTTTGCCAAGGCAATCCCTTCCCCTTGCTGGGATTTTCGCCCTGCCCACCAATTCGCAGTGAATGCGAAGGCTCCCTAGGTACTTCCTCTACAAACCGAATGTCAAAATCTCCCTACTCCTTACGGATTAGCTCCGTATTCTGCCGAGTTCTGGGGCAGCGTCGTGTGTAAACACGGGGGAACAATACGGATTAGCTCCGTGTTCTGGGGCAGCGTCGTGTGTAAACACGGGGGAACAATACGGATTAGCTCCGTGTTCTGGGGCAGCGTCGTGTGTAAACACGGGGGAACAATACGGATTAGCTCCATGTTCTGGGGCAGCGTCGTGTATAAACACGGGGGAATAATATGTATTAGCTGTGGATGCCCTTTGGATTAGCTCTGCTTCAGACCCCATGTGATAAGGGCCTAGGTGTCTAGTCTTCTTCTCTTTCTACATCCCTCCACCTTTCCTAGCATTATTGTCTTTTCCAATGAGTCATGCCTTCTCAAAATTGATGATGTTAGTCACAGGATTTTGGATCTTATTGTAGTTTGCTATGTAGTCAACATGGCTACCTTAGAATATGTTTCCTAGTCTTAGGAAATTACCCCCCAAATCTTCTTGTGTCCCTCCTAAGAAAAGAATTTCAGTTTTGCTTGAAGGAGAACTAGATATTAGTCTATAGTTTTGCAGAACTTGGTGAGAAGCGTTTTGATCATTCTACCAATACCTTTGACATTCTTTGACCTAAAAAAGGAAATGTTCCAATTCTTTTGAATTTTACTTTAGGCAAAACTCAATGGCATCCCTTGGTTTCCACTTCAGATAGGATTTCATTTTTTTAACTCCATTCAAAGCATAGAGAGAGCTTCATTTATATATTATTTATTTACTTTATTTATATTCTACTTTTCTCCCAGAATGAGATCCAAGCTGGAATTCACATTGGCTACTACTACTACCAGTGTATTCAAGGGGACTGTAGTTGGGGACTTATTCTCTAAGAAGGTGATCCCATTCAGCTTAATAGGACTTACTTACTCAACAGGACTCCCATTCAGCTCAATAGGACTTACTTACTCAATAGGACTTCCATTCAGCTCAATAGGATTTATTTACTCAATAGGATTCCCATTCAGCTCAATAGGACTTTACGTACTTAGCAAATTTATTCCCACTTAAACCTCACTGAATGCACTTTCTATGTAGAAGATATTTCTACACAGAGATATTATTTTCTGTTGATGAAATGATCAGAATGTATTGTAGTTGGGGACTCATTCTGCAAAGAATTTGTACTTTTTGCATAGAAAACAACATTTTTTTGCACAGGATTTTTCCCCCCTGAAATTGTTTGCAATGAGAAAATGTGAATTTTGCACAAAATAAGCCCCAAACTGTGCAATTTTTATCATGGGGAAAAAAAAGAAGAGATGGGAAGATATTTCTTTTCATCCATTTTGGATGGGAATTTCTAAAAATCACAAAATATGAATGTGTGAGGAGGGAAAATTGCTTGGTTTGCACATTCCTAATACACACACGCACACCCATGCACCTATTCTCACAACAATAGAAATAGGTTAAGCGAATGGAGATTTGAACACTAAATTCTTGAACAGAGATTTCTAGATCCCCTCACCCATTTCTCTGATCTGTTAAACACTGGTAACTGTACCTCATGAACAGACCTGTAGACCTCCAGATTTTATTTTGGCTGGACTCTTTTGGGATTCTGTACCAGTAATGACTACAATTCCCATCACCCATCATTATTGACCATTGCTACTTGGTTCTGAAGGAAGCTGGGCTCTAACAATATCTGAAGACCCACACATCCTGTTATAATTAATATAACATAGCAACTTTAGAAATAGTGCATCTCCTTGGAGATTTCGACATCTTCAAGTCTTTAGTCATCATCAGGGGCATGCAATGTGTACCTTTGTGGTTAACAGATCTAAATGCTTCTTGTCAATTTAGGATAGAAGTCAATCCCAAACTTGTGGGTGGTGATGTTGCAGTTCTTGTAATGACAGTCCTCTTACCCAAAGAGAATCTCAAAACTCAGGCACCTGCATTGATCTCTATCAACAAACCAGTTATAGCAGGTTTTATTTTGACTGGAATCCATTGGGATTCTGTACCAGCAGTGACAATTATTTACAGAACTGTACAGCATTAGTAAAGAAAGACAGAGATCTCCCAGTTCTGAGCAGCCTCATTCTCTTATGACTTATTTCTTTTACAGCTGCCATGCTTGTGATGTCTTTCTATGGGTGAAAAGATTTGAATAATTATTTTTTTAAAATGGGTTACTTAAGTGTAAGGAATATCTGATGAAGGACACCCTAGATGGGCAAGAATCCTTGCCATTCAAGGCTTATGCTGCATGAAAAAAATCATCTCTCTGTGTGTAACCATTGTTTTGTGTAGAATGCAGCATTTTCTTCACATAAAAATAACATTTCCATGCAAAAACAACAACAACAACAAAAAAAAACAGTTTTGTACAGAAAAGAAGTTTTTTTTTCCTGCATAGAAAAAAAATCTTCCAGAAATCCTGCACAGAAAAAAGGTTGTGTTTTTCTGCACAGGGAACCTACCTTTTTGTGCAGACAATCTTATTTTCTACATAAAAATGCATTTCTTTCATAACTTAAGTCCCAAACTTTGAAAGTCCCCCCTTCTTGTAAACCTGACTCAAATGCCATTCACCTTTGCTAGAACTGCTGGCAGAAAGGACCTCCTTCTTCTCATACAGCTGATGTCCAGCAAATAGAGGACAATTGTTGCAATAGTATCACAATCATGACTAAGTAGCAATCGCAAAAAAGATTTACCAAGATTTTCCTCAGTTTACTCATCTGTAACTATTCCGTATTCACAATTGCTCCTTAGTGTGCTTTAAGTAGTTACTAGGGAAAGCTGGTCCTTAATTTTTATATGATTTTTCTTCCTCTTGTTCCAGATCTCCTTCTCTTTCAAGGAGATGAGCTTCTACAGACAATCAAGCTTGTTTGAACCATGCTATGAAACATGTGACCAACCATACTACCGACCACGCTACCTACCACGGTTTCTACCAAGCTATCAACCCTACTGCCCTGAGTATGGCTATCCGACTGGCTACTCCAGAGGCGTGAGCTGTTATGAGCCCTGCAACAGTTATGGAGGCTATGGCTATGGGTACGGTAACCAAAGTTCCTTGAACTATGGTTGTGGCCCTGGTTATGGTTATGGTTATGGTTATGGTTCACCTTGCCTCCCACCATGCAGTTATGGTTACCATTACAGTAACAGAGGAAGCTGCTACAATCCTCGTAAGTTCCGGTGTGGATATGGGGCAAGACGAGACTTATCTTCGAGAGCATACGGGTATTATGGAGGCTACAATCGAGGCTGTTATGGAGGTTATTGTGGACCCCTCTAAATCCCGCTGGGACCTGCATGGGACAGAAGACGGACCATCAGATCAATGGCTCATGTGGTTGGACTGGGATTTGGGAAAGGCTGGAGGCCAAGAGATCTCCAAATTTCCTTGAATCCTGGGCTGGAAGAAAGGCAAGATATGAAATCAATCAATCAATCAATCAGTCAAAGAATTATTGAGAAGTGAAAACAGTCAGCTTGTCAGAAATACAGACTGAGTCTCCCTTATCCAAAATGCTTGGGACCAGAAGTGTTTTTTTTTTTTTTTAATTTTGGATTTAATTTAATTTATTTATTTATGGGATTTTGGAATACCTACATCTGCATATGCATACATAATGAGAGATCTTGGGGACGGGACGCAAATCTAAACAGAAAATGTATTTATGCTTCATATATAACATATACACACAGAGTGATGGTAATTTTATGCAATACATTTTAAAATAATTTTGTGCCTGAAAAAAAGTTTGTTTACATTGAACCTTAAGAAAGTGGAGGTGGCACTATCTCAGCCACTCGTGACACCAATTTGGGGTTTTGTTTTTGGAGTATTTTGCATTTCAGAATTGCACATAAGGGAGACTCAACCTGTGTGGAGGTGGGATATTCTTTCTTCTATGTGAGTAGACACATTTTTGACATGGCCGATTCCTCTCCTCCACCAATGGCCATCCTATCTTCTCAAGACTTCCCATGAAATAGATCCTTTACTTCTCTGACTCAAGAATCCAACTGGAAGGAAGGATTGTAGTGTTGTTCTTGTTTTGGAAATGGAGGTAGACAGAGCAAACAGGAGATAAATTAGCATAAATTAAAATAAAATAAAACAAATAGACCAAAGCTTGAGAAAACAAGGCAAATAAAACAGCTAGGCAAATGAAGAGCTTGCTAAAAAGTCAGATAAGAAAACATTAGAAGATAAAAATGCTGGAGCTCTCTGGATGACACTCTATTGTGTCCCAGCCATTTTCGGTCCAATGAAGATAGATAGAACTTTCCTCTAATTAAATTGTCCAGCCTATAATAAACAATCGTGCTGTTCCATGTCATGCAATAAAGCGTATATATAGCACTGAATCACCCCTTGTTTTTATTTTAAATTCTCAAATGTGTTCTGTCACTCTTTATTGTGTTCTATCATTCTAACAGGGATCCTAGAATCAGTGTTTAGAAGAATCTTGTAGCCCTCTTGGGACCTAACTGAAATAAATAAATTGGCAGCATGAGCTTTCGTAGACTTCAGTCTACTTCCTCAGATGCATTGGGTGATCCTAGAAGGGATCCTAGAAGGAACAAACATTTTTGGGTAGCAGCCAACACTATTTTCTGTGCAAAAATAAAATGTAGATTTTTCCCCCACCTGCAAAATAATTTCCACATTGTCTAGTCTGAAAACTACACTTCCAAAGACTTTATTTAATTGAAAAGAAAATTACTTCTTACTTCCAGTAAGAGAAAAATAATGATAATAATAAAGAATTTGACTGCACCTGCACTACAGAAATCATGCAGTTCGACACCACATTGACTGCCATGGAATCCTGGGATTTGTAGTTTTGTGAGTTATTTAGTCTTCCCTGTTACAGGGTTCTGGTGCCACAACAAACTGCAAATCCCAGGATTCCATGACATTGAGCCATGGCAGTTGAAGTGATGGCGGCCAGGATCATCTCTGCAGTGCAGATGGAGGTCTTAGTTATATCAACAGTAGATGACAGCAATATTTCAGGGGATGTTGTTGTGTGCCTTCAAGTCGTCTCTGATTTATGGAGACCCTAAGGTTAAGTTATCATGAGGTTTTCTGAAGCTGAGAGTGTATGACTTGCCCAGGGTCACCTAGAGGGTTTCCATGGCCAAGCAGGGACTCAAATTCTTTACTCCAGAGTCATAGTCTAATGCTCAAACCACTACACCATGTTGGCTGGCTCTCTTCAGGGGTACAAAAAAGGATCTTTCTCAGATCTATGGGGTGAAGAGTTGGAGTCAACCTGGCACCTTCTGTATGCAAGGCAGGTTCTCTGTCAATGAGCTGCAGTCTTCCTTTTTGTTTTCACCAACCAGCTTGGCTAGATATGGGGAATGCAAACATCAAATTCACACTGCTGAAACTCTTTGCGAGGAAAGAGATCCCAGCCAACTGAGAGGAAGGAATCATATAAGTCATACAATTATAGAGTTGGAAGAGATCCCAGGGCCATCCAGTCCAACCCTATTTTGCCATGCAGGTATACACAATCAAAGCAGATGGCCATCCTGCCTCTGTTTAAAGACCTCAAAAGGAGGAGACTCCACCACTTTCCAAGGGAATGTGTTCCACTGTCAAGCAGCTCTTACTGTCAGGAAGTTCCTCCTAATGTTGAGGTGGAATCTCTTTTCCTGTAGCTTCCATCCATTGCTCCATATTCTATTCTCTGGAGCAGCAGAAAACAAGCTTGCTCCATCCTCAACATGATACCCCTTCAAATACTTAAACAGGGCTATCATATCACCTCTTAACTGTCTCTTCTCCAGGCTGAACATACCCAGCTCTGGAAGGGTGATGGAAAGAACAGCTAAAGGCAAAGAAATCCATCAGATTCCAAAACATTAAGCAAAAGGGAGATCAGATAGCCTACCATCCAAGCAGACTCATCTCTCACCACACTTGTATCTTTGTTGGACCTTGTGTCTAGCACCTTCCCCCATTGCACATATGCATTTCCCATTGACACACACCGACTTGCATCTAGAACACCCGATTGCATCTTGTACATCAAAACTTACAGCTATTTATCTCCACCTTGAAAGGCAGTGCCAAATTTCCCTAGTCTGTTGTGATCATTGCCCAAACACGTTGGTGCTTTAACCCCGGGGGCGAAGATGCTTCTGTTTACTGCAAGCTGTCATGTGTTTTAATGTATCATGTGTAATGTATGATCCAAAGCATTCCAGGTGTAACCCATTGTTCTGTGGAACTTTGTGGACAAAATCATCTGTCACGATGTAGGTTGTGTAGCTGTACATATACTTAGCTATGGAGCAGAGGGTCTAAGAAACCTTGTTAGTGAGTTGCAAAGTTGTCTAATGGAACAACGGCAAAGTGTCCCTATGTGCATGCACTCTATTAATGTGCATCAACCCTCCCTAGCCAGGTGTCCCAATGCACAAAGGGACTGGTGCACATCAGTTCCAATGTCCGTCAGTCTTGTTGTGCATTGGTCCCATCTTGCATCAGTCACATATAGTAACATGAGTACTTCTACAGAGTAACATCATGCAATGAGGGACCAAAACACACTGCAGAAATAATCCAGTTTGAGACTGCTGTAACTGCCCAGGTTCAGTGCTAGGAAATTCTGGGAACTGTAGCTTTGTGAGACATTGAGCCTTCTCTGCCTGAGAGTTCTAGTGCCACAATAAACTACAATTCCTAGGATTCCTTAGTACTGAGCCAGGGCAGTTAAAGCGGCCTCAAACTGGATTATTTCTGCAGTGTCTTCAGGACCAAAGGCAAGTCCCCAAAAGGCTTCCACCTAAAGATGCTTAATTATTATTATTATTATTATTATTATTATTATTATTATTATTATATCCCACCTCTCTGTATACCACAATTGGGGCAGCTTACATAATAAAACATACAATCCCCTCTCCCAATAGCACCCCCTAAAATACAATTAAACAATTATAATTTAAAACATACTTAAAAACAGATAAATAAATAACAAATGATGAATAAATTAAAATAACTGTAACAAAAATCAGGGTCAGGCATAACCCTTTCGGTGGCCGGTTGTCTACTCAGGAAAAGCCCGCCAGAAGAGATCCATCTTAACAGCTTTTTTAAAGCTGTTTAAGGTGGTCAAGTGACAGATCTCATCTGACAGGCCATTCCATAATCTGGGAGCGATAGCCGAAAAGGTCCTCTGGGCAGTTGCAGACAATCTAGTTTTTATAGGTTGCAATAAATTCTTCCCAGAGGATCTGAGTGTGCAGGGTGGATTATATGGAAGCAGGCAGTCCAGAAGAGAGGCTGGACCCAAGCCATTTAGGGCTTTAAAGGTGATGACCAACACCTTGTACTGCACCCAGAAACTGATAGGCAGCCAGTGGAGTCATCTTAATATTGGTGTTATATGGTCTCTTCTGGTTTTACCTGAGACCAACCGGGTTGCTGCTGCTGTCAAAAAGTGGAGGGAACCCATGTAAATCTTCATAAAATTCATTCTCATAGGCAAATTTACAATTTTCCTCCACACTGGAAGATGGTAGTCAAAAAGTGTACTTTTCTGACTCACATCAGGTACTTCTGATAAGCATCATGCACTTCAGATGTGCATTGAAACTTTAGATGCAGACTCAGTGATCTTCTTGTGTTCTGGCACTCCTTAGCCAGTGTCTGGATGTGCACCAAGGAACTTTGTCCAAATAAACATATATGTATATATATGTATACGCACGAGGGAACATTGCCAATGTGCAACCGTGTTCATTACTCATTGGGCCATGGCCCATCAGTTACTTCACAGGTGACCGCTACAAAATGGATATCTATATGTTGCAGTGTCATATGCAGCCCCCTAGGTCAGTGTTTCCCAAACTTTGGTCTTCTAGATGTTTTGGACTTCAGCTCCCATAATTCTGAATGTTGGACCTAGTTCTATTTAAATAACACTTTGAAACTTGATGGAATATAATGTAGATTGGTAACGAAGGTTTGGAATAGGACAATAGGAAAAGACCATGCAAGCTTTATGGATTGCAAAATTCTAACACACATACTCTTCCTATCCTTTTTTATATTTAGTTTGGTGATGTATTCAGCCTGGTCTGCCAGAGAACACTGGTGCCTCCAGTCCCAGGATTCTGTAGGATAGATTCATAATAGTTAAAGTGGCGTGAAACTGCTTTATTTCTGCAGTGTGGATGCATCCTGAGTTAGCCTGGGGTATCTGACAGTCAGGTGGGTCACCAGGCAACTGTAGACATACTGACAAAGCTGGAGCAACTTTATTAATAATTTTGGGCTGTAATTTACCCATGTGTATGTGCCTCATTATTCTCATGTGTGGACATAATGAACAGACACAATTATTTTGTATGTCTTTATTTTAAAGAGAGAGAGAGAGAGATTCAGAGACAGAGACAGAGAGAAGCTAGGCTTGTGGGCATAGACTTGTTTGTTTGTTTGGATCCCAAAAACTGTCAAGTCTCCCATTCTGTATTTTGGGAACAACAATTACACTTTAGATAGATAGATAGATAGATAGATAGATAGATAGATAGATAGATAGATAGATGACAGCCAGATATATTGTGTAAAGAATGAGCTGGACAACTGATGGCATGATAACAGGCTTAAATGTGCAATAAAGGATAAATACTAAGCAAATGATTCAAGGAAGAATATACTTTATTGAGGAAATAAGTCAAATGAGGAAGCAGAACTACAAGTCTAATTACATGCTAGACAAAGAGTGGAACTATTCATAGGAAAGTAGGTGTAAAGAAGAAATAAAGGATATTTAAGAATATGGCTTGGCATGCTGGATCAGACCAAAAAGGTCATCTTCATCCAGCACTCTGTGTCCTACAGAAGCCAGCCATATTTTTCCAGAGAAGCACACAAGCAGAACATGATAAAGATTAGCAATGTCCTTTTGTGGGTCCCCTGGTGCGTCTATGTCAGAGCAGGTAGTCCGGCTCTGAACACAGAGGTACAATGCATTGCTGTTACCATTACTAGCTGTTGCTAGACCACTCGCCATGGATTGGTCTAACAGAGAGCCCACCTGGTGGCCATCCCCACATGGAAAGATCTTTCCTTCCTACCTACTTGTTTTCCAACTTGCTTAACATAAACAAACTACCATGTATGATCAGATCATATGTCCATCAAGCTCAACATCTCTCCCACATGCACCCATAGTAGGCAATCATATTCCTTATCAGAACTAACACAAAGATAACACTGCCTGTTGACAGATATTCTACCTCCACGTTCACAAACATGTAGGTTTAATTTGTCTGCCATAGTTGCAGCTATTATGCAATCCATGTCCTTCATGAATTTGGACAGTCCTTACAAAATAAAGTCTTAGCAGTTGTTTTTTCCACAGACTCTTGGGCACCGAATTCCTTCTCTCCTTACTGGTTTCCATCTTTCCATATCACTTTCCTTCTCTTGTCTTATATGCACAGCAGGCCCTCACTGCCCATCTTTTCATCCAGACATTATAACTATTCCTTGTTCCTTGATGGACACTCTTAACCAAGCAAAACATAAACCCTCACCTAATCGTAATATCCAACTTTGCATGACACTTTATACAGATCCATGGGGTCATGGCACAGGATGGCATGATTATGTATTACTGTCACAATGCCTGTTCCATTCCATTGTGGGATCTGTTGGCACCAGTATGGCATGAAGAATCCACTGTGGCTGAAGACTGGTACTCAGCTGGCCAGAAATGGACCAACCATGAGATGTCACCAGCCATGCTACTTGAGATAATGTAGCAACAGAAGTCCCTGTGCTAGTGGCCAAACCCACAATGACTAGCCATTGCTCAGTATGTGAAACAGTGGTTTCCAACGTTCCTCCCCCAAGAGAAACCTACTATAGTTTAAACAATCACACTATGGATTTGAATTGGGTTTAGTTTGCGATCAACAGGGGACTGTAAACCATTCACACACACACACAACACATTTTCTTTGTGGCCAAGGCAGAATTTGGAAGAGCAATCTTTATGGCAGAAGAGAAACAAACCTTTTCTTCTTTCTAATTCCTCTGTGATACACCAACAGTGTCTCTCAAGTGGTAAGTAGACCTAGAGATAGGAACACATTTTCTGGAACCCAACATATAAAATGAAGTAACCCTCTCTTCTGTTCCTAAGTTCTGTGAAAATGCACACCACATCTTTAGAATCCATCTATTTGTGGGTTACAGGCAGTTTCTGAGACAAAACAATGCACAGAAAGTCAATGTAGTGAGCAACTAGCAGACCAATATAAAATATTCACAAAGGCACTGTAGTCAATGTGGGGGAAAGTTTCTTGGAAATTTGGCTGCTTAAGGTAAGATAATATTCCATCAAGTATACAAGTAAATTCCTGATTAAGGAAACAACACATTAAAACTGGTTGCAAATTTCAGCATGGAAATAAAACATTGAGGCTCACAAATCAATATGAAGCAACTCTACAAGAGTGAGATTTCCGCGTTCTTATTTCTTTCCAGCTTGAAATCCATACCCCTCTACTCTACAGGAAATCACCTAAAAGTTATTTTTTAAGAGATTAGATGGATGTGCTATGATGCATGTACTCCAGATTGTGGCCAAGCTTGTAGGACTTGAATGTTCTCCTGGGGCTGTTTGTTTCAAGAGAATATTAATATTGGTAGGGATAAGCTGCCTTTCAGGCTGGGCTATAGCTGAAGGAGGAGTGAGGTGTATGTGATGACTTGGTTCCTGCAGAGATATTCCAGATCCTTCCTTGAATGTTCAAGCTTCATTTTTTTGAAACAAAGAAATGAGCAAATATTCTATATCAACCTTTTAGCTAGAGTGCATCAAAGATACTTGGAAGGTAGTAGCCAGAACTATATACTATTACTTGTCAATGTACATCTTGATCTAGATATATATCTGCATCTATAGATATGTATGGCTACCATCCTAACAAGAGTAAGCACTACCAAATACAGCGGACTCTCCTGTATTTCTCTAGTAGAAAGCTAGAGAAATCTTGACTGGTCTCTGAAAAAGGAAGAGAGGGCTACTTCCTTCTTTATTCTTCTACCTAATGTCCCTATTGTTGTTCAGAAGAAAATCCTATTAGTTAGTCCCAACCAGAGTAGATCCATTGAATCAATTCTTGAATTATGAGTTAACAGATAAGTAAATCCAATTGATTCAAGGAGTCTACTCTGGTTAAGAATATCAAAAGGATCCAAGACTATATTTAGTGGTGTTCATATTTTTTTTTTAACCACATTTTCACCTTCTTCTAACCCTTGGGGAAATGTCTGCCTGTTTCATCCTCCTCCTCCTCCTTCAAGGTAAAATAATATTCCATCAAAAAACAGCAGCACCATCAGAATAACATTGGGAAACCACGGTACAAACCTTTCTTGTCTTTTTTTTTCTCCTTTTTTCTTTTTCTTCTTTTTCTTTTTCTTTTTTTTCTTTTTTGCATTAGAGAATAGAGTGAAGAACATCTAGTGAAGAAGATCTAAAACATGTTATTTAGTAGGAGGTATGAGAAATTTACTCATGGGTCTGACTTTCAGAGGTACTGAGTTTCCAAAAGATCATTGACTGGAATACAAATCCTTTGGAAATCCAGTAGATTTGAAAACCACATCCAGTCATTGATGATTGTATGTTGCTAAATATGCCATCATGGCTTGTTGAGTCTTCCCATTTCAAAGATTTTTCAACAGGCTTTACTATTGGTATGAATATCTTCTGCATCCACTGGAGTAATAGCAGCTTCTTGGAGAGTAATCACAGGAAGTGAAGCCACATGTGAAACTCTCACAAGGGCAGCAACATCTGGAACTATACCTATAGCAAGGGGAGCATTGGTTGTAGCTGTAGCCAGGAGTGCAACATGTGGATCCAAAGATGTAGTAAGGGATGTAACAAGTTGGCCTGCAGTAAGGTAAGCACTGGCTATAACTGCAGCCAGGAATGAAACGGCTGGATCCAGAGATGTAATAAGGGGAGTAACATCTGGAGCATTGGCTGTAGCGATAGCAAGGTTTATATCCTCCAGACTTGGAGCTATAATAAGGGGAACAACCACTTGAGATGGAACCATAACAAGGTGAGCACTGGTTGTTGCTGTAGCAAGGGGTGCATCCTTTGGTCTTGGAGCTGTCACAAGGAGAACAATCACTTGAGATGGAACCATAACAAGGTGAGCACTGGTTGTTGCTAGAGCAAGGGGTGCATCCTTTGGTCTTGGAGCTGTTGCAAGGAGAACAATCACTTGACGTGGAACCATAACAAGGTGAGCACTGGTTGTTGCTAGAGCAAGGGGTGCATCCTTTGGTCTTGGAGCTGTCACAAGGAGGACAATCACTTGACGTGGAACCATAACAAGGTGAGCACTGGTTGTTGCTAGAGCAAGGGGTGCATCCTTTGGTCTTGGAGCTGTCACAAGGAGGACAATCACTTGAGGTGGAACCATAACAAGGTGAGCACTGGTTGTTGCTAGAGCAAGGGGTGCATCCTTTGGTCTTGGAGCTGTCACAAGGAGAACAATCACTTGAGGTGGAACCATAACAAGGTGAGCACTGGTTGTTGCTACAGCAAGGGGTGCATCCTTTGGTCTTGGAGCTGTCACAAGGAGAACAATCACTTGAAGTGGAACCATAACAAGGTGAGCACTGGTTGTTGCTAGAGCAAGGGGTGCATCCTTTGGTCTTGGAGCTATCGCAAGGAGAACAATCACTTGAGATGGAACCATAACAAGGTGAGCACTGGTTATTGCTATAGCAAGGGGTGCATCCTTTGGTCTTGGAGCTGTCGCAAGGAGAACAATCACTTGAGGTGGAACCATAACAAGGTGACTGGTTGTTGCTAGAGCAAGGGGTGCATCCTTTCGTATTGGAGATGTAGAAAGGGGAGTAGCTATAGCTGTAGTGAGGTGAGCAACACCTTGAACTGGGGCTGTACCGAGGGAAGCAACAGCTGGATCCTGAAGTGTAGCAAGGGGAGTAACATCTATAGGAAGGAGAACACTGATTGTAGCTGTAGCAAGGTGACCTATAGCAAGGGTAGAAGCAACTGGCCTGATAACCACAGATGGAACGGCAAGGATTGTAGTTATCAAAATATTTAAAAGGAAGGCTATAGATGTAGAAACATGGGTGACAATAATGTCTGTTGCAGCTCACTTCTGAGCTGCAGTTGCCTGGATCACAGAAGCCCAGAAGTCTGTAGCAAGTCATCTTGGAGGAATGGTGGTGGGTCTGCAATAATGGGAGAGAAAGCAGTATGACATGAGCATCTTCACTTGAACAATCTATCTATCTATCTATCTATCTATCTATCTATCTATCTGCAGACAGAGAACACCTTCTGCTGGGGATAAGCTTGGGAAGTTTCAAAGTCAGGGAGCATCAGAACCAACTATTCCAAGATCATCCATCCTCATGTGGTACAGAGGAACTATGAAAGTGAGGCATAGACCAAGACAATTCCCACAGTATACAATCTGTCTGTTCTCAGTTAATAAGGGAACCAATAATAAGGGAATAATAACATCACTGATGTTATTGTAGGCCTATGACCAAAGGTCGGGAGCAGTCACAGTCATCAGTTCATTACAATTACCGTAACCATAGTTCATGTTATAGTGGTTTGAGCATTGATGACTCTGGAGACCAGGGTTCGAGTCTCCACTCATCCATGGAAGCGCACTGGGAGATCTTGGGCAAGACACATACTCTCAGTCCAGAAAACCAAGTGATTAGTTCACCTTAGTGTCACCATAAGTCAGAAATGACTTGATGGTAGAAGCAATGGCAACATAGCCATTTGGCAATAGAGATGGGCAACCATTTTAGTCTGTAACATCTTTTCACTTTTAATAATAATAATAATAAAATTTATTTATATACCGCCCGGTGGCGGACCAATCTAGGCGGTTTACAATATAATTACATATAATCAGAGTTGTCCCTGGTTTGAATTTTTAAAGTTCCACCGTAGAAATAGATGGTAGATAGATAGATAGACAGACAGACATATTGAACAAAACTTTTTTTTTTTTTTTTTTAGTGTTGACAGATCCTGCTGAGAAGAGTCCTGGACTGACCAGAATTTGCAGTTTGGGATGTAATTCTAGACAAAATCCATGTGGTCATTTTATGCCCAGAAAACATTTTATTTGTACAGAAATTTTACTGTACAGAAAATATTTTTCTTCCACAAAAATACAACCCTAATGTTATTTTAGAAAATTGATAAAATTGGAATATAATGATAAAGAATATAATGGAATATAATGAGATCAATATTAATCAGTCACCTCATATTAATATTAATATTTTTTTAAAGCATATGTTAATTTGTTGTTGTTAACTGCCTTTGCATGGGTCTCGACCCATGGTGACCCTATGGATGAGACATCTCCAAGCCCCCCTTGTCCTCTCCTGCTCTGCCCAGTTCCTGAAAACTCTTATTTATGGTTTCTTTAATAAAGTCCATCCATCTAGCATGTGGCCTTCCTCTCTTTCTACTTCCCTTCACCTTTCTTAAAATTATTGTATTTTCTAATGATTCATGCCTTCTCTGCTGGGTGATTAAAAAAGAATGGTGCAGAACCAGATATGAACAGCTTTACTTTTCTCTAAAGATGTCAGCCACAGATCTGGTGAAACGTCAGAAAGACACTCTTCTAGAACATGGCCACACAGCCCAAAAAAACCCCACAAAAAAGCTTTACTTTTGCTCCATTCTTTTTTAATCAACCAGTATATGAATAATGGATAAACTTTTGTTGGTGGTGGTTTGGGTGGTAGTAGTGATGGTAGTTTTGACAAAGGATCAAAACATCTGAGAAATACAGAAATTATTAGATGATGACTCCTAATCGATGTCAGACACTTTATTTGCACTGCTGAAATAATGCAGTTAGGCACTGCTTTAGCTGCCATGACTCAATGTTATGCAGTCCTGGGATTTGTAGTTTTGTGAGATGTTTAGCCTTCTCTGCCAGAGCGCTCTAGTGCCACAGCAGCTACAAATCCCAGGATTCTGTCATGTCAGACTTAATTATTTCTGCATTGCAGATGTAGCCTCAATTTAGGAAGACTGATTAAATCAGTCCAAAGTTTGCTATCTACTCCTAGTAGTGACTGGTGGATTCCATGTCAGTAGTGTGGTAAACCACACCAGATTTTAACCAAATTTTAAAGAAGCTTGGGTTACTAAATTGAATGAAGCTTGGATTAAAGGACCTTGGATTACGTCTTTAAATTTCTCAATAATACGTGGTGCAGACTGATTTCCCTTTTGGCTTGGAAGCCATCAGATGTATCAACCTTCAAAGTTCTTTGCAGACTTGTTCACCTTTATCATTCTATGGACGTTATCACATGGGGGAAATCTGCTGGTTAATCCACACAAATCCCAAACAGAAACTGGATTTGTGCCTCACGATTTCACACGACGTCGCACAGAAACTGGACAGAAACTGGTGTTATCCAAGATCCTTTGAAATTTGGTAGTTTTGAGGAAATGCATATGCGAAATTACAGTAATTTCGCATTTACTGTAATGTGAAAAGCAAATGCGCATTTGGGAGCATTTCAATGCTTTTTCCCATGGTTCCAGCGAGCATTCCTCTATCTGCACATGTGCAAGAAGCTCGTTTCTAGTACATTTACGGGCTTTTCTCGCTTGTGTGTGAATGTTAAATGCGCTTACTGTAATTTCGCAATTAAGGTAATTACGTGTGAAAGCCATTTGAGGAATCAAGGTTTATTTTTGGTTTATTTTCGGAATGCCTCATTTCCAGTTTATTATCGCTTTCTGGCCCACGTGTGATAATGTCCCATCTTTCTTTAACAATCCATGTATATGTGTCGCCTTTGCTTCTCCAACTCAATAGCATGCCCCTGCTGAACCAACCTTGCCAAGAAAACCCTATAAGTTGGAAATGACTTGAAGGCACACAACAACAACAACAACAACAGCAACAAGGGAAGGAAGGAAGGAAGGAAGGAAGGAAGGAAGGAAGGAAGGAAGGAAGGAAGGAAGGAAAGAAGGAAGGAAGGAAGGAAGGAAGGTAGGTTGGTTGAAGGAAGACAAGATTTTAGAAAAGAACATTGAACAGTGATGTGGGGAAAACACCAAGGTGGGCTTACCTGGATCACAGATGGTAGAAAGCATGGAGATGTTTCTAGTTATTTTCTGTGCTGTTGACCTTTTTATAGTGCTCCTTTGGGGACACAGAGCATAGATGGACAACTCATGAACAGGAAGACCAGCATTAGCATCCCATTATTTTTTTTTTTCTCATACAACTTCAATTTACCTCTCATCCCCCCAAAAACAAATTTCATGTCTAGGCTGAGTTTGTCAACACACCCTTTAACACTCTTTAATTTAATGGAATTAATGGCTGTATATCTTCTAAGGATTGCTGTATGAGACTGGGGGGGATGAACAACACTATGTTTATTGTTTATGGTTGGCTCCAAGGCATGCATGACCTACATGATGCTGCCAATGTTCCATTTGTTTTGAGTAGTGCACCCAACAAATGTTCCCCAAAAATCCATTATTCCTTGACAGGAAAGGGACCTATAGTCAGAAGCCTGTAGGAATATTTCCGACTACTTTGTCCTGCTAAACCAGTATTGTGTACCCTGAATAGTAAATATTCAAGGGCCTGAGAAAGAGAGGAACTGAGAGAAAAATTGAGAAAGATTGTGTGTGTGTGTGTGAGAGAGAGAGCGAGAGAGCGAGAGAGAGGATGACCCATGTGCAAATTATTCCTTCTGCTAACCTTCTTGGCCCATCCATGAGGAGTGTTTTTATTATTCTGGTTTGGCCCAACCGTTTCTCCTCCCACTTGATGTTTAGTAACCTTGAGGTTGGAGTTAGGCTTTTGGAGTAACACCAGTTTGATCCCAAAGGTGTTAATAAAAAGCCATGGTTTGGCTTAGCATTGGAGTGACAGAAGTATTTGGCACCAATAAAGCACCCAAAGGGAGGATAGTGTGACAACAAAGGCATCCTTCTTACTGGATGTGCTGCAAGGATGTCATCCACAGGGACAACTGGAGGACACCTAGATGTTCCTGAGGATGCTTGTTGCAGGCTGTCCAGTTACATAAGAATAGCTGGATGCATCCCCTCTGATCAAAATGTCCTTATTGATGGAGGTGGCTGTGGGTGCTTCTACACTGTAATAATAATAATAATAATAATAATAATAATAATAATTTATATCCCCATTTTAAGTGTCGTAGCTCTGTCCTATGGAACCCTAGTGTTTATAGTTTTATAAACTCTTTGGCCTTCTCTGCGAAAGAGTGCTGGTGCTTCACCAAACTACCAACCCCAGGATTCTGTAAGATGGAGCCATGACAATTAAAGTGGGGTCAAACTGTATCATTTCTACAGCGTTGATGCACCATGCATCACTTTAAAAGTTGGTGTGTTGTTTTTTTTAAAAAAGTTACACTGGACAACGTAACTATGGTAAGATAGGTATGTGCCAGATGTGTATCTCCTAATGTAGGATCTCAGACATAGGTTAAAAATTGCACGGACATTTTGCTCAATCATTCTTTAATTAGATCATGCCTGTCTCTGGTACCCTTGAGGCAGTGGCTTCAAATGAAGGATGAAAGCTGAACTTAATTAATTCCGATTCTTCTCAAGAAACAACATCCACTCACCAGAAGAGAGTCACATCTCAGGATGATGCTTCTGAAGGAACCCAACATTTGATGGTTATGATGTCCTGGTGGGGGATCATCTAATTACAACTTCAGCTTTTGAAGGTTATTAAACTTCTTCTTAATCACATATGCTGGAAGTTGCAACTCCTTGTAAAGTTGTAGAAGCCCCAAAGAACTGGGTTATTTACTAATAGATGGTTGTGCTTCTCTTTTTTTGTACACTCCCTTCCAAATGACATTATGGGAGACTTTTAAAAAGGTTACTAGGCCCAACTAATAACACATTATCCCATAAATCCAATAGTGACCATCTTCCAGATACTCCAAAGAGTAGGAAGAGAAGGACAAGTGTGTGTGTAGGGGTGATGCTTGGTTATGAGGCTTCATTAAGTTTCAGCCAAAGCTATAATTTACGCCCAAATTTGATGGCTACCAAAAACTGCTGAACACATGTTTATTTTGATCTTTCCAGAATGCCTGGAATGACTTACTTAAGTGCTGATGTTGATGCATGTAAGCCTGCTGTGACTCAAAATGCACTTTCATATTACACAGCAATAGCATGATGATTCCACTAACTTCCATGGCTTTATCCTATGAGTTCAAGGTTTCTCGCTGAATATTCTAGATACTGCAAATCTCAGGGTGCCATAGAATGGAACAATGACAGTTAAAGTGGTGTCATGGTGTTATACTTGTGCAATCTGACAGTATCCGAAATCAGCATGATCTAGGGATGGGAAAGACGTTTACACTAGCTGTGCTATATTTCAGTAAATTTATCCAGTTCCTAGTTTGAGAGATTATTAAGCAAAAACATGTGTGTATCTTTTGGTTGCCTATTTTTGGGAGGAAAGTGTGGACATCACCTTTTTTATTTGTCTCGCTTTTTTAAACATGGACACAACTCAATGGCTCATGCCTAAAACAGCCAAGCGTCTTGGCTGCTGGCTCATAGTGCACCCATGCTACACAATCATAACACTTTTCATCTTACAGTATTGGGGGATCAAAGTCCTATTGCATATTAGCTACCCCCTATTTTCCGGCACATAAGACGACTGGGCGTATAAGACAACCCCCCACTTTTCCAGTTAAAATATAGAGTTTGGGAAGAGTATGACTTCCAAAACTGTTGTTGTTGTTGCTGTGCACCTTCAAGTCATTTCCAACTGATGATGACACTAAGGCAAACCTATCATGAACCCCCATATACCCAGCATATAAGACGACCCCCCACTTTAACCCCAGATTTTGCAGGTTAAAAAGTAGTCTTATACACCAGAAAATAAGGTATATCTCCCCCTTTTCCCCCCTCTCTCGTTTTCTTCTCTCTGTCTTATTTTCTGAATGTATCTTACTTTGATTGTAAATTAGACTGTTTGTGTTAAAGTGAATAAAACACCTTCAAAAAAAGGCAACTCTGCTCTTCTTTAAAACTGTGGCATCTCTTACCAAACCATGATGTAAATATTTACTTGTAAGAACAGAAGCAAATCATATCCAATTGCACTGCAGAGGGGCAGGATAGAAATAAATTATTATTATTATTATTATTATTATTATTATTATTATTATTATCCTTAGTGCCAGGTAGAATTGTTGTGTGCCTTTAACAACCTTTCATGGGGGTTTCTGGACCTGAGAGTGTGTGGGTCACCCAGTGGGCTTCCATGGCCAAGTGAGAAATTGAGCCCCGGTTTCCAGAGTTGTAGTTCAACACTCAAACCACTACATCACATTTAATTTGTAAGCTGCATTGTATCCCAGTTTTGGAGAAAAACTGGGATATAAATATAATTGTCATAATCACCATCCTTGTTGGTTAATCCCAGCTAGAACAGTATGGATCAATTTATATGTGCATTGACCCCCTCAGTCAACAACTGTCTTCTACTAATCAATAGATCTTAGTTCATTGCAATAGGTTCAGTCCTATGGATATCTTACTCAGGGGTAAATCCCACTATGCCCAATGGGGCTTACTGTCAGATAAACAGATTAAATATATATATACATATACACACACACACATACACACATACATATATATGTATATATGGGAGTTCCTGCATGGCAGGGGGTTGGACTGGATGGCCCTTGTGGTCTCTTCCAATTCTATGATTCAATGATTCTATGATTCTATGAAATACCAAAAAATAGTAATAATAAATAAATAAACACCAGATAAATAAATAAGTGAAAAACAGTACAGTTGAGAAGGAAACAGTATGATTACAAGGAAATAAAGAGAAGAAGATAAGATATAGCTACTTACAGTTGATTTCTCTGGTGGGAAGTCTTACTATTTAAGTTTTTGAAAACTTTTATACGTGTAAGTATTTTGGTTAGTTAAATATGTGATACTTTATTCTAGTCTTGATAATAGTTTTATGTAAATAAAAGGAAATGAAAAATAAGAAGGGGGGAAGAAGGAAGGGGAAATAAAAAAGTGGGGAAATGGAAGGAAGAAGGATATGGGGAAAGAATAAAGAAGGTTTATATTGTTATGTTTTTCTTTTTTTATTGATTGTACTACTGTACATTTTGTACATTTTATCTTTGTAATCCCACTGCGATCCGTAGGGAGAGGCAGGAAATAATAATAATAATAATAATAATAATAATAATTTTGACCAGATAGGAATACAAATGATTTATTGTTATATATTCTAATTTATATATAGGAGTTTGGAAATGAAAGCTTTTTCTATCTTCCCTTTTTTATGATTAGATTCCCCCCCCAAAAAAAAAGGAATAAAGATATGTATTACGATTAAAAAAAGGGGGGGGGATGGTTTTGAAGAACTGCTTTATCACCATTCTCTAGAGATGCCTTCAGAAAAGAGGCAATCTCATTCTTCTTCACAATTACGACAATGCTCAAAAATAAACAGTGGACATCATGAAAGATGGGTATGGCCGTTCAACAGATGCATCTTCCGGAACTCCATCTATTGTAGGTGAGGTCTGTTTCCTCTTCATATGCCTTGGTCTGTGGTTCCTGAAGGAAATTATAGGTCAAAACATCTGGTGAGCCGAAGGTCCCCCCCTCCATCTCTTTTAATTAATGGATGTTTACACAGCTGCAATACTTTTGACTTTCGATTGATTTAAAATTATATGTCATAAGTAACATAATATGCTTGGTGTAACATAATAAACACAACTGACATCAGAGTAGTTAAACATAGTCTATATATCATATAATATTTCAGGATGACCCCTTATTAGATTTTCTTTTGCTGTGCAGGTTCTTCTGGTTATGCACATATATGTATAAAAAAACCACAACTCTTTGCTGTATTGTATTCCAGGGGGGTCAAAAACATCTCATTCATCAGTCTTTGGATACTGAGGTAGGTTAAAATTACCTTGTTCTTTTTCTCAGGAAGTGCATGTATGCGGGATATTTGGAAGTGGAAAAGGAACCATTGCTTGATGGTCAAGGCAGGAAGGGATGAATCATGCAATTTCAGTTCTGTTCCTTCTTTGGTTCTTTTTCGTCTTTGTCTTTGTTCAATTCTATATCCCAGTCTGTCTTCACTGGTTAAGTCCTGATAATAATTTGCATGGATAGTCATGTACTTGCATTACTTCTTGCAGTACTTTTGCATTACTTCTCCTAACAGAGGAGATTTAGTTTTGCTGTGCATTGTTTTCATATGATAGATGCAGTTTCATGCAATGATAACTGTTGCATGGATTTACGTATCAAATATGCACATATATGCTTCTGTGTGAAAGTTTTCTAATGTACAGATTTGCGTACACTTTTTGGTTTTTTTCACAAGAGAACTGTCTCACAATGTTCAGATGAGTGTGAACATCTAAGAATCTATTGCGTTCCAGTTTGTATATTGATTTAGGAGAGGTGGTGAAGTGTTTTAAAATGAGAACCAAAGGAAATCCTACACAACCCTACCCCAATAAACTTGCCAAGAAAACCTTGTGATAAGATCACCTTAGAATCATTTTTAATTCTGAAATGACTTGAAGGCACACAGCAGCAGCAAAAATAGCATACACACCATATCCACTATATTATAGAGATTTACTTATTAATTTAACTTCACCCATATTGCACAAGTACTTAGGGTACACAGAACAGTTTTATGTCTCCCTGTTGTTTTCAGATACTAACCCTGATATAACAAATAAAGTAGCCAAATTATGTGTGGCAGCTATTAAAATTCATTGAGTGATGACTTGCACTACGGACTAGAATAATGAATATTTAGTTGGATTTGATGGACATCTAGTTGGGTTTCATAATTTGAGGTTTGATATAGTATTTTATATAGTACAATTATGTTTATTTATATCAGTTTTCCCCTTTATTTATGTCAGTGATTCCCAAACACTGGTTCTCCAGGTGTTTTGAACTTCAGCTCCCAGAAACCTTAGCCATCTTGGCCTATAATCTGACATTCTGGGACCTGAACTCCAAAACATCTGGAAGGCCAGAGTTTGGGAATCATTAATTTATATCTTCATGAATTCTTTTTGTTTACACATTTAAGACTTGTTAAGCAATGGTAATCTGTCCTTTCAATGCTGGTCTATGGCTGTAATAAAAGATCTTTGAACCTCTCTTTGTCAAAAATGTAGGAGGTACCTTATGATGAATCAGGCCATGAGCCCCTTTAGATCTGGATTGTTGCAGTCAGCTATCATCAATTGTCTAGTGTTCCGAGTAGAGGTTCTTGGTGATTTCTACCACCTCAGCAATTTCTGGAAATGATAGGGATAGAAACTGGACTATCTACATGCAAAGCTGAAGCTGTATAACTGAACTATTGACTTAGCTATTTTCTATTTCTGTGTTCATATGGGGTGTGTGTGTGACATCAAGTAGTGAATCTGTGTTCACATCAAAAAGAAGGGTATATTGATATCTTAATACGAAGAAAAGGGAGATATGCTCAGGAAAGCATAAGGAAAATATGTGGGAGACATGGTACAATAATGTAGTATGGATCTACTTACAATTCTGTAAAATTAATGTTTTCCACCAATGAGGTCTTTCATCTCTTTGATTGTAGGTACTCGTCCTTCCAAGAAATATGGCTGGCCTCACTCTATTGAGTCAATCTCCACCTTGTGGCCTGCAAAAGATCTATAGCGCACAAGACAAACATCATCCATCCTATACACCTATTTCCTATAAGCCATGTGGTTACAGCTACACTTCCAATGTTGGCACTGGCTGCTATGAACCATTCCATTACAGCTGCCTTCCAGATTGTGGCACCAGTTGTTATCAGCCATGGGATTGCAGTTACTTTTCTGGCTTGGAACCATGTGGTTATGGCTACCTCTCCGACTATGGAGGAAGCTGCTATATACCACTTAGTTACCTCTCTGATTACAGTGGAAGCTGTTATCAACCATGTTATGGTGATAGTGGCAGCTTCCGCCAACCACATTGTTATGGTTACTCCATTAGTGATGGTGACTATCAACCACATGGGTACCTTTATGGTTATGGCAAAACATGCTATAATAACCCATATGGTTATAGTTCCACTGGCAGCCATTACAATCAACACAGTTATGGTTGTTGCTCCAACCATGGTGGGGACTGCAGTGCACCATGTGGTAATAGCTATCCTTCCAGTTATGATGGGAAATGCAGAGAACCATGTGGTAATAGCTATCCTTCCAGTGATGGTGGCAAATGCAATGCACCATGTAGTTATAACCATCCTTCTGGTGATGGTGGAAAGTACAGTGCACCATGTGTTTATACCTATCCTTCTAGTTATGGTGGGAAATGCAGTGAATCGTGTGGTTATAGCTATCCTGCCCATTATGGAGGGAGCTGCAATGACCCATGTGGTTATAGTTCTCCTGTTGCTTATGGAGGAACATACTGCAAGCCACATGGTTACAGTTACATCTCTGGTTCTGCTGGAAGTTGCTATGACCCATGTATTCCCAAGTTCTCCCATCCTTATTATGCATACCGACACCGCTACTTCATCTGATCTGTTTCCATGCTCCTTTTGGTTCAGGATTGTTATGCCCTTCAAGTACGGATCCAGTTCTTCTCTAATGCTCTTTTTGAAAGAAGCAGTTTTCTTCCAGCTATAAGAAAGTATTTGATAACTGTGCATTTCTTGAAAAATATTCACAGTTTGGTTCTTATTCTGCACAAAATTCACACATGGTATTTTTATGCAGAAAACAGCTACACAGAAAGATTGTGGGTTCTTGTGCCGAAAATGCTGTTTCCTGCACAGAGAAAATACTGTAGTTGGGGGCTTACTCTATACAAAATTCCCATGTGGGATTTTATTTTCTATAGAAAACAACATTGTTGGCACAGAAAACCACATTTTCTGCATAGAAATATTATTTTCAGCACAGAACATTTTCTGCATAGAAAATTCTATTTTCTCCAAAAAAATAAAGGTGATTTCCCATCATTGCAAGTCAGTTCTCCTTAGCAAGTTTTCATCATACTCATTAAACATTTAGAAAAACACCATTTATATTTTCACTGTTCTAAAATGTTCTTTCCGTTCCTGTCTTCAATATACACCAGGAACAGCAATGGGAGTCCAACAAGTTCCAGCTCTGCTAATCCTAAAAGAAATGATCAAGAACAAAAGAAATCCTCAGGAATGCCAAGATTTCCAAACCAGAGCAATCTCATTTAACTGCCAACCTATGAAATCCTGGAAATTGTAGTTTAGTGAGGGATTTACACTTCTTATCTAGAGAGCTCTGTCGCTGTAGTTCAAGGGACAGAAGCAGAGCTATCTAGCAGAGAATTCAAAATACCATTACAAATCTTCATATTCCATAGAGTATTCCAATGTGTGAATTTTGTGCATAGAGGGCCACCATGACAGTTAAAGTAGTGTCAAACTGCTGTTGCTTTGTGGTCCAGATATACTCTCAATTCTATGTTTTACCAGTGTCTATTCCCTGACAACATGGCCCTTCTCCTCTATTAGTGAACAAAAGCTTTAGAGCTTTGTTATAAGTGTTGAATTCACAAAAGCTTATGATAAAAATTTATTTTCGTTTTTCTCATCTAGTGTCAAAGAGCTGCAGGAGTCCTTTATATCTCTAAAAGCCTTGAATGCTCAGGATCTATGCAAATCAAATGCTACGTTTCTCAACCTTGATCTGATGTATAGTGTCCTTTCTTTTCTTTTCCTTCCTTCCTTCCTTTCTACACTTTCCAAATGAGTCTGGCTAAACTTTTGAGTGCCACCATCTTTCTCTGTGTGCTTGTCCCTTATGTATATATTATATATGTCCTCGTCTTTTTATTAATAATTTGCTAGGGTTGTGAGATCTGATGATTTCTGTTTTCTTATTTCCACTTTAAAATAAACACCCCAAAAAATAAAAAAGCAAAACTCATTTGTATTAATATAAATAAACATTAATAATAATAATATTTGCAGTTCTTGTGTATGTATTTACCTATCTTTATTCACTGAATCTTTCTTGTATTGTGCTGACAAAATTAAGAAGGGTGTGTGTGTTGGTCCACTTTTCCCAGACAGAGGATTACACACACACACACACACACACACACCAATTTCTTTTTGTCCCAAATATGACCTCAGTTCATTATTTGGTATCAGCTACACCAGACATGGTGTATCAATTGGTAAGTCGACCAAGAACATCAACACTTATATAGACTCCATTGATTCAATGGGTTGAATGAGATTAAAAAATAACTGTAAGATTCATGAATGGAGTCTGATAATAGATTTAATTTAGCAGTTTATTTAACAAAACATTTCCAGTTTGATTCTGACCTTTAATACACAGGGTTCTACCTGAAAAAAAGATGGAGCAGAACAGGGGGTGAGAGCTAGAGACAGGCCAAAGTCACCTATTCATGACAGAAATGTTACAGATCCATTCTCCTCTTATAGCTACTGCTTCCTACTTGCATGAAGAAGACAATGGTCAAAGGGATCATGAAGCACCCACATTGGCCCCCTGTGGTCTTCTTCTTTGCTTCCTCAGCACCACCATCTTCTGTTTCTTCTTCTCTTCTCCACCATTGGTGCTTCCGCAATTTCTGACATAAAAAAAAGCAACTCTATAGGTTGTTATCAATGGTCTGCGATTGCCTGGCAAAATGAAAGAGAAAAAGCTTGTCCCATCAGGGCAGTCCAACCAACCTCCTGGGGAGCAATGGCGATAAGGGTTTTGGTCTTCAAGGCTATATGGTCATGTGATGGCATCTCATAATCATTTGGTTATCTGCTGTGAAGAGCAGGATACTGACCCAGATAGGCCCTTGATTTGATCTTCTCATGTCCCCTTTCTTTCCCTTGGTCTGGAAATTCCACACTTAAGCCTTTTGCTGCTGACTTGCCTTGACTTGCCCCAGGCCAGTGTCAGAGAACAATGGCCCCAGCTGGGAGTGGTTTGGAATAGCATCTTCTTTAGAACAAAGGAGTCTTTGGAGCTTCACAAACATTCATTAATATTATATACATGCAAAGTGGTGCATTATACAAGGAGAAGAAATAGCCACACCTTCCTCTTAAGTTGCTCAAGGTGTTCCATTTTAAGGTATTTTTTTTTAAAAAAAATTGTTCTGTGGGGGAAGGCATCAAATTGTGAAAATGCATGGACCATCAAAGATGAATATACTATACCTTACATCTCTAGTTCTCATGTCTGGTCCATGCAGTCCCCACTTGCAAGGAACTGTAAGATGAGATGGAGGCTTTGTGTTCATGGGCCAAAATGCCCATTCCACCCCCCCACCCCACCCATTCTGGTCGCAGCATGTTGGAATGATGCATGACCCAATCTCTGGTTCTAGTGTGAACAGTCTGGACTATATATATATATAGGACTACATATACAGGTATATAGGAATGAGAGATCAGCCTTGTTAGAGGTTGGGTAGAGTAACATTGGAACCTTCTTTGTGAATGAAGAGGTATATATATATATATATATATATATATATATATATATATATATATATATATTGATACTAGAAGTATGGTATGGTCCAACCAGTGTGTCAGTGTGTCAGAGGAAACACTGAGGCCAAACCCTGTCTCCTTCCCTTCCCTTCCTTTCTTTTGAACATTTTTTAGATTGGCCATTAGTAGTGTGTGTGTGTGTGTCCATGTGCCTTGAAGTCACCTGTTGTCTTATGACAACCCCATGAATTTAATGAGATTTTCTTCAGCAAGAAATACTCAGAGGTAATTTTGCTAGTTCCTTTCTCTGAAATACAGCCTACAACCTCTGTTGTTCTTTGGTAGTCTCCCATTCAAGTGCTAACCAGATCTGATCTTGCTTAGCTTCCAAGACTAGACAGGATCTGGTGCCTTTGGAGTATTTAGGCCTTCCTTAGGCCTTTACATCCCTTCATGTAAACAAGTTCCACACAATGCAACCACAGAGATGTCCAAGGAGACTAGAAAGAAGCCCCTTCAACCAAATTCTCCCCAAAGACATGGCATAGTGCTCATAATTGAAAAGCAGAAGACAAGGCTCTGCCCTTGAAGGACAGCATCCCATGTTGGGAGAAAAACAAGATATAAATAAAACAAAACAAAACAAAACTGTACATCCATCCCTGTCTTCTATTTTCCAACATTCAAACACATGCTCCCTAACATTCTGTTCTGTCTATTTCAAATATGCCTTGCTCACTATGGCAGCTAAAGGCAACCCCAGGAATACTGAAATCTGTCCAATACATTTATCACCATCATTTCCAGACCGATCCGGGTATGGGCTGCAAATGGGATGAAATGGGCGAGAACGGGTTTTACTGCTCAGGAAAATGCCATTGATTCCACTGGGAGTCCTCAAGCTGTTCCCCAGTCAGTCCATGGCTGCTGATTTTGAAAAACAAAAAGGTACCATTCTTCAAAATTGGTTGGATGGGGAATAGCTTGGGGACTCCCAGCGGCATCGGCGACATTTTCCTGAGCAGTAAAACCCATTCTCGCCCATTCCTTCCCATTCCCAGCCCGTGCCCGGATCGATCTGGAAATGATGAGCGATAAACTAACAAGACAGAAACAGAAGTATCGACTTGCATACATATTTCTTTATAAGCCACACTGATTACTCTCTATTCGAACAGCCCGAGAGTGTTGCATTTAAACCTGTGATCTGAGCCATCCTTCGTACTCTCTGCCACATTAGAGCTGATCTCTCAGCATTGCAAATCATTAGCTGTTGGAACAATGAGCCTGACTCATTTCTCTTTGAAGCCTCGCCATTTTGGCACAACAGACTTGTCCTTATAGGCAGATGACTTGCTGACAGTCTACATTAACCCTTTATACAAAACAAACCATTAAGCCCGTCTTGCACAAGAACTTCAAAGATACATTCCCTCTACAAGGTTGCCACCCATCACCTCTCCCTGCCTGCAAGGTGTTATTAGCTCTGTTTTGCCTGCTGTTCTAGAAAAGCCAAGCACTGGTTATATATTGCCCGAGAAAATTGGAACACTGATGTTTTCCAGAAGCAGGAAATTCATATGCTTACAATCCCCCTTCCCACCCCATTACACTGGAAGTTTAATACCATGCATTTTTAAAGAATTGCTCATCATCAATATACATCCTCTCAAGCAGACGTTATATAAAAACCTGCATCCTATGGTTGGTCTTTGCAAGGGAAATGAAACAATACAAAAGGCCTGGATCCTGTTGGTGCCTTTGTAGCCATTGCTATTTTATAAATTTATCTCCTGCTTTTTAACCATTTACATCACTAAAGCATACAAAAAAAAATACTAAACAGCATTCACATATCAACAGAATTAAAAGCACGTCTATTAAAAAAAAATAGCATAATATGAAAAGCACTTTCCCCATGAGTTCCTATCAATGCAGGAAACAAAACAAAACATCTTTATCTGCTGCAGGAAGGACACTTTGAAGGGTTCCAGTCTATCTTTTCTAGAATGGGAATTCCAGAGACTGGGAGCAACCACCAAGAAGGCCCTCTCCCATGTATGCATTAACTGTACCTTTGAGGGAGGTAGGAAAGAGAAAGACCCCCCGGGAAGTACTCAAAATATGTGCAGGATCATATGGGAAAATGTTGTAGTTGCATGCCTCCAGGTTGTTTCTTAACGTTGATTTATAAATGGTTTTGATTTGTAATTTGTATTATAAATAATATAATATAAGTAATTTGTATCAAAGAAATTTATGTAAGTAGTAATTTACCCTATTCTCATTGATTTGGTGTCTCAACTCTAGTTGGGATTAATAACTAGATTTAGACCTTCATGTTCGATCTCTGATTCTCAACATCTTACATTCCTTTCCTGAGTTTTCTACTGAGTCTCTTATAATTATTTGTTTTCAGACCTTTAATAATCCTAATAAGAACAAGTGCTCGAGTTTATGAATGTTGCTATTCTCACCAGACTAGTTTTGATTGTTTGATGTCCTTCTACATCTGTTTAGTGTCTTTTTGCAAAGTTTGTATCTTTGTACCAATACGTAGATTCTTACATATTAGCAGCATCTAAGCTGACATTTTCATGGTCTGTTGGCTATGAATTATGATCGATGAGTTGGAGCAATGGCCTTTGAAAAACTTGTCTATGGGTGCATTTACATGGTAGAAATAATATAGTTTGACAACCCTTAAAGTGGTGTGGCTCCACTCTTTAGTCTTTTTTGTCCAAGCGTGCTGGTGCCTCACAAAACTGCAAATCCCTGGATTCTGTAAGATGGAACCATGGCAGTTAAAGCAGCGTCAAACTGCATTATTTCTACAATTTTTGTTGTTGTTATGTAGCTTCAAGTCATTTCTAACTTATGACAACAACATAAATATAGACATTTATCTGACCCCTCTCTCCACAGTCCTTCTACCAGCCATAGAATGGCTGCCATGTCTAAACATCCAGATGGCATTAGGAGAAGAGATGTAATATAGTTCTACATGCAGAACTATTACTCTATGTTGTACCATACAGGATCTTGGCAAGTGTGTGTTGTCATGCTACTAAACATTCTGAGAATGCCTTGATCATTCATGGCAAATATTTCTAACAGTTCACTGGATTTGCTGTACTTGGAATATGATCAGCCTTGACATTGCTACAGCTCTACATATCAGCTTCCTTCAAATCTCACCCTTCCTCTCCCATATTTGACAACTGCAGCATAGTCATTAAGGCATAATTACATCAGTCCTACAAGCTTCGGGGATCTGTCTTGCCTGTTTTTCTTCCCTAACTGACTTCCAGGTAGTTGGTGTGGTGACATGTTCACACCCACTGGAAAGACAGGAGAGACACACAGAGGTTGGGTGAACTTTATTGAGCCCTCGGTGAAAAATCCCGCATGCAAATGTGTGGGGGCTTCATGAGTCAAAAGTCACCCTAGGACTTCCTCTTCATTACGATGTGAGTCCACCTCCATATCTAGTAAAAGATGGAGGTGGACTCATATTGTAATGAAGATGAAGTCCTGGGGTGACTTTTGTCTCATGAATAGCATTTCCAGCTTCCAACCAGTCTGGTCAGCCACCTCCTAGATAAGGAAGGTCCTTCATAATCAACAATCACCCAAAATTCAGCACTTTTAAAATCTGTTCAGGATCTCCAAAGATGGTTCCATACCCTCCAACCTTTTCAGTTTGATGAGGACTAAACAGATGTAGAGGGACATTGAACATCAATACTAGTTCTGGTAAGCCAACATGTTATAGTCATTTGAGCATTGGACTATGACTCTGAAGACCAGGGCTTGATCCCTTGCTTGGCCATGAAACCCACTGAGTGACCTTGGGCAAGTCACATGCTCTCAGCCTCAGGGGAAGCCAATGGCAAACCTCCTCTGAACAAATCTTGCAAAGAAAACCCAATGATATGTTCACCTTAGGGTCACCATAAGTCAGAAATGACTTGAAGGCACACAACAACAGCAAGGGACAATTCCAATGAGACATCTACTGTATCACTTTTTCAGCTGCTTTTAAAATGTCCTGGTTTCTCTTTCTTTCTTCTGTTTTCCCTCTTTGTCTTCAGCATACTTCAGTTGTTGTACGCTGAGTCCAAAGTGCAAAAGTAGTATGCATCCAATCGCCGCTCCGATTGCCGAGCAGAGGGGTGGGATATAAATAAAAAATATTATTATTATTATTATTATTATTATTATTATTATTATTATTATTATCATCTTACTTAGAGGGAAGAGGGGGAGAATGGGTGGGATCTTGGCCTTCCCAGTAGACTCAGGCAAAAGCAAACTGCTGCAGCCTCTCCTAGCTTGTGTGTTCTTCCTTATTAATAATTGTACCTATCTTGACCATACTCAGATGTTGCTTGGCCACACACTTGTCCTTCCTTTATCTGTGAAATGTTGGAGAGTATGTGGTTCTTTTCCTTTTTGCCAGCTGACACAACCTAAAGAACAAACCTATGGAAATCTCTTTCACCAAAAAAGATACATGAAGCTTTAACCATCAAATGAATGCTGTTCTCTACATGGCTCTACTACACATTACAGTTATAATGCAATTGTTCCAGCTCAACTGCCATAACTCCTTCCTATGGAATCCTGGGAATTGCAGTTTGGGGTGGAATACTTAGAATTCTTGAGGACCAAAATGGAGAAGTGGTCAAGTTTTGGGTTTGGAGTCCAGGAAAACAGGGTTCAAGTCCCCACTTGGCCACTCACTGAGTGACCATGGGAAGGTCACATTCTCTCAGCCTCCAAGGAAGGCAATGACAAACCACCTCTAAAGAAATCATATGGGGAGAACCTTATTAAAGGGTCACCATAAGTCAGAGTCGAGTTGAAGGCACAAAGCAACAAAAACTTCGCATTCTCAGTTAGAGCGCTCTAGTGTTTCCCCAAACTACAAACCCAAGGACTCCATAGGATGGTGATGAAATAATATGCTTGTTTGTCTTTTTCTAAAATGCCTCGGGTGTCTTTATGCTAAACAAGAGTAAAGCAGCACTGGAGATTTCCCATGGAGATGTCTGTTTTTGATGACAATGTCAGCAGTAATTGTAAGTAGTTTTGCCGTTTCCTACTGTAAATATGCAACAGCTTTTATGAAGCCACTTGGGAAAAAGGAGTGTATGTTCATATATGTGCATCCGTTCTCACATATAAACTCTCAGCAGTGTATACAGCATTGAGCATCTTTTGGTGTGTGCAGGGACACTTTCACACTGTATAATTTTAGTACTATAATTTCACTTTGACTGCCATAACTGCATCCTATGGAATCATATAATGTATAGTTAGGCGAGTGTGGTATAGTGGTTTGAGCATTAGACTAAGAATCCAGAGACCAGGGCTGTAATAACTGCTCAGCCATGGGAATGCCCTGGGTAACCTGAGTTGTATGTCTTTGCATTTTAGGATCTTTTCTAGTTCTTTCATAGCCCCCCTCCTCATTCTTAGTCTTCTGATTTCTTGACTGCAGTCCCGACTTTTGTTTGGTCCCAGGTATGGGAATTCTTTTACTATTTCTATTTCTCATTGTCTAGAAGATCGAACTTATGAAGGTCCTCGGTGGTCATTATTTTTGTTTTCGTTATGTTCAGCGTTAAGCCTGCCTTCACTTTGAGCTTGGCATCTGACATCTTTGATTTCATTCAGTTCCCCCATCCGAAAGATATATGTGTCCATATTGTTTTGACCTCATCTTTCTATCCATGAAATACCCTGGAGTACCAAAGAATTAATTTCTTTTTTTAAAAAAAAGGAAAGTAGGGGAACACATTGGACTTGCTTGTAGTTGTCATTATGGTTTACCCATTGGTGATGGGGACTCAAAGGAGGAAGAATATCCTGACAGTAAGAGCTGTTTGACAGTGGAAAATGCTACCTCAGAGAGTGGTGGAGTCTTCTTCTTTGGAGGTTTTTAAACAGAAGATGGATGACCATTTGTTGATAATGTTTTGATTGTATCTTCCTGAATGGCAGAATGGGGTTGGACTGGGTGGCCCTTGGGGTTTCTTCCAACGCTATGATTTTATGACTTCTCCACCCACAAAAATGCCATCCTTGAAGAGCAGGCTTTGCAAGCAAGTTTGCAAAAGTGGAAAAATGCTACCACCTTGTGGATAAGGAGAACATTTCTTTACATTCTCTTATTTGGTTATTGGAGAAGGCAATAGGCTTCAAAAGCTGATTGGTTTCCAAAGATGTTCTCACAGTTGGAAGAAAATTGCTCAAATTAAACACTGCTTTATTTTCAAAGACTATTAGTAGTGAACTATAAAGTCTCTAGTTGCAAAAGATATAACCATTGTCAGGCCTAGCTATCTTCCTGATAGAAAGTAGGGTGACACTAAAACAGTATCCCACCATCCTCCATCAATTAATTGACGAAATACACTTTGTTCCTCAACTGAGAAGAACCAGAGAAGATCTAGAGGATGAACAGAAGAAGACTTGATCTTCCTCATTATTTCAAGTGGAACACAACTCCTAACTTTTAATCACGGATGTCTGGATTTTCTGAAACTCTCATCCCCCATATTTTCAAAATAAATTGCACAGGCAGTCCTTTTTTCTTCTTTCTTTCCTTAATGGGTTTCTTCTGAGTCAACATCTGATATAACTATATGAGAAGGATGGTGGTGTCCTTTGCAGGGTGTAAGTATTTCCATGGGTGGGACGATGCTTTGAATATTTGGAAGCAGACAGGCAGCTATAATCAGCCCTGTCTGGCTTGAAGTATCCTGTAAAATATGGAGAAACACAGAAGTTGTATACCCAGTGTCGACAGTCATCTTAGACGCAGTGATACTAATCCCTGGGAGGATCTCATGGACATCTGGTGGTGCAGCAATGCCACCTTCCATCTGAGTCACGGCACCAGGAAATGTAGCAGAAACTCAGATAAAAGACCAAAACAGAGATCTTCGGAAAGGAGCCTTTATTTCTGAGTAACGTGCGGGCTCTGGTGGAAGGGTCTGTTCCAAATACCAAGAGCCCCGATTAACAGATCTTGAGCATTTTTATACACAGTTAATTGGCTTTGTAACATATAGGAACCCGCCTTATCCCTGCCTTTGGTTTTCTAATGTATACTCAGCATTTTCTGTTTACATTTTGTGTAATTCATCTACAGAACAGTTTTAGGACAAGATAACCCGTCCCAGGACCCTTTGGCCCTCTAGGAAATGTTTACAGGACATTGTCTACTTGGGAACATCTTATCAGGACATGTTGGTCAGAACAGTGAACATTGCCCCTCCAACATGGCCTGCTCAAAGTATACTAAAGAGAATAACAATACTTTAAGACTATAATATGTTAAAGTTAAAGATATTTCATTTCTTCTTCAGTGGTTGCACCAGAACTTCTGAATCTGGAAGCTGTGAGAAACATATTGTATGGATGTATTTCTGTTCACAGTGGGGCATCTTGGTGAAAGAGTCCACAGGATCTGCAACGATAGCCATAAGAAAGAGGCATCACTTTGCGTACTATAACTGCTATTGTTTATCTGCTTTGTAAATGCTTATTTTGCTGGAGTTTTGACTTTGTGAGTGATGCAAGGAGTACTCAACAATGATTTCACTTTCAATGAGAGAGTGACATGTCTCGACATGTTAAGATCCCCCCCTCCTTCATTTTTCAATGCTTTTTCACAGTTTGGGACTTTCTCCTAAGAATTTCATTTGAGATGGGGAAAAACCCAAAATGTTCAAAGATGTTACAAAATTACAATTTATTTATTTTTTTGCAAAAAAAAGGAGAGAAAGAGAGAGAGAGAGAGAGAGAGAGAGGCATATTTGCAGAGAACAAAACTGTGTTTGTGACAATAGTGAATTCTGGGCAGAAATCAGTGGCTTTCCAGGAAATAAAATTTTCATAATAAGTCCCAAATTGTTAACAAAACCAATGCGCAAAAATTCACATAACCTCATCTGGGAAGAATACCTTAAACCCCAGGCTTGGTGAGAAAATAAAATGAGCAAAGATTTGTATCCTTTACTTCTCGAACTTTGGTTATAGACTTTTTCGAAAAAGAAAGGTTACCATTTGATAAGAATATTAAATTGGAAAAGTATTGGAAACTATTGAACCTGAAATTTTGAATCAAGTCAATCATTTTCATGAAAAAATAAATCCAAGGAAGGGCGAATTTATACTGTAAAAATAACACAGTTTGACAGCACTTTAAGTATTGTACTCCATCCTATGGGACCTTGGGATGTGTAGTATTACCAAGCCTTTAGCCTTATCTGCTAAAGAGTGTCAGTGCCTCACAAAACTACATATCCCAGGATTCTGTAGTATGCAGCCATGACATATAAACTGGTATCAAACTGCATGATTTCTACAGAGCAAATGCACCCAAAGTTGTCCCTTTTCAATGGCAATTTTTTTTTTTGATAATTCTTATCAATGCCCAATCAATAAAATATGAAACAAACATTTGAAATAAACCCATAGATTGTTTGGTGTTAACACAATCCATAAAGCTAATCTCTTCTCTGTTCTCTAATGTTCCAGGAAAAAAAAATAACTTTTAACATTTCTTTATAGGAGAGATTTAAAACTCTTACCTAGTGGAGAAGTATACTCTTGACTGAGCGAAAATACTGAGTAATATACAAACTGAAGGAACTTTATATGGGCTTGTTAGTAATAATATACCAGCCCGCAACTGATTTTAAGTACAGCTCCCTAAAATTGTCCTAAATTGATGTTTGCATCCTCTTTGCTGATATTCTCTCATCCCGTGGGGGGAAAAATGACTTCAAGATGTCGCTTAAAGAGTGCATTGCATTACAATTTTGTAATGAAATGAACCTGGAGACAAGGCAGCCACAACTCAATGCTACAGACCCCAGGGCATGGTCTAAAGAAGGGTTGAGAAATGGAGGATGCTGCAGGGATCTCACCCATCATATTTTCCCCCCACAAAAGTCCTCTCCCCCCAACACACACACGGAAGACATCCATGAGGTGCAACTGCCTTTCCCTCCTCTAAAAATGGATCTCCCCCCTCCCTTAGATTTGAGTCCTAAATTTCAGGCTCAACAACACTGTGGATGTGTACACATACCATTTCATAGAATCAATTAATCATAGAGTTGGAAAAGACCCCAAGGGCCATCCAGACCAACCCCATTCTGCCGTACAGAAATCCACAATCAAATCACCCCTGACAGATGGTCATCCAGCCTCTGTTTAAAAGAACCATCCCCTCATCCCCCAAAAGGCCTCTGGAGATGCAGCTTCAATTTTTGCATTATTTCTTTTAAATGGTGGCATCTGAAGGTAAATTTAGAAATCCCAAGATTTCTTAATAAAACGGATCTACAACACATAAAGAGGTGTCAAACTGCATTATGTTCACAGTGTAGATGCATCCTGAGTCAATGGGACTTGCAAGTACTAGACAAGCCACCCCAGGAGTTGCACAGAAAGTTGCAGCGATTCCTCCAGCAGAAAGAAGACGCAGGAAGAAGAGAGGTAGAGTCAAATCAACCTTACCAATTTTTCAGAAGAGCCAAAGCTAAGCAAAGGGTTTCAAGTGACGAAAGGAGAAGATGGGTGAGCCCCAAATTTACAAGTCTTTTTATACCATTTCCCACTCAGCCTTCGGGGCATCAGGACCTTCCCTTGTAAGCCACTGTAATTAATTGCCAATGAAGTTTTGCTTAGTGTGACAACACCTCAAATGATTTTAATTGTTTATCTCTTACATATAACTGATTTGTGGTTTGCCCAAGAGGAGAGGGAAAAGAAAAGACCCATGTCTGTTCCACCAAAACCACTAAGACGTTTATCACATTTTCTCACCACGATTGCACTAATAAGGGGATACATACCAGCTTTGAATCATTCCCTCTCACATGCCTTTGCAAGAACACAAATGGGTGATCTCTTCTGCATCCCTCCCTACCCTGCCTCCCTGCCCTTTGCCCGGATTTCAGGGTTTTTCAGATTAATAAAATTCTGATGGAATGCTACTTTTTAAAGTTAAAAATAAATAAAAGAAATTGTTTAAAAAGGTGAGGAAGGCTGCTCTGGAATTGCAAAGGGTGACAGGAGGAGAAGAGGGGATATTGAAACCATACGACTTTCCAGTGCCAAAACTACCACCAAAGAACTGATCACACCTGAGGACTAATGGAACAGCTTATTTTGGGGCTTGTTGATGGGTTTTCCCATCAATGAGAAGACACGCTCTAACCACACTTGGATGACAAAGTAGTAAGGAGATGGTGATGGTGTTGTGAGATAAATATTTCCTAAGGCACTATTTTTGAACTTTAAAAACAGTTTCAAAGTTACATGTGATCAAGTCATCCTTAAGGGTTAAGATGGGGCATGCAATGGAGGGAGAGAAGAAGAGGCAGGATTCCAGGCACTCCAGGAATTCTTCATTAATTTTCATTTCAGAGGAAATAAAGAGCACGGTTCACAATTTTGTTCCTGCTGTGAGAAAGTCTTTGGAGACTAAACAGTATCCAAAGTCTATTCATTTGGTGAAGCAGAATTTTATGGGAGGAGAATTTACTCATTTGCCCTCTCCCCACAGTAGCTAGATCCCCCAGTCCAGGACATGGTTGGTTGCAACTCATCTAAATCAACTTTAATTCTCCTTTATGGATTTTGCTGTGCAACCAGAATACTCGAAATCAGGTGCAGTGACTTTAAAGGTAAAGGTAAAGGTATTCCCATTGACAAGGTTGTCAAGTCATATCCAACCATCAGGGGCGGTGCTCATCTCCATTCCTAAGCCAAAGAGCCAGCGTTGTCAGAGTCTACTCTGTGATCATGTGGCCAGCATGACTGCACCAAATGCTATTACCTTCCCACCAAAGTGATACCTATTTATCCACTTGCATTTGCATGCTTTCGAACTGATAGGTTGGCAGAAGATGGGACTAGTGATGGAAGCTCACCCCATCATGTGGCACCTGGGCCTCGAACTGCCAACCTTCCAACCTTATGATTACCCGAATTGTCATCTTAACCACTAAAGGTAAAGATAAAAGTATTCCCCATTGGCAATGTTGTCAAGTCATGTCCGAACATAGAGGGTGTTACATCTCCATTCCTAAGCCAAAGAGCCAGCGTTGTCAGAGTCTACTCTGTGATCATGTGGTCAGCATGACTGCACCAAATGCTATTACCTTCCCACCAAAGTGATACCTATTTATCTACTTGCATTTGCACACTTTCAAACTGCTAGGTTGACAGAAGCTGGGACTAGGGACAGGAGCTCACCCCATCATGCAACACTCGGGCCTCAAACTGCCAACCTGTCAATCTTGCATTCAACAGAATCAGCATCTTAACCACTTGAGCCACTGTATCTCACTTTACCGTGACATTTTTTGACTGCGGTTCAGCATCACCTCAACATAGCATAGTTATATCCACATGCAGAAATGGGCTACACCAAGCCCCACATGGAATAGCCACACAATGCAACATGCCAATGACCGAGTACTGTTGTGTATAGTGCAACCACAATGAACAATGTTGCTGCATGTGTAACTCTACTTCTACCACTAGCAGCAGTGCAACAGTGTCTGTGGCTGTGAATAATTCATCCCACATGCATAACGCAACTTATGCATGCTTTCCTCACAAACAGGATGCCAGTCTCTGGAAGTACAATTCGGTAGCATCTAATAAACACATCCCAATGAACCTAGGATTAACCACATCACCAACATGCTACCAACATGCTTCCCACAGTGGTCAGTTCACATCATCTGTGAAACCACAATATTTAATTAATGGACGTCTTCTCTCCTACACATCTCATGATCACCCCACATCTATAAATAATCATTACCTAGATTATCCCGTAGGTTTTATAAACGCCATGGCTTGCCAGGTTGCCATTCACTTTATTGAAAAGGTTTTGTTGTTACTCGTTTATTTGTTTTTCAACCCTATATATAGGAATGCCCTGTATAGGAATGAGTGTGTTGTTTGATGGGCCAAAACTTTTCCACCCCATCATACAGGAAAAAAACACTGATCCTCAGAGATCATTGTTATTTTAAATGTCCCTTGCATTACTACACACACTTCTTCTTGAAAAGTGATATCTTAGTAACATTTTAAGAACTTTCTTTTAAGTTTATTTATCTACTGATTTATTGAATTGCTATCCTGCCTTTCTTCCAAAGTAGGGCTTTAAAGTTTTGTTGCAGTGACATTTTGAAATTTGCAAAAGTAGCTGTTGCAGCCATGATGCAGGATGGGGAAAGCTGGAATGTAGTGCCTTGAAATCCCATTTCTTACTTTTTAAATGTAGCATCCTCATTTGATGCAGTGCACCCAGTTCTTGGGACATATAATGAGAACAAAGCAACAGCTACTTTTGCAAATTTGCCAATACAAGTCATTAGTGCTGCTTTGCATACAATGAGCTAAAATAACAACAACAACCCACCAACATCTTTTATCTAAGAGTTCATCTTAACCTCTCCCTCCCAATCATATAGTTTCTCCCCATTGAAATATGTTCTGTTAGGTAGCTCTGCTTTGATGTCTGACTGGCTTACGGCATCGTTTGAAGTTTGTAGGAAGTTTGCAAGCAATGTTTGATTGTTAATCTGTATGGAACTGATTTGCCAGCTCCCTGTATCATAAGAATAGCTCGCACCCGGTTATCAGAACTAAGTTGGTGGAGTTGTAATATAAACCTAAATTTGAAATATGTGTTGTCCAACCCAACCATCTACTTATAAAACCACTGCCAAATTTTGCACATTTATTTGTTTATCTATCTATCTATCTGCAAGTTGATGGAAAGAATTTGAGGCAGGAGATTGCAAAATTCAATAACCTAAATCAAATTGTTAGTCTCAATTGCAGCATGCTGCTTTGGGTCAAATGCTCAGTTGTTGCCTATGTTTTGAAAAGAGCAGTCCAAAATCCACAAACCCCTTCCTAAATAGCACTGTCTCTCCAGTATTAGTGAGTACAATTTCGGGTTCAGGATGTATATATCTGGTAGCGATTCCTTCCTGAGCAGTATAATTTCAATTAGTTGGTGCCACCTGCTGACCCAATGTTTGTTATCGCAGCCAGCAACAAAAATGGGTCTCCTTTCACATTCCTCTTCACTGTGTTATAGTAGGAGCAACCTTGACCTCCCTTCATGGCCCCAAAGGAGTTCTAAGATCTTCTGGAAAAGCCATTCTCTCTCCTTGGTTGTATCCACATGGACCAAATAACTTGTTCTCCCTCTGTCCTCACAAAAACCAGTCCGGACGATGCAGGTCCCAGTCCCTGATTCTGGTGTGAATGTCTGGATGACGTAGGACCAGTTCGGCACTGAAGCTGCAGTATACCACTCTTGTGGTGGCGGTGTGTCTTCAAGTCATTTCTGACTTATGGTGGTCCTAAGATGAACCCCTCATTGGGTTTTCTTGGTGATAGAGAAGAGAAAGAACTCAATATAATAGAATCATAAAATCATACAGTTGGAAGAGGCCATCCAGACTCTGTTTAAAGACCTCCAAAGAAGGAGACTTCACCGCTCTCTAAGAGAATATGTTCTTACTGTCAAGAAGTTCTTCCTAATGTTGAGGTGGAATCTCTTTTCCTGTAGTTTTCATCCATTGTTCCATGTCCTATTCTTTTTTTAAACCTACAGGATTTGGGCACAAAAAGGAAGGAAGGAAGGAAGGAAGGAAGGAAGGAAGAAGGCAGATTTAAGATTTTGTGCAAACAGTTCTTTTAAAAGGCTGGAAATGTGAAACATCATTGATAAGTGCACAAACACTAGCATCTGTGTCCAGACATGACACTGTTTTTGTAATTTTTTTTTTTTTTTTTGCATGAAAACTTGCAAAGTGTGAAGACCATGCCCTTGCTATATAGCCTGTTAATGTAAAATTGTCCCATTCTCCTCATCCCTGTCATGTCAACTTGATAAGCCGCACTGGCACATTTTGGCATAGCTGAAGTGTTGCGGCATTGCTTTGTCCACTCCTAGCTTAAAAATTAAATCACTAAATTAAGGAGCCCGCTCTGACTCAAACCAAAGTCATTTGGGGAATTCTTAAAACATAGCAATGTCCAAAGACAGGTCCTCACCCACGAAGAAGGACAAATGATCCGTTGCGGACAATTACAAAGAGTAAAATCACTTCTTGGGACCGTCTGGGGCTTCACACGAAGAAGGGAAAAAATGTCGTCGGACAATTGCTCAGACTGAAATCATTCCTTAAAACAAGCCCAACGAAAAACATGCTGTTAGCATTCCTTTATCATCTCACGAGAAGAAAATGTGTCATTGTCTGAGAGTGCTTAAGGAACAGTATAAAACTGTTTAGAGACGAAAAGCAACACCATCAGATTCCTTCAGCATTGAGTTACAGCAATACCTGAGTGCTTTTCACTGCAATGTCTGGTAAGTATTGCTAGATGCATTTTAGCTTCGATGAATTGTAATATTCATATTCTTTTCTCAGACGTCATTTGCTAATATATGTTTAATAATTCCATCTAGTCAGAATGGGTCTCTACCCAAACTTGGTGGTTTGTTTGTTTTTTGCTGCTCCTTGTCAGAAATTATTATTATTATTATTATTATTATTATTATTATTATCCTGCCCCTCTGCCAGGCAATCGGGGTGGCGTACAACATTCAAACATCAAACAATATAATCAATACAGATCCCATCCCTCCTATCCACCCCCACCCCACCCCAGAAACAAATAACAGAGCAAATTAAAAAACAATTACTTAAAAATATACAATATAAGATGCAAGTTATATAACTGCTGAGCAAAAAAAAATCAAAAATATCATCATCATCATATTATATCCCACCTTTCTCCCAATATAAGGACTCAAAGAAGTATATTATTAAAGGCTGCAGTTCTGAAAGGAGGGATGTCATTTTGTTCTTGTAGTGGTTTGAGTACGTAGAGCTCTTGTAGCACCTTTGAGACTAACTAAAGAAAGAAGTTGGCAGCATGAGCTTTTGTAGACTAAAGTCTACTTCCTCAGAGACATCTGAGGAAATGACCAAATACACCTGAGAAAATAGACTTTCATCTAAAAAAGTTCCTGCTGCCCACTTCTTTCTTTCAGTTAGTCTCAAAGGTGCTACAAGATCTCTCTACAGACTGATTCTACAGACTAATTCTACCACTAGTGGTTTGAGTGTTAGGAGATTATAGCATGCCTTAAATAATACTCCTTACTTCTCCTGAATTTAACTCTAATTTGTGTTGCAGCCATGTTGTATCACACGGCTTTTGCAGCAGAATTCGACTTCAGAGTAGATCCCCACTCCAACGCTCATTCAAAAATGTGCTCCGGCAGCCATTTTTCCAAGTTGGAAGGTTCCGACTAGGAAAAATGGCCACCGGAGCACGTTTCCCAATCCGCATTGGAGTGGGGATCTACTCTGAAGTCGGATTCTGCTGCAAAAGCTATGCAATAAAACATGTCTGCAGCACGAATTAGAGTTAAATTTGGGAGAGGTAAGGAGTATTATTTAAGGCATGCTATAATCTCCTAAATTGCCTTAAATGGACTAGCAACATCTTGTTGGAAAGTCTTTTGGACTCATGATATCTATGAAAGTACTCTATTAAATATTCCAAAATTTGATTATTATTATTATTATTATTATTATTATTATTATTATTATTATTTTAGTTTTTCAATGTTCTATTGATGTAAATTCAGGGATGGATGAAACAATTCATTTCACAGTCTTAGATCCAGGAAAGTCTCTTATGAATTCCACACACTGAGATTATAATTTTTTGACCTTTTATGCTATATCGGCTATTGATTATTATATGTTACTTTTCACCCACACCACCAATCCAGCAAAGATGTCTTGTGGAAGGGACCAATGTTATGCCAGCTGCCCTCCTATGACAGTGATGATACATCCACCACCATTCACTCTGAGCATCCCAGGGCCATCTCTCTACTGTCCCAACCAACCACTTTGGATTGACCAATGCAACCCTTGTGCTGCAATCCAACAAAGCGAAGGAATAAGCCATTGTAGACCCCGTTCCATCTCAACCGGTGCCACCTGCAGCTTCAGCTCTACTAGCGTTTCGTCTCAGGAGCCATTCCCCAAGATCCAGAGTCAGCAAATCCACCACCAGAAATGCTAAACACGAGAGCCATCAACCACCGAACGAAGAGAACAAAGAGCTTGGGATATGAAAACCAGGATGTGCTGACCGACGGAAATTGATAGACATTGAGTCTGGAAATTCGTGTTTAATATGTTCAACCCTTGGGTTATGTTCTCCCCTTCCCAATTTCTCTCTCACTCTGTTTAAACATTTTCACAACTGAGGAACACTAATGTGTAACCAGAAACTCTGAATCACATTCTTGGGCTGGGATGAGCAATTTTGGTGAGGATGAGGGCCATTTGAAAATCACTGTTGGAAGCTATTTCGAGTCTATTGGTTTGAGTGTAGGACATGGATTCTGGGAGACCAGGGTTGAAGTCTCTGCTCAGCCATAAAAAGAAAACCCCATTGGGTGGCCTTGGCCAAGTCACAGACTTTCAGCCAAGGAAGGCAATGACAAACTTCCTCTGGATAAATCCTGCCAAGAAAACACTGACTTGTGAGTTGATCCAGATCCCTTTTAATGCCAACTGCCATAAGTCAGAGTCAACTTGGAGACACCTTGTTAGACCCATTTCTTTACATTCTGATTCATGTGGGTTGGATCTAGATTTAGGCAAGTATGTCTTGGCTGGAGGATATCAACATCCTTGTGCTGGTTCTTGTGGAAACCACTTTGACCTCCTGAAAATGCTACTCAGAAGGTTGGAGACACTGATGGAAGGGATGAGCTGAGGTCTGGTTGAGGGAGGAGGACATTCCTTAAAGTTGAGTAGGTGCTTCTTCCAGCCATGCAGCTCTTCCATGCTAAAAAAGTCAATCTTGGATTCAATACCCACAGATAGAATTAAGACATTTCACGATCTTTCGAAGCTATCTTCATTATAATTTTACAGCCATCTCCACTGAGTAGGAGCACTGACCCAGTAAAGCATGGTGTCCTCTGTTTTCCAAATCCATTTAATAGTTGTGTCTGACGTTGTACTTCGATGCTACTTGAAACTTGACTTTTCTTTCAAAATAAAGCCTTTTTACTGCATCACAAATGCCTGTCTTCCATTGACATCATTTAAAAAGAGAAGAAGAAGAAGCTAAGCCCATTTCTTGGGATTCTGGAAGTCGACTAAAGGAGTGTGTGTCTCTTGGGGTAGCTTGGGTTGAGGAACAGAGAGTCTGGCATTGCAGACGCATCCATGTTTACTCAGTTGTAAATTCAGGGGGACTTCTTCACACAACACCTGGATGAAGGGGGGAATTTGCTACCACAAGAAGAAGGGATGAGCCTCAACTGAGTTGGCATTAAAAGGGATCTGGATCAACTCATGGAAGATGTAGCTAATAATCAAGATAGATATACATTTTCTCCAGTACCACAGACAGTACACCTCTGTGCATCACTGGATTACAAGAGTAAGAATCTTAATGCATTCATGACCTGGTGTTGGGTTTCTCACTGGGACACCCTCAAAAGTGTAACTGCCAGGGGGCAAAATGATGACATTCCCCCAAATAAGAATTATGCCCTTTCCAAAAGACTTCCCCCCCTCCCTTTCAGTCCCCATATTTCTAGCATGATAGACAGTGAGACCTTGGCTACTTTTGCAATGCAAAAATAAAGCTGTTTGACAAAGCTTTAACTGCCGTGGCTCAATGCTATGGAATATGGGATTTCAGGATGGCACACATGTTTGTTCAGAATGTGAAATAAATAAAGATGTTGGACAATTGGAGAATGCACTTCTAACTGCACAGAAATAATGCTCGACTAGAAGTCCCATGGTCCAAGTTGAGCAACGGCATGTTTATATTCCTTATGGTTGTGTCTAATGAATGAGAATTAACGCCGTAATGAATGAGAATTAACAAAACAGCCAAAGGAAACTGGAATTGTTGATGCAATACAGGCTTTATTGTGGAAGGGAAGAGACACCCATCTCTGTAGTTTGACGTTTCAAAGCAGCGCAAAGCAGGAACATCAACCACCACTACTAAGTAAGCATATACAATAAATACAAGGGACAATTATCCCATAAAGATCATTTGGCCATCCATCGTTCCTTGCAATTTAGATGCAAAGAAATGTACTTGGATCAATCTATGGACGCCTTCCATTTCAATCAGGGCAACAATGAGGGCTAAACCAAGGGTAGGCAACCTTTCCCCTTTAAGGGCCGAGGGACTTCAGCTCCCAGAAGCCTCAGCCATGTTGGCCTATAATAGTCCCTGGGATTCTGGGAGCTGGAGTCCCTCGGCCCTTAAAGGGGAAAGGTTGCCTACCCCTGGGCTAAACAAACATTTCCCATCCCCAACCTTAATTAACCCTGGACCCTTACACATCATTTAGCTTCACTGACAATGCACTGGTGTTCACAGCAAGTGTGCAGGAATTTCTTTGCGGTTGCTAGAAGCGCCAATGTAAAGTAGAAGCATGGCAATTGCTGGCCCATAACACCAAGACGGAACATGCATTACTAAAAGCTGGGTATAAAAAAAAATTAAATTGGTGGTGATCTCTTGACATCTGATTCTTCATCACCGTGTGGACTGTGGCTTTGAGCTTCAGATGTGTTGGCACTGGCTGCAACCACTGTGGTTTCTTGACCGTGACTTATGGGAATAACTGCTGGCAGGGCTGATACCGGAGCATGAGCCACCGAAGAATGAGCAATAGCCGACACGGTTTCCTCCCTCGTGGTATGGGACGGGAACACAAGGGTTGGATTGTTCAATGGCAAGAGGCTGGTCAGGACAGTAGAGACATGGTCCTGGGATGTTCAGGACAAAGGGTGGTGGCTGGATGGTCACAGTTGTGGGAGGGCAGCTGGCAAAGCATTGATTGCTTCTAGAAGACATCTTGGTGGGATGGAGAGGCGGATCTGCAAAAGTACGTCAGAATGTATGAGAAGAGATCTCATAGAAAGGTCAAAAAGACATAAATACCACTGTAGTCAAATTTAGGATTTTAGGACCTAGGGCCCTGAAGAATAGTAATATGGTATCCCAAGTCTCAGTCCTATTGGTAGTCCCAGCTTGACTGGATCCTTTAAATCAATAGGATTTACATGAATACAGACTTATCATTCTACTACAACTACTCTAATTAAATATGGGGTAAATATTAAGGGGATATAATGAGGGTATATTTTTTAAATTATAATATATTTTTTTCTTTATTTTTATGTTTTATATTTTAAAATTTATGTATTAAATTTAAATGAATATAAATATGTACTATTGGTAATTTTATATATTTTAATTAATATTTTAATTTTATTTTTTATATATAAAAAATATTGGCTTGCGGTATCACCATAAATCCACCAGATGTTGGACTTCGTCACTTCAGAAGGGGAAGACCGCCATCTGGTGGATTTTTTGAGATATTGAAATACACTATTATATATATATATATATATATATACATATATATAATTTTAATTATATTTTTAAAATAATAATATCTTTTTTCTTTATTTTTTTAATTTTAATTTTTATATATAAAAAATATTGGCTTGCAGTAACTCCAAAAATCCACCAGATGGCAAAGTTCTCAAATTAAGAAGGGGATGTGCGCCATCTAGTGGATTTTTGGAGATACTGCAAGACACTATAATATATAGATAGATAGATAGATAGATATACAATTTTAATTATATTTTTAAAATTATAACTTCTTTTTTCTTTATGTTTTATGTTTTATATTTAAAAATTTATATATTAAATTTAAATAAATATAAATATTTAAGAATAAATATTAAGAAGGGGATGTACGCCATCTGGTGGATTTTTGGAGATACTACAACACACTATAACATATATAATTTTATATATTATATATAATTTTAATATATATATTGTATATAATATATATAATTATATATAATAGATATAATTTTAATTATATTTTTAAAATAATAATTTCTTTTTTCTTTATGTTTTATGTTTTATATTTTAAAATTTATATATTAAATTTAAATAAATATAAATATTTACTTTTTGTAATTTTAAATATTTTATTTAATATTTTAATTTTAATTTTCATATCTAAATAATATTGGCTTGCAGTAACTCTAAAAATCCACCAGATGGCGCATTTCTCCACTTTAGAAGGGGACGTACGCCATCTGCTGGATATTCGGAGATACTGCAAGACACTATAATATATATTTAAAATTTTAATTATATTTTTAAAATGATAATTTTTTTCTTTATGTTTTATGTTTTATATTTTAAAATTTATAAATTAAATTTAAATAAATATAAATATTTACTTTTCGTAATTTTAAAATATTTTATTTAATATTTAAATATTAATTTTTATATATATATATAAAAAATTGGCTTGCAGTAAATCCAAAAATACACCAGATGGCGGACTTCTCCACATAAGAAGGGTACGTTCGCCATCTGGTGGATTTTTGGAGATACTGCAATTTTTAATTATATTTTTAAAATGATAATTTCTTTTTTCTAGATGTGTTATGTTTTATATTTTAAAATTTATATATTAAATT